>CM076582.1:105424806-105762306 GCA_034641835.2 Pinus albicaulis
TCCCTCTATTTGGCTACCATATTTATCACTATTTCCATGGTTCTAGTACAAGACAACGATGATGGTGACGAGCACGCCATTTATTATTTGAGCCGCAATCTTCTCGATACTGAAACATCTTATGCACATGTCGAGAAATTGGCGTTGGCTGCTATTCAAGCTATAAAAAAAATTTCCCATTATATTCTACTGCGTAGAGTGACCCTGATTTTTTATTGCAACCCCATGACCTACATATTGACTCATCAATTGCTAGGGGGGTAATTCTCAAAGTGGATTGTTATCCTCCAAGAGTTCGATTTGGAGTTTACTACCACCAAATCGAAGAAATCATTGGTTTTTTCCGATTTGATTTGCTCTCTCCCTTCTGTTTCTGCTCCATCTGGTTCTGAGGAACGCATTCTAGACAATACCATTTTTCCCATTAGCATCCTCGATCCTTGTTACGGTGGTATCATCGTATATCTTGAGACTTCTACCTTCCGATATTGGTTGGTGAAGGATGCTCGTCGACGCATCCACCATCATTCACAACCTTATCACATAGTTGTAGATACTCTCTACCACATCGGACTTGATTTTGTTCTCTGTTGTTGCTTGAATCTCGAGCAGGCTGAAATAGTCCTCAATGATTTCCACTATGGCACCTATGGAGGTCACATGTTTGGATATGCTACTGCACAAAATATTCTTCCTACTAGCTACTTCTTACCTACCATCTTTAAATACCGCATTGTTGTTGTCCACAACTATCATGATTGCCAAATTTACCAGCGCAAGATGCATGCGCCACTTGCTCACCTCCATCCTTTCATTATCGTTGGTCCCTTTGCGAATTGGGGAATTTATTTTATGATGCGTAACCCTCACTTGGCTGGGGGGCATGCCTATATTATCATTGTCATTGAGTACTTCACTAAATGGGCCATAACAATGTCTACACTTATGGTTGACGGTAATAAAACCACACAATTTCTATTCAATCATGTCATTTCTAGGTTTGGTGACCCTCAAGCCATTGTTTCCAATCATGGTTCTCATTTTTTTCATCACATGATGGTTGATTTGACTTCCAAGTTGGGTCTGCGTCACGACAACTCAACACCGTAATACTTTTAGGCCAATGGCCAAGTTGAAGTTCTAGTCACTACTGTTCAGCGTACGATTGGGATGCAAAAGTCCAATTGCCATCTCATGTTGTTTTCAGCTCTCTAGGCTTACCGAACCTTGGTAAAGGATGCGACCGGACTCACTCCATTGCAGCTTTTTTATGGTCTGGAAGCTACCCTTCTGATTGAATTCAAAATCCCTTCTCTCAAGCTAGCTGTTGAATTACTGCTTAACACTTCGCCAAAAGAAGAGCATCTTCTATATTTAGAGAGGCTTGATGAAACTCATCGCTTTGTTGCTCTTGTCATCGAAGCACAAAAAAGTGGGTCAAAGTTTATTTTCATCAATCAGTTTCCCCTCATTCCTTTATAGAAGGAGACCTCATCCTCTTGTATGACCAAGCTCATGATAAGCTCGGGGCAGGAAAATTGCAACCCATGTGACATGGGCCCTATATCATCAAGCATGTTTTGTAGAATGGGGCTTATGATCTAATTGATTATGAATGTTATCTGTTAGATCAACCCAGAAATGGGTTGTATCTCAAAAAATACTATTCATGAGTTTCTCGTGCATGTTCTTTTGTACATAGATGAATTTTTCATTTTTGTACATTTTTGGCTTGGTGTGCTTTGCAAGCAATTTTTTTTTCCTGCTTATTGTGTTTTTGCTTACTATGAAAATGTTTGTCATTCCTTATATTCGTTTCACAGATGGTGCTTCCCGTAGTACCCGGAACCTATCTTTTGCTACCTAGGTGATTTATAATCATGATAGTGAGTTGATTTACCCTAAAAGTATTTGTCTAGGCTAAACCACAAACAATGTTGCTGAACATAGTGCCGTTATTGAGCTCTTAACCGAGGCCATTGCTCTCGACCTTCGTGCATTAGTTGTTAACCTAGACTCTCAACCTTTTATTCTTCAACTTAATGGGCATTATTCTGTTAGAAATCCTCAATTCTTAAGGTTGTACTTACGTGTTCGTTTATTACAAAGGAGTTTTGATTAAATCACATATCAACATAGTGCTAGACGAATGAATGTGTTAACTAATATAATAACCAATATTTTATTAGATAGACATTTTCGTAATTTATAAAGCATCATCATCACATAATAAGCTTCATACAGCAAAATATGCACACACACACACACACACACACACACACACACACACACACACACACACACATATATATATCGAGTGTTTGCATCCACGTGCATCATAAGTTAAAAAAATATGTATGTTTTGATTTCATTATGAGACATCATGTCTCTCAAAAAATATGCAGAAATAGAAGCCTAGGCATCTAATTAGCATGATGCTCCTGGTAGCATGTCACTGCACGCACTAGCTGCCTCAATAAGCGGTGAACATGGTTAGAAACCCCCATAGTGTTCCTCTAGTATGCACGAGGAACATCGTCAAATGTTGCATAATATGGGATTCTACTAGTGAGTCCCTCTAGGTTGCATACAATTTCCTCCTCCTCGCTTCCCTCACCATGAGGGGCCACATAAAAATCATGAGGAACCCTCCGTGCTATCGGAGACATTCCTGCAGGTATTTCTGGGCCAACATCTGCAAAACATGGCTTAATGTTAGAACATATATAATAATAAAAAAAACCATAATACTCATAAAAATGAAAAAATTATTCTTACCCAATGCTTCATCCCAATCCTCTCCTGCTGGGAGTGGGATAACCGCATCACCTGTAAAGTCTGTGCCAGAATAGGGCCAATCCTCTAGGACAATCTGTTGTCAATGGAGCCAGATGTCTCGGAGAATTTTGGTCTCCGAGACATCTATTGACTGCCCCCTGATCTAGGCATCAAAGCCACCCAATGGATCGTCCGTGGCTCTTGGGCTGGTGGTGTAGGAACTATCACTTCCTGAAGTTGAAATATTGGTAAACCTTCTAGGATGAATGGTACCAAAATGGACCCATAGCCGAATTGTTTCAACTTTATGTTCTTGCATTTTTTCAATTGACATTTCATATTGATTGTTACAGCCTCTGCCCAGTTGTAAAGGGTTGGGGCCATACAATCTATGACAAGTAGTAACTGTGTTTTAGTGGTTTCATGCAGAGCCTGACATCTAGAAGCTCACGTGATGGTATGCAGAACTACTTTTAGTTCCAAATTGGAAATGTTTTGGATATCCACCTTCCCATTCTTTGATCCTTTTCGTGCCCCTTAGCAGACCCTATCTATGAGCATGCTCATGTTTTCCATCGTGGGCCAGGTACCTATCAAGATTGGTGCTCCTCCCCTCCTCGATAATCCAGTTATGAAGTATATGTTAAAGACATCAATATCTAACTCCTGGTCATGAATCACAAATATTTCCTGATCAATGTCCCATACACTGATCAAGTACTGTAGCAACTCCAGTTGAGCTCAGAGACATTGTGCCATGAAGAATTTTAGGATCTTGCAATTTCTTAGAGCCTCCGTGCATCTTACATTTCCCATCACTGTTCAAATTATGAACAGCAGAAATCAAAAAATAACACACACAGCAAAAAATGGAGACAGAGAATTTAACGTGGTTCACCCAACCAAATTTGGGCTAAATCCACAAAATAGAGATATCGGTTTTCTTCTTCTTCAACAGGAGATTACATCAATAGATTTCTCACTCAAGCTCTTCCTCTTCCTCATATATTTTGCCTCTACGGGCTTACAATTTATAGATGTAGAAGAAAAACTAAATTTTAAATTCAATTCCATCCTATCACAAGAAAATATTATTGATATCTTATCTTTAGGATTTGATGCCTTTATATTTGCAACAAATCCTATTGTTGGCATTATCCATGAGATTTTAGCCAAATTAATATCCAAAATCTCAACAATCTCCACCTTGACAACAATTAACCTGATACCTTGTTGCGTTATTATATTCATTTTTTCTGCAAGCCAAGAGAAGCCATACATCATCGTAGCTTCTATAATAATACTGGTTTTGTGAACATGTCTGCATAGTTTTCCTTTGTATGCACTTTTTCAATAGAGACTCCCCGTTCAGTGATAACCTGTCTTACAAAATGGTACTTTATAGGTATATGCTTTGATTTACTATGATAGGCTGGATTTTTAGCCAAATGAATTTCACTTTGACTATCACAAAATAACTTTATGTTGTCTTGCAACCTACCAAACTCACCAAACAAACCTTTCAACCAAACCGCTTCTTTGCAAGCATGTCAAGCAACTATGTATTCTGCTTCTGTACTAGATAAAGCAACAATGTTTTGTAGCTTTGAAATTCAGCTAATAGCTCCACCTGCAAGAGTAAAGACATATCCTAAAGTTGTCCTTCTCTTATCCAAATCACCTGAAAAATCGGAATCAACATATCTGCAAAAAAATTCACTACTTATGTTATAAGTGATACAATAATCACTTGTTCCTCTCAAATACCAAAGCACCCATTTCATTGTTCCCCAGTGTTCTTTCCTTGGATTTTCCATATACCTACTGACAACCCCAACTGCATTTGAAATATTTGGTAGTGTACAAACCATCGCATACATCAAACTTCCTACTGCATTAGCATATGGTATTCGAGACATATACTCATTTTCTTCATTTGTATTAGGACATAAACTTGAAGAAAGATTAAAATGGGAAGCTAAAGGGACTGAAACTAGCTTCACATTGTTCGAGTATTTTCTCAATATATTTCTGTTGTGATAAACGTAGCTTACCATTTCTCCTGTCTCTGAAAATCTCCATGCCCAAAATCTATCTTTCTTCTCCTAGATCTTTCATATCAAACGTCCTAGCCATCTGAGTCTTTAACCTATCGATCTCACTTATGCTTTTTCTTGCTAAAATCATATTTTCAACATATAATACTAAGATAATGAATATGTCATTACTTAATTTCTTAAAGTAAACACAATGATCATATTCACTTCTTATATAACTTTGGCTCATCATGAAAGAATCAAATTTCTTGTACCATTGTCTCGGCAACTGCTTTAGACCATACAATGATTTCTTGAGCCTGCAAACAAATTTCTTGTTGCAATTTTGAACAAACCCTTCAGGTTGTTCCATATAAATCTCTTCGTCTAAATCTCCATGTAAGAATGCATTCTTAACATCTAGTTGTTGTAATTCTAAATCAAGTAAAGCAACTAATGCTAACACAATCTGAATTG
The DNA here is from genome assembly GCA_034641835.2 of Pinus albicaulis. Taxonomy (NCBI): domain Eukaryota; kingdom Viridiplantae; phylum Streptophyta; class Pinopsida; order Pinales; family Pinaceae; genus Pinus; species Pinus albicaulis. The sequence continues at coordinate 105,430,098 of CM076582.1, forward strand.
AAACAATTTTAACAACTAGTGAAAATATCTCATGAAACTCAATTCCTGCTTTCTAAGAAAAAACCTTTCGCAACCAGCCTCGCTTTGTACCTGTCTTCTTTATCATCAACACCCCTTTTCAATCTATAAACCCATTTACATCCTACAGTTTTTCTATCATTAGGAAGTTCTACGAGGTCCCATATGGCATTCTTGTATAATGCCTTCATCTCATCCTTCATAGCTTCTTTCCACTTATCACAATTAGAACCTTCTACAACTTCCTGATAGCATAAAGGTTCATCATCATTAGTGATTAAAGAAATTGAAGTAACATAATCACCATACCTTCTTCGAGGAAATTTGATTCTTGTGGACCTTCTTAAAGATATTTCTGGTTCTTCCACAATTTGTTGATCATTATTATCTATAGGAATGTCTTCACCATCTTCATCTGCACCTTGTTCATTTTTACTATATTCAGTATTTGAACTGGTTTCAAACTGAATATGTTGAAACTTAGGTACATTTTCCTGTTTCAATTTAATATCTACATATGGATTATCGAGTGAAGATTCATTGAATTTAACATCTCTGTTAATGATGATCTTGTGAGTAGTGGGATCCCACAACTTGTATCCCTTAATCCCATCACCATATCCAACAAAGACATATATTTTTTATTTAGGATCTAATTTAGAATGTTGATGTTTCGGAATTAGAGCATATGCATCACAACCAAAAACTTTCAGTTTAGAATAATCACAAGGATGACCCTTCCATACCTCTTGAGGAATTTTGCATCCTATTGTAGTTTATGGTGATCGATTTATCAAATAACAAGCCATAGATATTGTTTCTATCCATAATTCCTTTTGCAAATTGGCGTTACTTAGCATACTTCTTGCTCTTTCTAAGAGAACCCTGTTCATGCGTTCAAAAATTCCATTTTTCTGAGGAGTATATACAGTAGTTCTATGTCTTTTGATCCCAACATCCTTGCAATAATTATCAAATTATTTTGAATTAAATTCACCACCATTGTCATTTCTTAAACATTTAATGGTTCTTCCAGTGATATTTTCTACTAATGCTCTAAATTGCTTGAAAACTGTGAACACATCATACTTTCTTTTTAACATGTAGACCCATACTTTCCTAGAGAAATCATCTATAAAATATACAAAATATGATGATCCTCCATATGAAGTTGTAGGAGATTGACCCCAAACATCAGAATGGATGTAATCAAGGATTCCTTTACTAGTATGTTTTCCAGTTTCAAATTTCTTCTTACTTTGTTTCCCATAAATACAATGTTTGCAGAAATCTAACTTAAAAGATTTTAAACTAGGAATTAACATACGATCATATAATATTTTTAATCCTCTTTCACTCATATGGCCCAACCGTTGATGCCATAGTCGAATAGAATCACTGTCATTTTCAGATACATTAGAAGCATGATCTGACTCTGTTCTTCCTTCTAACTAAAAAATATTTCCAACCTTCTTTACTTTCATTACTAATAAGATTCCTTTGTAAATTTTCATTAATCCACCTTGATTAAAATTTTTATATCCATTTGTGTCTAATACTCCTAGAGAAATAAGATTTTTTCTAAGTTCAGGCACATGTCTTACATTAGTTAAGATTTTGATTTTCCCATCAAACATTTTAATATGGATGCTCCCAATTCCCACAACATTACATGAGAAATCATTGCCCATGTAAATGACTGCATCATTGATTGACTTATAAGATTTAAACCATTGTTTATAAATGCTCATGTGATTGGGCACACCAGAATCTAATAGCCAATGTTGATCGTGATTTGAAAAATTAACTGATAAAACTTCATCACTTATGCCTGAACCGGATGCTGAACCTATATCTTTTGTGTTTGCTTCTTTATTTTCTGTTGAACAGTCTCCTTTGGATGTTGGTTGTCTCTTCCAACAGTCCTTTTTCAAATTTCCTGATTTGCCACAAAACCAACATTTGAGCTTACTCCTTTCCTTTCAATTTTGATCGAGAGTAGTTTTTCTGACTGAAGTGTCTTTCTTTATATCGACCTCTAACCATAATTTCTTTTGATGTAGAGGTTTCTAAAATTGAATTTTTTCTAGTTTCTTTAGATAGCATAGCTCCAACAACATCATAAAATTCAAGGGTTTCTGATGAACTGAGACTTATAAAAGTAACAAAATGATCCCATGACTCAGGCAAAAAACATAATAAAGTTACAAATTTATCTTCGGAATCAAATTTTACATCTATGCTATCTAACTTCACTAAGAGAGTATTAAAGGTATTCAAATGATCGGTTATTGTTGTACCTTCCTTCATGCGCAAGTTGTACAATTGTCTTTTCGGAAGAATCCTATTTGTTAAGGATTTAGTCATGTACAATTTTTATAGCTTTGTCCATAGACCAGCGGCTGTTTTCCACTACAAGAAAAGAGCACATTAGTGAGGGTCATGCTTGTGACAGACCTTTAAGGTCCATCACCAATGTCACATATGGTGACTGTCATTAAAAAACCATCACTGTAAGTGTATATAGTGATGGTCCTTTATGGTCCGTCACCAAAGACATTTTCAATGACACTTTTAGTGAGGGTCATTAAAGGCCCATCAGTAATTCTCTCTTTGGTGACACTTCTAGTGATGAACTTTTAATGACCCTCACCAATGCTCTTTTTGTTACTTTGGTGACAGTCAAAAAATGTCCATCATCATTGATCATTAAAAACTGTCACTGTAAGTGTATATAGTGATGGTCCTTTATGGTCCGTCACCAAAGACATTTTAGTTTTGGTGAGGGTCGTTAAAGGCCCATCACTAATTCTCTCTTTGGTGACACTTCTAGTGATGAACTTTTAATGACCCTCACCAATGCTTTTTTTGTTACTTTTGGTGACGATCAAAAAAGGTTCTTCATCATTGATCATTCCAATGAGTTTTTGATGACGCTATGTGCCTGTTAATATATTTTTTGTCAAAAGATAACGATTTAATACCATTATTTTGGAACATTTTTTATAATATGTCGAAGGCCATAGTGGTTAGGGTCAGTCAATTTTTTAAGAAGTAATAAGCGTGTATCATTTCCCTCAAGTAACGACTAGTCAAATAGATATTTCCTACGAGTCAACACATGATTCATATCTATTAGGTTTATTATCTAGAAAATTCCATTTAGATAAAGTTCCACTATTGTGTGTAGGAAATATATTATTTAATACATAATCGAGCTCTGACAATTTTATTAATGAGAAAGACCTAACAATCCTCAACAATCTGGGCGCACCTTAAAGTAATTCTTTGGCACACACTAACATTTCTTAGCACCCCACATGTCTTGGAACATATTTGTACCTAGAACATCTTGTGATGACACTGACACCCAAGCACATGGTGGCATGCACTAACACAAGATGGAACTCTCCTAGCATGTGTTGGCATGCTGGATATAGTCCTTAGCATGCCCTGGAACACCTTGGTTGAATGCATTGACATACATTAGCACTTGGCACACAATGCCACTTGGCATGTATTGGGACCTATTATTAGTGTGCCTAGCATGACCCTTTTCAAAAAGATAAAGTCCTAACTTATTAACCCTCTTATTGGTTCTTCCTTTTGTTGCCTTGACACATATTGACATACCCTGGCACCCTACACCACATCCTTAGCACCTAGCATGTATTGGCATATCTTGGCACTATTAATTGGCACATGATATAATTAGCACACCCTGGAAATCCCAACCACACTTTGGGAATTCTTAACATGCCTTTATATTCCCTAGCATGCCTTACCAATGCTTAGCATACCTTGTCACTCCCTCCTTGCCATGAAAACTAACACTGACCATTAACACTAGTCTCTGGTAGTACATGTTCCTCATATTCATTAGATTCCATGAATGTTTACCTAGTGCCTGCTCCCTTAATTTTTTTTCCTAGTACTCCTTAACACTCATCAACATGCATTATCACTCTCTAGCACACTTTAATTAGCACTCTTCAACATTCCCTTCCACTTCATCACATGCATAACACTAGTCCCTGACACATATTGGCACTTGGCACGTGTTGGCGCTTGGAAAGTCTCAGCATGTATGGAATACGTTGAGATGCCTTGGTATGATTTAGCATGGTTTAATATTAAATTTATTTGTGATGATCAATTTTTGGAAAGTAGATGAGAAGCAACAAAGGAATAATTGGCACTTAGAATGCACTAAGACTTTGCACTTGGCACCTATTGCTGCCTAGTGTTGGTGTGCCTAGCATGCCCCTCTTGGAAAAGGTAAACTGTTGACTTATTAACTCTCTTATGTGTTCAGTTCCTTGTAGTTTAAATTTTTTCTCCCTTTTGTTGTCTTGACAGTCCCTGAAACACATTCACACAACCTTAGCTTGCACATCTTGGCATGCCTTATCACTTGGCACATCTTAGCATGTTTGACATGTATTCCCACTATCTGGCACATCAAGGGGGTGAAGAGAGATGTAGTCCTAAAGTAGGTCAAGTACAAGGGCCAAGTAAGTGTTTCTAGAGGGAGGTCATGATCATCCTCCAAGAGCAAGATCATCATGCGAGGGTTCAGAAGAATGTTGCATACCTTAATGGTCGTTTTGCACTAGGAAGTAGGATGGCATATTGTTGGTTCTCTTCTGGCAGATTGAGCTTAAGAGAGGTTTCTCATGAGAGTATGGGCATGTGATTTCAATGGTGTCTTTGTGTGAAGGCCGCATCAAATTCTGAAATGTTGAAATTTGCAACCAGAAATAGTGAGATGGAAACCAGAAAGGACAAAAAAAAATGCACCCACACTGGTGAGGAATTTTGATGCACCAGGAGTGAGGAATGTGGGGCATCTAATTTGTTTTTCCCTTAAATAAATTGGACAATAAATTGTAATTTCATCTCATAACAACTTGTGTCAGTTAATTAATTCATGATGACCGAGTTAGCTCAAGAAATTCGAGTTGAGGGTCCAATATGAGGCATTTAGAGGGATTCTAATATTTTTGGGGTCCAGTTGAAGTTGATGCATTAGTGGGGTGCAAATGTAATTAACTCAATTAAATGAGTTAAAATCATTTTAACTAGTTCTAACTGAGTGATGAGCTAGTGAGAGGTCCAGTGAATTAAATTATATTTAATTCACAATGAGTGATTAATTAGATAATTGATAATTCACTATTAATAGTTGCATGCATATCAGTTTCGAGGAACACCCAGTTGAGAGAGAGGTTAAAGGGAACATAACTATCAGTTGTATTCAGAGAAAAATTCCCATGTACAATTATAAAGTCATTGGGATGCCATGATGGATTGCGCAATCAATGAAGGTTGATTTTCCTAATTAATAAGGAGTTGATTCCCTAGGAATTGCATGAGCAAGGCAGGCTAAAGTAAGGATGAGAATTGGCTAAGTACTAGATCGAGTTTGCCTAGATCAACGAGAGACAATTGATAGAGTGCTGGAGCATCTCATGAGAGATTAAGCATTGTATTTTTTCATGATTCCTTGAATTAATACACAATAGAGATAAAGGGGTTTTGATTAGTTGCTTTCCCCAAATACATCATGTTGTTGTGCAATTGATAATTTATTTCTCTTACTTATATGTGATTGTGCGATCGTGTTTTGTTTCCGTAAATTGTAGGAAGGATTCAATATCTTGTTTTAGTATATTACAAGATCAGATTGAATCTCATTGGTTAGATTTTCTACATGGTATCAGAGCAGGAATTTTTTTGGGCGGCGAGTTTGTAGAGAATATCTGAATATTTGGTGTAAAATTTTCGAAAACAAATAGAATATTTGGATTCCTTGCAAAAATATACCCAAATGGAAAAAAAAAAATCAGTCAAATCGAAACTCAGATGAGGGAGATATCATCGATCTAAAATCAACTCTTTTTTAGAAATGGTTTGTAACTTTGGGACAATTACATTGTGCGCGAGTCAAGAACCTATATGCACTTGAGGTACCAGATGCATGTAAAGCTTTGAGGAGAAAGGCAGAAGTTAGAGACATGGTGGTTTAGAGGGAGCATAAATTACCTCTCAACATGAATCCTTATGAGAAGCAGTCTTAGAAGGTTTTGGAGTAGCTGCCACAATTGGAGAAGAAGAGAGGAGACCGAGTGGAAACGTCCACTCAAGTAGAGACCTCCATGAGGGGGAGATTTCGAGCCATATGGGAAGAGGGAGCAGCCATACCTAGAGGTTTAAGGTGGGGTTATGTGTAGACATAATCCCAAGATAAGAAATTTGGGCAAGGTCCATTGAGATGGCGTGTCTCATGGATTGAACCTGGCTACGAGGTGCCCACAGTACAATAGTAGTAGGAAGGATCAATTAGATTGATGTAGTCAAATGTCAGCAAGACAGAAATCAGAGTGACAGATGTCAAATACTGGAGCACAAATAGAGCTAGCAACAGTTCAAAGGGCACAGATGCAGATGTCAGCAACAATGCAGAGAATCCAGTACTGGACAGGTGCAGTAGCTAGCAGCAATCAGAAGACTCTGATGAGAGATGCATTATACTAATTCAGTTTTTCAGAGGCTATTCAGTTTTAGGATTTGCAGGTGCAAACAACACTAGAGAAGTGTAGCATGTAGAACATTCCAAAGGTATCAGATGGGGATAGATTGAATTCCTTTCTTGTTGAGAGGAAGTGTTGAAATTTGCAACAAGAAACAGTGAAATTGGTGACTAGAAAGGAAAAAAAAAATGCACCCACACTGGTGAGGAATTTTGATGTACCAGGAGTGAGGAATTTGAGGCGTCTAATTTATTTTTCCTTAAATAAATTGGACAATAAATTGCAATTTCGTCTCATAACAACTTGTGTCAATTAACTAAGTCATGATGATTGAGTTAGCTCAAGAAATTCGATTTAAGGTGATCGAGGTTGATATTGGTGGCCACCTGCCTATTCCACTTGGTCCCTCACCATTGTCTCTTTCAGTTTTTTAGTTTCCTTAATTATAGCACAATTTACTATTTTTGTCAGTTTTTCTGGTCCTGAACTTTCAGAGCCGTTTTGAGGCCCCAAACAATGGTTTTTGGGCATGAAAGGTTTGGTGATTTCATAGAAATTATATTTGTAGTTGTAGTCCTCCGAGAGATCTTTCTAACGAGGTATCATGTGCATCAAACGAAGATCATATGACCAAGTTACGACCCCGGGAATTTGGTTGCCCAACTAACCCCAACGGAGCCCATAAACTCTTGGTGTTACATCTCCTCAGGTTAGGGTTTTGGTTTTTTAGGGTTTCATCTTAATTTAAATAATAGAAAGACCCTTGATCCTTATTGTAACACAGTTCAGAGGAATATAACTATCAGTTGTATTTATAGAAAATTTCCCATGTGCCAGGATGGATTGCGCAATCAAGGAAGGTTGATTTTCCTAATTAATATGGAGATAATTCCATAGGAATTGCGTGAGCAAGGCAGGCTGAAGAAAGGCTGAGAATTTGCTAAGTACTAGACCGATTTTTCCTAGATCAACAGGAGACAATTGGCAGAGTGCTAGAGAATCTCAAGAGAGATTAAACAATGTATTGTTTCATGATTCCTTAACTTAATAGAAAATAGAGATAGAGGGTTTTGAGCAGTTGCTTCCCCAGATACATCTCGTGTTGTGCAATTGATAACTTGTTTCTCTTACTTATATGTGATTGTGCGATTGTGTTTTGTGTCCACAAATTGTAGGAAGGATTCGGTATCTTGTTTTAGTACATGATTACAAGATCAGATTGAATCTCGTTGGTTAGGTTTTCTACATGAAATAGAAGAGAGGGTTGATACCATCTTGCCTTGTGGTGGTTAGTAGGCCGCAAGGTCTGTGATAAAGACCAACATAAATGGAGGAGGGTTTGCACTGTAATTTAGAGCCGTAATAGAAGTCAACACAGGTGTAATATTAACTGAGTTAACCCTAGTTTGACGATCGACATTGAGATCTGAATTTCATGTCAAGATTCAATCAAAGAAATGCCCAGAATCTATGGATCCATATGAGCTAGGTTGAGTCTCTTATGGAGGTAGGAGTCATGTTTTTTCTATGTGTGGATAGGGTTTGTTCTACAACAATTATAAGTACATAAGTAGAATGCCCTAGTTAGGATAGTTTCCTAGCATGTTTAGTTCATAAGGTATGACCCTAAGACCGTGACAAATTTGTGTAGAAGAAGATGGGTTGTGACCCTTATAGTGACGTTTATTTATGCAATAAAGACTGTAGATCTGGAAGATGGTTTGCAGATTCAGTATGTGTGGAGACAAAAAATCCAAAGGAGGGTGGAACCTGAGTAGAAGATTGAGCATGCAGAAGAAATGTGTCATATGAAGAATGGATTGACATGCAGAGGAGTTGATTTTGGTCGGCTGTCCATAGAGTTTTAGACAAAGATCTGAAAAAACCTATAAAAAATTAGTGAATGGACTGTTAGTGGCTGATCTGTGACCCTAGTTCAGTCATCTACAGATTTTTAGAAGTATGATAAGAGGATTAGTTCATATTTGTTCATAGATTGGACAACAAAGATCAAATTGTCGATACACAAGAACAACGATCTTGAGAGGACTCAAACCATTGTTAGGTGGTAGATTTGAAGAGCCCTAGATGAAGACAATATTGTGGGCCCTAGATCAGTAAAAGGAATTGACTATGGTTGGGCAAATTGATGGTAGGCCAAGTACAGTTGGAGGGTTGTTAGGTTACTATCAAAGAAGAGCCCCGACTCTTGTTCTGGTGAAGGACAAAAAAATTGGTAGAAGGGCAAGTGTATAGGGCCTAAGGATTTTCAGACTTTGAAGGACTAAAGTAACAGTTAAGTGGGCCAACCAACTAGCCCTAGTTCACTATATTGTAGAGGATTAACTTAGTGAGAAGAAGGGCAGACTCCATAGCACTGGACTTCTCATCTTGGAGTTGTATTATGGAAAAGGTGGGCATACCAAAGAGTTGTTCACAAATGGAATTGTGAACAACTTGTTACCACTCAAACTAGTAGTGGATCTAAAAGGGGTTCTTAAGAGGGCAACTGCTAGGACAAGGGAAACGATGGAGGCTTAGCCCATTGTCACCACAGCTAAGGCTCCTTGCTCTTCACGGACTTTCACCGATGGGTGGAGTCCCGGTAGTTTAGGAAGTCAATTGTAGAGTATAGCTCAATGAATATGTGGGAAGTGACCCTTGAAACCCTTTCCCTAAGATAAAATAAAGAGTGGGACTTGCTTTCCTTTTAAGAAAGGGAATTATCTTCTAGGGAGAGAAGAGGGGGATTGAAGGGTTGAGGGAGAAGAATAAGACTTATGAAGGAGGTTGGGATCCCTCACATGGTGGAAGGGAGGCCTTATCCTTTGGGAGGTTTCTCAAATGTAGGAAATAAGAAGCCAAATGAAGATTTTTGACGTTATTTAGTCGAACAACCCATGCTGACTACACTCACGAAGTGGTTGGGAATGGAAAATTTGCTTCTATTTTATAAAAAATTCCAAAAACAGCTCAACACAGGCAGTCCACTGGGACAAAGCGCCAATGGGCATGAGGCCAAGTGTTAATTTATCTATGGGCACGAGGCCATAACTACCTGCTAGCGCTGACCCAAAATCATATGTTTTTGAGAGCCTTTTCTAGGAATAGTCAAAATAGAAAATGTTCTTCTCATGGAAAGGCATGCAATGACACTTTTTGCAAGGCATGACACTACATAGAAGTCACAGAAATGGCCCTCCAATGTTCGGGATGGGGATTGCAGGGACGGTGACAAAATGTTGTTTAACACTTAGTTTTAAGTTTGATTGGGTGGGTATATTACTCTTATGTGATAATAATTTCAGTTGGTAGTAATATTTATAATGATATCAAATGTTTGGCATTTTATAGTAGCACCAAGCCAAAAAATGTTGGTTTGTTATTCCATCATACATAAACACAATAATATTCTCATCTTTCAATCTAAATCTTTTAATGATTTAATATGCATGCCAAACACCAACCTGTAAATGAGTGATTCAACCCCGAGCAGAGTTATGCCAAAGTTATAAGTAACATAAATTGAATGCATCAAGAGTTTGAAATATTCCTATAATCATAATCTTACCCTACATGGACATCTCTATGTAGCTTAAATACCAAAGGTATATAAGCTAGAAGCATAGCTTTAACATCTTTAGATCTACGTACATCTTCTTTGAGCCAAAGGTGATTTAAAAAATATGGTCTATTTGGTAATTTGGGCAAAGAGTGGTATCTATTAGTGGTATCTATTCTACCAAAATCATCAAAAAAGTACATTGAGCCTCATCTTGTGAAGTTCATGGCATGTAGGTGAGGAATGAAACAAAAAGGATGCAATTCCAGTGAGCTACTTAAAACTCCTCCAATCTCACTAGTGAACCTCTGCCTATGAAAATATTTATCATTGTAAATCATATATAACCAAATGTATCAAAGCATATCTAATTCAACTGTAGATATATCTAAAATTGAGCTAGACATGTGCTAGTAATCGTTTGCCCAGAAACATAGCAATTTCTTCATTACCTTACATGTTAGATTTACTGAACGTGCATTATGTAGACCTTAGTATGGACAGCCATGCATAAAATCATTTGATGTCTATAAATTTAATATCCAAAAGATCCAGGGAAGAGAAAAACCCAATGAGTTCCAAGATTTTCATATCTAAAATTGATCTAGACATGTGTTCCTAATTGTCTGCCCAGAAACATAGCAATTGCTAAATTACCTTACATATTAGATTTATACAATGTGCATTATGTAGACCTTAGTATGGGCAACCATGCAAAAAGTCATTTGATGTTTATAGTTTTAATATCCAGAAGATCCAGCAAAGAGAAAAACCCAATGAGTTCCAATATTTTCATCTTCACCATCTGTGGATAACATAATATTGCTATCAAATGGAATCCATATGCATCAACAACCCCATGGAATCCCATAAAGCAAAATAAGATAAAAATACACACAATGAACATGACAAAATCCTTCATAATCTTCCTAGAAAATGGAATCATGAATCCATGATGCATCAACAACCCCATGGAATCCCAAAAATCAAAATAAGAGAAAAATATAGACAATGAAAATGAAAAAATCCTTCTTAGTTTCCCTTCCCTTCAAAGGAATCAAAATTTATTTTGCATTTTGGAGAGAACCTAAGCATTAAATTTATAGAAATTTCCTCCCTAGTATGCTAAAAGTCCTTCATATAATTGAAAATAAGGACAAAAATCAAGAAAAGTTGAGCCATTAGAGGTGTAATGTATAATCAATTGTTTGAAGAAAAGCTAACGTATAATCAATTGTTTAAAGGATTAAGAACTAAATGAGGGAAATTAAACTAATGGTATTTCTACTTTTGAAGTCAATATGTATCTCTCTTCACCATGTTGGCTAACCAATTCCCATGGGGAGGCATGGTTAGATGATTTTGGATATTCCTACCATATAAACTCTCCATATTGAATTCTTGATGGTCTATGAATAATTCAAAATCAAAACGATTGGGAAGTCTTCACTATGCCCTCCAACTTTACTCCAAAATTCTTATACATCGGCAACCAGGTTTAAGTCAAGTGTGATTGGCTACCTCGATCATAAACTCAAGTTATATTTTATATTTTAAACTTATATTCTATAGTTATAGCAATCTCTGCCTCCATTGGAGAAAAATGAGAGAGGAGAACACATATTCCATAAATGCATTTACATTTTAAAAAGTAAATAGTATACATTTCATAAGGAAATAAATAACAAGAAAAAAAAAAAAAAAATCTCCCCCACCTAATCATAAGGTGAGTAAGTTTCTCTAGAAGGATGAGATCTTAGATAAATTAATTAACTAAATTCGTACCAACAAAATTACAACTAAATTTTCAGTAAAAAATAAAATTATTTCACATATCATATAACGTTAGAGATGTTGTGATTTGAACGGTCTTATCAATGAGATTACTTAATGTGAAGGTTGGTGTGAAAATGAAATTAATCCTATGAGCATTATTATTGATAATGGTATTATAAAAAAAACCAAAAGACCAAAAGTGTTTCATTGATACTAAGAAACCTATTATCTATATATATTTTTTAGAGTTCACTTTTGTATTTAAATATTTCTTTAGAATTTTATATTAAGAAAATGATATAATGACCTAGGCTCATAGGGTTTTCAATCATGTTTCAGTATACATTTTAAACATTTATATATGAGTTTTAAAGAATATACATTTTGAAAATTTATATATGGGCTTTAAAGGATATAATGATCACATATTATAATGGTTAAGAATATATGTTAGGGTATTTAAAGAGAAAGCAAGCTTTATGTATGATGTGTAACCTATTTATGAATCAGAGATGAGCAATTGATCATAATCAACCTTGGAGTGGCTCTTTTTGAAGCATTTTCTTTGAACCTTCGATTCGCCTAAGAAACCCAACAATGATTTAAATGGTTCCAGGAATATAAATTTGGCATCTCATGTTTATTTGCAATTGGAAGCAACCCCACGGGAAGCCATGCAAAATAAAAATAAAGTTCACATGAGTGGGAGAGGTTTATTGTGATGAGGGGACAATTATTATTATGTTTTGAACCTCTTTACATGATTATTATTATAATTGTTGGGAAGGTGGTAAACAAGTGCATGAAACAGTTCCAAAGATTGATGGATTCCTCCTCCTTATTGAGAGACACAACGGATTATATCGTTGTCCTCTAAACATAGATAGAAGTAATGCAATCTTTAGTGAATAATTCTCATGCGCATGCCTAACATGTGGTTTAAAGTTTTGTTTTATGCTTAAAAAATCTAGTTTACTTCTATGCCCCTTGGAGCTACTAAAGGATATGTATTCCTGTCAACGATTGTGCAGCCCCCATTTCTGTATAGTTTCCTATCCCTATGCTATTGCCTTATGAAGTTTCCTTTGCAACATGCGGTGCAATTGCTAGTTTTAAAACACTACAAAATAAGATGTATATCATTATTATTTCATATACACAAAATCACAAAATTCAAAATATATTTTATAGTAAAGGAGAATGTCAGGCAAAGAAACATATTTATTTGGGAATTTATTTATTTTTATTTTTATTTTTAAATTTAATGAATAAAATTATTATTTGTTTGTTTGTTAAGTTATGTGAGTTTTGGCATGTTTAATCTGTGGTTTGAGTCTCCATGATCTAAGGGTATTTAAGCTCTCTAAATTAGGCAAGAATTGCATCCGACGTGAGCCACACTAGCCTTTAGTATGGTTGGATTTTTGCCCACGGAGTTTCGAACCAATGATACAAGTCACCTTTACACCACAGAGTGCATTAACAAAACACTTTATCACCATCGGCTAGGCTCAATAAAATTAATTATAGATATATTAAAAAATAAAATAAAAAATATCATATAACCTACTAATTCTCGTGAAGATGAACTATATTAGTTCGTTCAAAACTCATTAGGAATCTATAAGATTTATGTGATGGATTGAGAAGACAAACCTCTACATAATTCTACTCATAAGAGCCTCCATTCAAATATCATATAACCCATTAAACTATTTGTATAGTGATTTTAAAATTGGATATCATCCTTTCTTATTCAAAGAAATTTATTATAAATATTATTTAAAGAATAAAATTAACACCCCCTATGGGGGTGATCATTTAAGGGGCTAGTTGGCGGTGCATTGGATTGTGGAGCTAGAGGGGCCTCCACACGCCGCACGAATGCAATGAATGGGCTTCAGAACCTGCATCCTGCTCCTCGCGAGTTGAGTTTAATATCACACAAGGACCAACAAGAAATCATTTGTATGCATTGGGCGATGAGGAGAGAGTGCCGGAGAGAACCAGGTGTGGTTTTTTTCGTCTTGGCTCAATTTGTGGCTTGGGGTAGCAGAACAAGACGAGGCTGTTGAATGTTGAATGTGAAGGGGAGGTAAATTGAGGCCTGCATCCAACATGGCCATGGGATCGGGGGACGTTTTCTTTGTCCGACGTAATGGTTTATTTGGTCTTTGGCCTGGACTGTGTGGGTCGGGTGCAGACGCAGAGTTTTCCTCAGCACAAATTCTTCTTTGGTTAGTTCACACTTCATTGGATCGCCAGTCGGATGGGGGGAGTAGTTTTAGGTGCCTTTCCTAGGGATGTATGAGCTTTGCGGGCCCCGGGGCTTGTGCTCTGTCTTCCTACGTCCTCACTACTCGTCATTGTGGTGTTGGTGCTCGAGACTTTGAGATCCTTCTCAATTGGGTAATCGTGTTCAACAACTCTAGAATTGTCAGTGGTGTGTTATTTCAATATTGTCAATTCAATGTCTAGTGGGGTGTTTCTCAGGTAAAGCAGTACGTATTCCATGGAAGTGATGCAGGTGGTGTTGGAGTTGGTAGTATGCCTCGACAGAGAGGGCGAGTCTACAGGGGGGTACTGGGCCACACATGGATGTATGCCAAAAAAATGGGGAGCCTAGCTCAGACTCTGAGTCGATTGAGAGTCGCCACTCCGCTACAAATTTGGCTCTGTCTCCAGCTTGCTCACTGAGCCATGTAGAAGTCTGGTCACCTTGGAGTCCATCGCGACCCAATTGGATCACATACATCTCAACATTGATACGCTGAGGGAACAGAGGTACGAGGACATGAACGAATTGTTTGCCTATATCAACGAGCTTGAGCATGTGCATAATGAGACCTTTGACTCTGTGGAAGGACTTTGGTGCCAACAACAACGCATAAATGACCATCTTTGCACCTTGGAGAGTCGAGTGGAACACATTGATTACCATATGCATGAACGTGATGCTTGCTTTGCTGCACTTAGAGTGTTTCCTCCCAATCTCCATCCTTAGTGTGTAATTCTGAGATTTGTAATTTTTATCTTTTTGTGTCGACAATAACCAAAAACACCGACTGTCTTGGCTCCTCTTCAGGCTTCTTACTTTTCAAAGCAAGATTTGTGCCAGCTCTTAAACCAATCTATATTACTATATTTTTTTGGTGGTAATGTATTTTGTTGACACTTATGCTATGATAGTTACACCGGAAGCATTATCTTTGATGGAGTCGGGTGGGGTGACACTGTTCACCCCACCCAATCACAGCCTTTTCTCATCGCCCTTCTGTGTAGTGAAAAATTGAGAAGTGTAACCATCTTGCATTATATCATATATCTTTTGTTGGTGGTAATGTATTTTGTTGACACTTATGCTATCATAATTACGCCGGAAGCATTATCTTTGCTTGAGTGGGGTGGGGTGACACTGTTCACCCCACCCAATCACAACCTTTTCTCATCGCCCTTCTGTGCAGTGCAAAATTGATAAGTGCAACCATCCTGCATTATATGAGATACCTTGGCGCCCTTATGTGCACTGCAAAATTGAAAATTTTAAAATTCGAATAGCTCAGACTATTGCTCATCCATTCCATCTTAAAATACGCGCCACGAGCTTTCATCCTGTTTGGTGGTTTAGGTTTCGGGGACCCATACCCATCAATGATCAGGGTTTCCGGGAAGCTAAGGGCTTCCCCTGGAGGCGAATAGAAGGTGCTTTTGTATTTACGAGCTTGAGGGAAATTAGGTTTCTTCAGTCTACATGCTTGCAGAGATACCAGATATTCTATCATTTCTAGACTCTAGTTGTAAAACAAGAGGGCCTACCGTATACAAGGCGAGAAGTCTGCTGAAGAGTGCATCGATTATCTTCAGTTAAAAAAGAGGACCGCCAAGGCAGCTCTTCATGCCAAATAGAAGAAGTTGAACTAGTAAATTCAATGGGTGGGATTGATGAGTCGTAAATTCCAACGAGGAATTTGCAGTTCTACGCCATGATTTGTCATTCATTTTTATTTTTTTTAACAAAGAGGATAGTTGTGGCTGGGAGGACTACTAGTAGTTTGGCGCTACTTCTTTATTTCTGCAAAATCCCCACCATTTTTCTAAGCTCTGCAAGTCATAAAGCACTGGATCTGTGAATAGCTGAGAGTGAGCTTTCGATTCGATTCATTTGCTTTTAGTACCCTGCAACTTATTTTCTTAAGAGTCTTGGATCTATGGATGGACTAGACTGAGTTTTTTAATTCATTTATTTTAACTGTCAAGATGCCACGCCTTATCTATCTTTACTAATTTTCAAGAAATATCTGATCCCAATAGACGCCACACTACTGGATATTTAGTACTGGGTTTCACTAAGGTACGCTTTGTCTAGTCACTATTTTTTTCGTACTTACGAAGCGAGAATGCGTGAGATCTTTCACATACAGACAGGTTTTGGGAAGTCATATGCGATGAGCATGGGATCGATACCATTGGAAGGTATAGTAGAGATAGGGATCTTCAGCTGGAGAGGATTAATGTGTACTACAATGAGGCCAGCGGGTAACGCTATGTGCCAAGGGCTGTGCTCGTGGATCTGGAGCCCGGCACCATGGATAGCGTCAGGTCTGGTCCCATTAGCCAGATTTACACCCGATAACTTCGTCTTTGGTCATTCCGGTGCTGGTAATAATTGGGCCAAGGGCCATTACACTGAGGGCACCGAGCTCATTGACTCTATTTTAGATGTTGTCAGGAAGGAGGCCGAGAACTATGATTTCTTGCAAGGTATGTGGATCTTCTCCTTCTCCTTTTCTTTGGATTGATTATCTGAATTCTATGGTACTGATATTATAGATTTTACACTCGGCATGTATTAATGTTCTTATTGCAAAGTAGCTATGAAAAAATGTTAGTTCAAAATATGGTTTATGCCCTTTTTAGGGCTTATAGGTTGAAATTTTAGCATATTGTCTCCAGGGTTTTAATTGTAAAGTATATAGTACCGATCCAGAGACAGGGATGGCACTTTTTGGCTTGAACGGACATAAAATTTGGTCTTAAAGGGAAAATCCACAAGTTCTTTAAACATTGAAATTTTACTGAACACTGCCTTTCTAATGGAACTGTATTTCTATAGGAGCTGTATCATTCGAAAAATTAAGTGAAGCTATAACAACTGCCTTTCCTATTGAAATAGTATTGTGGAAAAAATTAAGCTATAACAATGCTCCTTTGTGGCCTAGGTCTTCTATTCGGAGCTGTATCATGTAAACAAAATCAAACGAAACGGAACAAAGAGAATATTTTATCTCGAAAATCATCCAAATCCTAAATTGTCTACTGAGTCAAATTGCTTGGACATTACAGTGGAACATTTTGAAAAACTTGAAAGGAACAATCGAAGTCAGGACAAAAACTCTTCACTTCTAAAATTTCCAAGTTACTCAAATTGAAACCAACCCCAATATCTTAGTTTTATCGACTATATTTTAGTAGCAGTTATATGTTGCATTTTTCATGCACTGCTTTTATCAAGCCAAGACCTTGTGTGCTGTCTTTTATCAAACTAAGAGTTACATTGCACATAATGTGAGGGACTTCGATACGTGCGATTTTAATCTTATTATGTGGCTCTTAGAGTAGTGCCTAATCTGCATTTAACAAATCTTGCATTAAGATATTCTCCCCAAACTTGCTCTACATTGATGGGCAGTGCAAAGTGATGTTCCGCTAAATTTCTGGGAGGCAGGAGCAGGGAAATGCGTTGGGGGAATTTTAGGAAAAAGCATAGAGGACGTCATCAAGGTTTTAGACATGGAGGAACCCCACCTGAATTACTAAAAACTAAAACATATGAAAACTGAAATAAAAATAATTGAAATTTTATATGTATCAATATTCCAACAACACACATCATTACACATAACATAATAAATAATAAGTGATACATGCAGTGATATAACATAAGTTTTAAGATAATTTATCTAAGAACATGTGAAATGACAAATAAGAATCATTGCTTAAGGTAATGCCCCATTAGTCTTTGCATCTAGTGGCTGCACGAAGTTATAAGGACAAACAACAAAATGAAGGAAATGGGTAGGTTTAGAGCTACATTCTTAAGAGAAAAATATGAAGAGGAAGTTTTCATTGGCATCACTTGGTTAACCACCCATCCTCTGAACTTTCAAAACCCTCGTGATGGCAACATAGTCATATTATGGAGCACAATGAACTGAGCGCAAGATTTGAGATCTTGGACAGAACTCTCAACAAGAGTGTGGGTGTAGTGATCCATCAAACTTGGGATGTTCACTGCCATATTTTTGTGCTGAGTGGCAGAGTATCAAGGATGCTGCTGAGAATGCAAGAAATATGGAAAGAGTAGAGGGAGATGAGGTGGGCACAACAACATGTACTAAATTGCAAAAAGCCCTTGGATTGAGTTGTTACGTATTACTTATGGGGTATGTACATGGTTGCCATGATTGGATAGTTCATTTTCATTTCATACTCAAGAAGCTGCTCAAAAGACTGCGACAACTCTTGGAAACCTGTTGGTTCTAGATTTAGTTGAATCGTACAATATCCATGTTTACACCAACTTTATTCCAAAGCGTTGACTCCCTTTGGTTAAAGATGATGCAAATGCATTGACCTTAATTATGTTCCATAGTCTAAAAGTCAACAGTCCATGTAATCAACAACATGTTCATTTCATACGTTTTCCTCTTCAATGTGAGATTTTACACCCCATAAATTCACATTCATTATGGACCCTTACATGTAGCACAAGATAATTCACAACTCCTCCTTTTGGCGTTCCCTTGCACCCCGGTGCAATTGCTAGTATAATTACGTGAGAGGTGTTTTCTTTGTTGGCTTGGGGTGAGCAAACACTGTTCACCCCAGCCAATGAGAAGCCGTTCTCATCGCCCTTCCAGCCAATAAAATTTAGACATGTGGCACCTCCTCCAACTAATGAAAATCTTCCATTTGGCTTGTTACCAGCTGTTAGTTTGAAAAATAAGTTTTAAGATCTTAAATGTTTGAAAATAAGGGCATGAGAGAGGCCGAGAGGGTTTGGAGACTAGGGTTTGTAGGTCTGTGTTGAGGGATTCTAATAGGGCAATAGTGGAGGCGGCGGTGGAGGCCAAGGCTTCAGTATTCAAGTTCAAAACTCACATCTGCGAAGTCTGCGGTGACAAGTTCAAAACCCGGATCAAATTCCAAAATCACTGAGGTGAAAAGGTCAAAACCCACATCAAATTCCAGAAACACTTCAGGGAGAGAGAGTAGCTCAAGCGGTTGAGGCATCTTGATTCCTTGAAAGGGAAGAAGAAGGATGCTTTTAGGGCTAAAATAGTACCCAAACAGTAGAAATATAGGAAAGCAACTGGACAGGTTTTGGTGCCCAAGGTGGGCTATGGGCTTGTAGGGGAGATTAAGAGAGCAGGGTTTTAGGTCATCACGGTGTCTGATAAACCTTCAGTTTTGTCCCCCAATGGTTTGAATAGAGAGGTTATTAGATAGATCAACTTGTATAAGACTTTCGTCGTTCATTGCAAGTTGTTTGGGTCTAGGGCCTTCAAACATATTACTGGTAAGGTAGAGGTATGTTAAACTCTGTAGCCTACATAAACTTGCTAGCAGTTTTCCATGCAGTTGATTGTGATGGAGATACAGATTTGAGAGGCGACGACAATTATTTATGGAAGCGGGTATTTCCCATGATAATTTATTTTCTGCTAACCATAAGTTGGAGAGCGCAGTGAGATTTCCAACATTTGATGGAATTTCTCCAATCAAGATTTTTTGGTTCAAGTAAATTTCTTCTAACAGAGGAAGCCCAAAAATGGAGGGAGGAATGGTTCAATGGTTTTAGTGAGAAAGTTGGAATAGAGGGACAAGTATGAGAGCTTTGTGAGTTGACCCACTTAACACTGCTGAGATGATAGAGAACATAATAGCTCGCGCGACACTGTTTTAAGGGAAAACCCCTAATCAACTTTGACAGTTTTCCCTTCCTATGAAGGTCTTCCTTTTCCCATCGTTTCTTATTCTTGAGTATTTATTTGTTATCTTAGGAAAAGTTTTAGAGAGTGGAATTGATTCAGGGTTTCCTAGTGTTGCCAAGCGAACGACCGTCGAGGGTTTGACTTCAGGTATGTCAACGCTACCAGTATTAAGGTATTTATCTTTTGTTTTTTAGGAAGTATCAGAATTTCTATATACCCAGGCTCATAGCTAGATAGATGTAGAGACTCTTTTAATAGAATAAGAGGATGATCTAATGAGTACCCAAAGTCTCTCGTACCCCTAAGAAAAACCATAATAGACCATAAAATAAAAAATGAAAGGAGCACAGCCATGAGAAAAATAGTCTTAATTTTTTTTGTTTGGTTGGTTTCATTCTAAAACTACCCAGTATGAAGTGAGTCTGGATCTTTTTTAGGCTTAAATACTTTATGGTATTTCTAATTTTGCTATAAAATCTTTCAAAGTGTGGGTTTTCATTGTTTATGGCTGGGTGATTTTCTTACCAGGTTCGTGCAACACAAACATGTATGCCCCGCCTATCAAGCTGGTGGGAAAAAGCATTGACATCAAATATGGTAGAAGTTCAGTCAGCCCAGGAATTGATTGATTCTCTTCTAATTGTTGAAGACAAGCTTCTTGTTTTAGATTTCTACGCTCCTGGTTGTGGTGCCTGTAGATATGTCCATCCTAAGGTATGTCAGAGGATTGAATCATTAACCAGTTTGTAATATTGTTCTATCAAAACGTTAATTTTTGAAGTAACTATTTTAGCTGTTCTTGGTGAAACATGCCTTTTGTTGTATTCCATTCAAACAACTTTCGAATGGGTTTCTCCTCTCTTTCCTAGAGATAATTTTCTCTGAAATATATTGTTTGAGCTGAAAAAGTCTACGTCTCCTTAGCAGGCCCCATGTTCTCACCATGGTTGTGCTCCTTTCAATTTTTATTTTATGGTCTATTATGGTTTTTCTTAGGGGGTCTGAGAGACTTGGGGTACTCGTTAGATCGTCCTCTTATTCTATTAAAATATTCTCTACATCTATCCAGCTGTGAGCCGACTTCGCACTACAAACCTTCTTAAAGAGTGTGTTTGCCTCACAAATTGTGAACCCTGTAGATATGAGTTATGGAAATTTTCCGGAAATCTCTAAACAGGTCCCTGATCCTTTGGTTCCAATTGGAAAGGGCCAGATTGCATCTTTGATGAGAAACTGGATTATCCTTGTAAGAAGATTGATTCTCCTTTTAATAGTGTCATAACTACTAGGCATACTAGTAGTATAGATATCTTCTTGTTACAAATTTTTACCATGAGTTTTATGATGAACTTATATGGTATCTCTCACTCAATGTTGCAATATAACTAAATTTAGTTGGCCCAAACAAAAATGCTGGATCTATTTCATCATAACAACTATAATTCTGCATTGTTCAGTTACATTATTCTTACCTAACATGTGCTTTGCTAAGCTTCAGGTCATGCTCTCTTTGGCAGTCACAGAAATACTTGTATTTAATAAATTTTTTGCAACATGAATTTTGAGTTCGTACTCAATGGTGCTAACCATTATCATTGCAAATAAATATTACAGTAGTTCTATCACTCTTGTCTTTATGCTCATATGTATGAGATGACATGGGTATATTACCTTTCTTGTTCTTTGATGGAATTTGTATGCAGGGTGCAGAGATTCCCTGCACAGAGATGTTTGGCACATTTTCATTAGCAGTGGGAGCCACGGTATGTGTAATTTATTCACTTGAGCTGTTGGTATTAGATTTGGAACTAAGTATTCTAAAAATAATGACTCCAAATGTGCTTTCATAGGTTGGAATGGAATACTGGGCTTGCTGGGCTCACCGAGCTCTCTGGCATGCTTCGCTGTGGCATATGCATGAGGTATAACTACAATTTACAGAAAGGTGGACCAAGAATTAATTTTAAAAAAAAAATCTAGTTGTAACATAGCAGATATGTTTTGCACTATACAATCCCCTTTTGTTCCATTGATTATAGGATTGTTGAGATGTTAGTTTTAGATTGTAATTGACAATCCATTTTCTTTGGGCAGTCTCATCATAGGCCAAGGGAGGGACCTTTTGAGTTGAATGACGTGTTTTCCATTATCAATGCTGGTCTGGCTATTGCATTACTGGCTTATGGATTCTTTAACAAAGGCTTTGTGCCAGGCCTTTGTTTTGGTGTTGTAAGTACTGGCCTCTGTTTTGACTGTTTCTACCATTGAAATTCACAGAAGTACTAAATTGACACTATTCTTTAAAGAATGATGTGATCACTATAAATTTAAACCAAGTTTGATTTAACAGCTATGTCAAGGTGATTTTCAATAGCAGTATGTTAGTCACTCTATTATCAACCTACTGTGCATTTTGATAAATTCCTCAGGGGCTTGGTATCACCGTTTTTGGGATGGCATATATGTTCGTCCATGATGGTCTTATTCATCACCGCTTTCATGTTGGGCCTATTGCTGATGTTCCATATCTTCTTAAGGTAGAAGCTGCACATTAGGTTTGTTCCTAATTTCCTTATCATAGCTCTATAGATTGCTTCATTTATCTATGAGTTAGACATGGATTCCTTTCCAGTAAGTAGTGAATCTCATACAGATTTGTTTAAATGGCACTACACCAGGAATCAAGCTGAGAATAGACAACGAAACTTTCATGGTGATTTCGGTTTGGATTTGGCTCATTAATGGTTGTTGTAACCATAGACATTATGAAAATAGCATGATCAGATACTTTGATTAGATGCATCCTTCAAATCAATAAGCTGGATGGATAGAAATAAGGAAGAAAAAGAGGAAAAGTTTGACAGTAGACATGATCCTTGTTCCCAGGAAATACCTTTGACAATCCATTTTCAAAATTTAATGAGCATAAAAATTTGTATATTGTCTTTCATATGCAAATTTTTTAATTTATCTATTAAGAAAGGTTTAAAAATTGAATAAGACCAAGGTTCTAAGTTCAGTTGAGTCAAAAGAATATCAGAACCCTGAAATGGATTTAGAATTACTTTTCTTTATAAAAAAACTTTGAAACTGTTGAAAATTTGTTTTAAACAAATTTTAATGCGATTCTTAAGGTTTCCGGTGTGGAGCATCATAAAGTTTCAATTGCAATCTCAATGTTTATGTTTGTGTTTAATTTTCTAAACATTACCACTAAGTACAATTTGTTTTGTTTTCTTTAGTACCATATGCAAAAATTTATAGCAAAGATAATAGAGATGATGAAAGAAGAAAACCTTTTTGCATGGCAAGGTGGACCCATTATCTTATAATAGCTTTTACACTGTTCTGAGTATAATGATGCATGACACTTTGACCTGATTCATACTAATTTAGTATTTATTTGATTATTACACTGTTTTGTGTATAATGATTTATGCCAGTTTTCTTTGATTCATACTAATAAGCTATGGCACCCTGATTTGATTCATAGTCCTGTGCAGATAGAGAATGAATATCAACAAGTAGAGCAATATTATGGTGAGAAGGGAAAGTTACATGCCAATTGGGCAGAAAATATGGCACTATCATTAAATACAAGTACTCCCTAGGTGATGTGTAAACAAACCGATGCTCCAGACCCAATTGTGAGAAGTTTTTTTAATATCTTTTGCCATTAATAAAAGTTTATCTTTCCACATAAACTCTCTTTAGAAATTTGTAATAGTTTAGGGATTTTATTGATATATGAATCATTTTTTTGTAGATCAATACCTGCAATGATTTCTACTATGACTATTTTAAATGTATTTCTCCTGGAAAGCCAAAGATGTGGACTGAAAACTGGACTGGATGGTAATTATTTCTGTATGATGTCAATTTTCCTTTTACACACATATCAGGTACTCCTTGAGTTTAATTTTCAATATAACACCAAGATCAAATTATACTAACAACAGTAAAATATATAAAAACAATAGCTTCAATGATGACTCTTTTGTACAAACATTTCTCTAAATTATAGAAGAAGAGGGTATGCCTAGTGTCTCTATTTTAGAAAACATTGTGGATCAAGGTACTCATTGAGAACACTCAGCAAGAACTATGGTAATCTGGAGGACTATCGAATGGCAGATGGCAAAGTCAGCAGTAATGTTCTGTATGACTGCTGTAAAGAGAAGAATGGGAATAATTATGAGGTAGGCTTTTAATTTTTCTAGATGCCTTGGATTATCACTTAGCTTACCTAACACCATCTAATTAGGTAGTTTGAGCTAAATTCATCATCCTTGTGTGAGAAATCGAAATGAGGGTAGATGCAAGTATGGCCAAAACCAATTTAAAAGTTACTTTATTTTCAATACTTATACAGTATCTTCCCTATGTAGATTCACTTCTAGTAGTGAATACAAGGTGAAGGATGAAGTGGGTAGTGTAGGCATTGGGTTTTGGGTCTTCAAATGGCTCGAGGAGGTAAGTGGATGGGATTCTTCAAGATTATTAGAATGAGTGGAGGAAGCCTTTGGAATTGAGGGATTTTACATACTGAGTTTCATATCCCTTTTCGGCGTTCCCTTGCACCTCCCGGTGCAATTGCTAGTAAATATTTTTAACCAAAAATACAAAATTGAAAAATATCATACAACCAATAAACTATTATATATAAAACACTTCCTTTTTTTTCACTAACATAAATGTGAAGTTATTGAAGGGAAGAAAAAATAAAAAGGGTAAGGGGGAAAATTTGGTCTCACCACATCATTTTGACATGTGACCTTTCCCAATAATAAAAGTACGTTATTGATTACGAATGTCAAATTAGGATCCCATAACTATCATGGAAAACATTGGTCCCTCTAACCGTCATTGGAAACCAGAAACCACATCCCAAAACCACTTATTGTGAGGCTTATGGCTCGACTTTGATAACATCCCTATAAATTAAAAAGGCCAACAATAAAACCTTAAATCTATGTGGTATTTGCGAACTAGGCTTTGAGGTTTTTAGTAGAAGGTTTCTATGGGTTCATTTTTGTTGTCTATTACATAATTCTTTGGTTTCAGGTAATGGCGACGATGGAAAATTCATCGAAGGTCACAAAAGAATGGAATAAATTGAAGATCCAGGAGCTGCATGATGAAATTTCTAAGAGAGATTCGAACCCTGATGCTCCCAGTCCTTAGTCGACTGAATTCCTGGGAAATTCTTCAGATCTGTCTAAAAATGCCATAGGCAAGGGCCCTGAGTCCGACATAAAATAGGTTGTTCCTCCATTATAAGATGCACCAGAAAAATGTGAGGCAGTTAACATGGAGGAACCCCCTTCTGGAGATGAAACATCCCAACTCAAGACTGTCACCAAGAAGTGCGAAGATTCGATAATGGCAAAGTTGGTGGACATCGTCACTGTTGTCATGGCAGTCGTGGCATCCATGGAGAAGCCATCAAATGAGGGGGAAGATAACGAAGTCGCTAGCATTTTAGGGACGTTACAGTTGTCGGCCTTGGAAAAGAAGCACCGACGTGCTGATAGGTTTGGCTTGGCGTTACAGTTTTCGGAGGAAGAGAAGCACAATTCGTGAGCAGCAAGGTGAGAGTAAAGATTTTGTGGGCAACTGCTGGTTAATTTTATGTTAGGGTTTTTGTAGTGAACGAAGGGTATGCACTTACGTTTTCTTCAATATTCATCTTCTGTTTCTGTTCCCTTGAGAATTTCAAGGGCTTGCATGTTGAATTTACAGTTGAAAATTTACTTTTCAGAATCTGGGTAGTATGATGTGTGTGTAGAGTCTTATAAAAGTGCATTCTCAAAGTAAGGGTTTCAAGGAATACATTTTTCTTCCTTTTCAAATCAATGAGATTTAATCCTGAAATTTTCAGGGCTTTCTATGTGGCCTTTTGTGGTTTCAACCAGATCCATTTTAGACAAAGAATAAATTCACACTAGCTACAACAATGGCTCTGGTGTACATTGAGCCTTCTAATATGCATGGGTGTTAGTTGTGTATTGCTTGTTCTTTTTCAATTACGTACCCAACCTGCAAATTAAATTTTCCGACCTTCCTTATGAACAGACCATTATCTTTGTTATCAAATATTCGAAAAAGGCATTCTAACTATAACGTCTTGAATTACAATTTTCCCAGTTCTATGACCTGTTTGAAAATGGTGCAGTCGAAAAATTTCTCAATGACCTATAATGATCTACATGATCATTTGAAAGAAGAAATAATGTCATTGCTGCCAGTGGAATGTGTGTGCAGATTTCGTAGCGTCTCAAAGTAGTGGAATAATCTCTTGTCATCACACAATTTCATAAAAAAAATGTGGAGAAAGAAGCCTCCTATTGTGAACATTTATGTGCCTAAATACTTGACTTTCATTGAGCCCAAATACCCGTTTATGTGCTGCATAGGCATTGGGGATCGTGCATGTTTTGTAACTAATGATTTTCTAGTGATAGAGGTGGTTGTTTACAATATTGGTGAAAAGACATGGAAAATTCTTCCCAACTTTCATTTAGATGAGGAAACAAAGACATGGATCAGTATTTCAAGCTTTCATGGAACTGGTCACAAGGTATGGAAAGGCAGTGGTATGGCCTTTGAACCAAGTCCTGACATGAAGGTTCTGTGAAGCCTGGCATGCATTCTTTTTAAACATGATTTCTCTCTTATTTAGGTCTAGATTGGTGTCTCCAAAGTTGCCTTGCCTTGCAATGTTCTTTGACATCAATAGTGATACCAGCTTGTTTTATTTTGGTAATTAAAAGATGTTCCTTTTATTGATTCAAAATTTTTTAATACAAAATCGGAGTTCCCACAACCAAATCCCCTGTTGTGGTTTGGAAGTGGCCTTTAGAGCTTTAATGCATTATATTCTAGACATCTTTCCAATGGCATGATATGACTTTCTCCACTACATATTTCTGCCCTGCAACAAAATTTGACCTCCTTATAGTTAGACTAATTTGCTTTCTAGAGATCAGATTGATAGCCTTTAAGATTTTATTATCCTGGATGGTGCCATCTTGTAACCCGTGATAAACATTTTGATAACATATGAAAACCTTCTTAAACAACTGCAAAACCTTCCCTGGATTGTTGCCTTGGGCCTTTTTGCTTCATTCTTCTCTCTCAATCATTGCTGTATTTGCAATGTATGTACTATGTTTTGTCTCTCTTTCTTCATTCTCCTTGCCTTTTCCATCCCTCCTTGACTTCTTTACAGCCATTTTCCCAAAATTGGTTGGATGGATTTTTTGTCTTTCTCATCACAGTGGGATACTGGGGATTCCTCAAGTTGTACAACCTTGATTCCACTTCTTTTTTCTATTCCCTTGACTAGAGCTCCGTTCTCCAATATTTCATTTGTAGGATTGATGCTCCATTCAGTGTGCTTGTATTGTGCATCATCATACCTTTTTAGCCAAGTATACCACTAGCTAGCTAGAATATCTTGAATGTGAATCCGAGTCCAATGTAGCCAATAAAAGGACCTCCCAAGTCTCTGTTTAGGATTCTGGGGAGTGGATTTATGAGGAATACATTGGGGATTCTCCGATTATTTATTTGGGTTCCCACTCTACCCCCAGTATTGAAGATTCTTTAACATAGATTTTAGCAAGATGCCTATTCTGTCTACCACTTGCTTCGTAGGTTGCTCCTCATATCTTCCTCTTTTGGAGGAGATCGTTGCAACCCCTTTGAGAATCAAAGTGTCCAGCTCTACACATTTTCCTTTCTCGCACTAAAGAAATTTTCCCTTTTGTTCATGACAAGGCTCAAGCAATCAAAGAAAAGCACAAAGCCTTAGGCTTGTCAAGTAAAGGAAATATGAAGCATGGAGTGGTCTGAACTTAAAAAAAAATAAACAATGACCAGTCAATTGGAAGGATCATACAATATAGAAAAACTGTGAAGAAACACCAGGTGGAAAGACACCTCAAAAGTGGAGTTAAAACTATGAAGCTGCACTAGATAAATAATAGGACCTACCCTTAAAATCTGAATATTCAAAACAACTGGGCAAAATATTAAACTATCAAGGAATGCAAGACCCAACCCTTTTGGAAGAACTCCATTGTACACTTGATTTAGAATCCCAAGTCAAATAGAAAGGCATAGGCCCTAGGCTATTAGTTTGGTGTGCTTTGTGTCTACAATAATCTATTTTGACTATTCATCTTCTCTTCCTTTAGAAATAATTAACCTACAAAGATCTTTTTCTCATATTTCGATTTCCCAATGCTCTTACAGTATTCCATGATTCTTTTGAGTTCCATCAAGATACCAATTCTGGTTTATGCTTTCTTAACCATGATTGAGCTTGGTTTTTTTTATAGAAATAGATATTTTGCATCACCTCTTTAAAAAGGCTTTGGCCTACCCCGAAGGAATTTTTTTATAGAAATTCCAATGGATAGAAGGTGTGGAGTACCTGGTTCAAACCTAGATAAATCAAATCTATTTCAGAACTATCATTGTTGTCCCTAATTTTCTGTGTTTTTGTATTAGACAGACAAATTTTCCTCCTAAAAATAAACCCAAAAAAACATATATTTGCTAACTATTTTGAAAAAAAATCTTCACATTTCGCTTCCTTGTGCTGTTTGGCCCTTGAACTTCTTCTCCTACCTGCAATCCTTGCCCATCCTTGACCTTCTTCTCTTGCCTGCAATCCTTGCCCATCAATGTTAAAGTATCCCTTGGAGGAACTCCACTGCACACTTGATTTAGAATCCCAAGACAAATAAAAAAGCAGAGGTCATAGGTTATTAGTTTGGTGTGTTTTGTAATATCTACAATAATTTGCTTTGATTATTCATCTTCTCACCCTTTAGAAATAAATTAATAATTATCCTACAAATCTTACCTTTTATCATCTTACAATTTTCCAATGCTCCGACACTATTCCATGATTCTGTTGAGTCTTATCAAGATCCCACCTCTTGTTTATGCTTTTCTTAACCATGATTGATCTGGATATTACACTGCGAGCTTGATTTTTTTACAGAAACATATATTTTTCATTACATCTTAAAAAGGGCATTGGCCTAACCTGGAGGTAAAATTTTATAGAAATTCCAATGGATATAAGTTAAATCAAGATAAATCAAATCTGCTTAGAACTATCATTATTGCCTCTAATTTTTTGTGTTTTCGTATTAGATAGGAAAAATTTCCTTAAGAATAAACAAAAAAACATATATTTTACTTATGTTGAATTATAATTAAATAGTTATATTTTATTTATGTTGAATTATAATTAATTATAGTCAATGAACAATTGAAACTATAATAATTAATGGATTAGTGATAAGGGAATATTGGCTAGTTGATTAATGGTTTAAGGAATTGTGAGTTAAGGATGAATCATTAGAAAATGTGTTGGTTATTACATTAATGGTGAAGGGTTCAATAGATTAGTGGTTTGCTTATTGATTTAATGGGTAATAAATTATGGGTTAAAGGGTTTATGGCAATGGATTGAGGTTATTGGATTAGTGGTTTATGCTTAAATTAAATTTATGGTATTAGTGAACTAGAGACTAAGGGTTTAATGGCTTGGTGGTCAACTAGGATGAATGAATTAGGGAATTAGGGAGTTAGTAAGCTAAGCATTAGGTGTTAGTGAGTTAGAATGTAGAAGTTAACTATATTGAAAACAATTCTTTCCAACCCATTGGAATTCCTAAGCTTCTAAACACTAAAATATATTAAATATTGTCTTGAAAACAGTCTTTTCAACTTATTAAACTAATTCACTATACTTATAAATGTGGGATTGTCACATGAACTTGGGCTTATAACATTGTAGATGGTTGCTCATTTATTGGTGTCACATATAGATGATTGTAATGGTCGTAGAGGTTCGTTGTAAAGGCTTATGACTGTAAAAATTTCGTGCTCTAAGAGAGATATTGATATTGTGTTCGCAACACTACAGTGCTCAGCAATTGGAATCAAATTTATAGATTAAGGCATGAATGCACAGCAAATAAAAGGCATACCATCCACTGAAATATTTTAATTTTAGTAGAAAGTATGATGTATTCATTGTGGCCAAATATTAGAGAGTAAAATATATGATAGAGAATTGCAGTGCTTTGGAAATAAAATGCATAAGTCAACCTTACATAATCTGGAATTCTCCAACACTTCCAGATAGTGACTACAATTTACCTATGCAAGTTTGTTGATTATCATGTTGTCTTCTCTGCTGCATTCTCCTCTGTCTGTCTTTTTTGTGACAATTTTTGTCGTATCATTATATCTTTTTATATTATTTAATTAAATGTATTCAAGACTTCTCTATAGATAAAGGCTAAAAGTAATTTTTTCTTCCTCAAGGTCTATTCATAAAGTAAAGGTTAGTTAACCTTCCTAAAGTACTATTCTACTATCCTGAAATAGACAGTAAGACCAAACCTTGCTTTGTAGGAGATGCAGGTCTACAGGATATGTGAAGATTAACAAAAAATCTAACATTTAGTATATTTATCTTGCATGTTTTAGTTGATGTATTTCCTATATTTGTTATCCCTTATAACCATGATGAGTTGTTTGCCTTTTGTTAGAAGGGGGTAATTCAAGGATAATTGTTGCACAAGGCCTTAAGCTAACTTGGAATGTGTGTTACTGGTTTGTGAGCAAATTTATGAAGTTTCTCAATTTAAAATTTTGTTGTTGTCAACCCAATGTAACTTAGTGTTACTGGTACCTGATTCAAGAAAAAAACGAAGTTGGATAAATAAGCTTATAGTGCATTGTATGAAGCTTTAAGACCCAAATTATTTGTTGAAGCCTGAATTTTATATTACCATGTTTTGATTAAAAATCTAGAAATATATGGTAGTGTTTTTTTCCTTGAGCTTTACTATGTTATAAAAAGCCTTTTGATGATTTCTGTTTTGAATCTTTATGTTTCTGCAGTACAAGAAATGCTATAAAAGCACCTAATTGGCATGATAGCATGGTTGAAATTGGAAAATGGTCTTGTTGAACCTCATTCAGAGGTTATGTTTACATGGAATTTACTGGTCCAGTTCAAGTAGCTTCTTTTGATTTAGAGCTATGGTAACCCTTTTTTGAATATTTATGTTGGTGCATTGTAGCTAAATAAAAAAATGCTATAAAATCACCTGATTGGCATGATAGGATTGTTGAATTTTGAAAATGGTCTTGTTAAACCTCCATCATAGGTTATATGGTTATATGGAGTTTACTTGACCCATACCTGTGATAAGTTATAACCATCGGAGGCTTTGTAATGATATCTTGAATTGAGTTTCATTTTTGTTTTGCATCTATTCACTATTTCTTTTCAAGTTGGGTTTTTTGATGTTATAACTTAATTTTCAACTTATATGGTTGTTTGGGGCTCGGCATAAGTTTTTGGCTGGTTACATGTTTACACAGCAGCTGTGTGAAGGAAAAAAACTCTTTTGCTTCATATTTGTTGTAACTTGTTTTATGGTGCACCTACAGGTTGCAATAGTCAGTGCACAAAAATTATGGAGGCACATCAATTATTTACACACGGCAGAAATTTAAACAACACAGAAGCCATATTGCCACTACATAAGCATAAGCTTTATTTTCATGCAATCTTCATGCACAGACTTGAGGGCCAAGAGCTAGTAAGACATGTTTCCTTTCGAATTTATGCCTAACTATACTTTAGGAACTATTTAAAGTGGAGAAAAATTTGGAATGTTAAGAAGCCATTAAACAGTTAAATAATCCACCTTCTCCAACAAATATGAATCAGTGATTCAGACCTCTACTCCATGTTGACCTATTTCAGTTCCCAAATAAAAATGTGTTACATATCCTGGCTGCCCAAATTAACTTAGGCATTGGTTATGAAGGCACCATGCGGTTATTATGAATGTGTTGGAGTTTATATTCCTTTGAGAGGCCCCAACATGAATCCTGGACTGTTTATCTCTCTCTTAGGTAATGGTTATCAAAGTCTAGTGACTATCAGGAATACAAAGTAAGGGAGTTGATATTCGCTTGAGAGGTCCCGACATGAATCTTGGACCATTTATCTTCCTCCAAGGTAATGGTTGTCAGAGTCAATCTTGCTTCTGCAAGTGCCACACACTACCTCCCAACTACGAGGACACATGTGGCTTTTCAACCCAACAGCAAAGGTTACAAATCACAATTGTTGAGAATGTAACCCATTCAAAATGTGATGCAACCCTTGGTAGTGTTGAACAAAACCAGAATTCTATACAGCGTATGATCTCTATAACTAAATCCTGATCACAACGTAAAAATTCTCAGCTTAGTTAAGATCAGTGGAGAATCTATCAAAATCTTAATTGGAAACAAAATTTGTTTTTGGCCGTGAGGATTGCCCATGAACCAGTGAGGCTCCTGTATCATTTTGGATACTATGAAAGCCCTGTTTACATTGATTTTGCAGTCAAAGGGCAACACCTCATGTGTGACAGATCATGACAGATCATTCTCAAGACTTTTACTGATACAAAAGCTAGCAGAAATGGGTGATCATCGAAGGAATGGAGTGAAGTGGATAATCTCTGTATAGTATATATGATTAGCCTCTTGTTCTGGCACTAATTACTGCTGCAGACCTGGAATGACACCCTTTGGAATGGTGGAAAAATCTTGTTGTATGATTTAGGTTCTAGGGATTCTGGCATTTTCAAGGCTTGTGTTTTTTTAACTTAAATGTTCAGCATCTCTGTTAAATATATGCTGTATTTTATTTTAAACAATGTTTGGCCATAATGGTGTTTTTTAAGTTTGGTGGACTATGTCAGTTCTGGTGCTACTAGATTTTGCTCTAATGTTTAAAGTGATTAATTGCTATGAAAGTAATTTCTGTATTGAATGATCAGTGCACATGGTCCCCAATCTTATCAGTCAATATGTTTCATCTCTTAATTGACAGAAATTACCTTCGGGTATGTTTTATTGATAGATTTGGTGAGTCAGCAAATGGTACTCCAAAACCTACCACTCCTAGACTAGGAGAAGCAAAAATATCAGAAGAAGAAAGAGGAAAGCGAGGGCTGAGAGGTTTGTTCTTCCAAAATTCAGGAATTTATTTTCTGTCTTCAGATTCCTAAGATTATGATGATGCTATTTTCCTTATCTTGTGTGTCTAATTTACCGTCAGCTTAATTTGATTAATATTTTTTTCCAAAATTATGATATGCATTTGTTTTACTCTAGAATAATTGGAATCTGACAATGCCCAAATTATTAAACAGGTTTGGACTTGCTTTGCGCTCATCTGTTGATGATGAAGCAAAGAAGAAAGAACGTTTGGCTAGATTTGGAGTAGATGTGAAATTTGCTTCCTTGGAAGATGACAAGAAAAAAGCAAGGGCTGCAAGGTAAACTCTATTTCAATGATTGTCTCTGAAAGTATTATTTGTTTTCTTTCTATGTTATGATCAAGATCATATATGTTTCTTGCCTTTGTGCTTTTCATAAATCAAGTTTTAATTGGAACTTTATTATATATGGAAGCATACCTGAGGGAAATTCCTTGCGTAATATTGAAAAATGATTGTAAATTGTCTGTTTATCTCATGTTTGCCTCAGAATTGGATGCAAGCACTTCAGAGGTAAACAAAAAGCTAAAACCAGACCTGGCAGGGACTGTGGCATCAACATGAATGGTGACTGTATGTTCCTTGATCCATAAATCCTAATTTAGTTTGATTTTTGTTGCATGATACAAAGAAACACAACTGATTACTTTATTTCTGATTTAGGTTTGGGATTCCAAGGCAAAGATGCTCTTCCTGTTGCAGCATAACACAATCAGGCAACGTTAGATACTGGATATGATAAAAAATAGGCTAGTGGGGCTACAAATTGCATTAAATTTTGGTTGAGGATGAATGCCATTTTGGTAAAATCATTAATTAGTTTTGCTTTTATGTTTTGGTTAGCTTTCTTGTTTCTGGTGTCTCTCTTTGCTACATTTTGGTGTCCTTCTCGTTTAGCATTACTATTTTCTGCCCCCTTTTAATTTAATATTTGAAGTGCTTACATTTATATGGAATCTTATTTGTGTTTGAAATTTTTGTTGTTATTGTTGTGGTCGCTTAGGTTTTAACCATCTATTTTACATTTTAAAAAATTTTCTAATCTGCAAGGTCAAATTTTCTTTCGTTTTTCTTTGAATTTCTCATCTATCCTCCTTCTGTTGGACTTTCTTGAGATGCCCTAACCAGATTGGGAATGTCAATTGACAAGCAAAAGTAATATGATATAGAGGATTTGAACCAGTGTGTGAACTTCGAAATTGATGTTTTGCTAGTCACTTAATTTCTGTGGTGCTTCACATTCTCTGACTGGTGCTTCTGATTTTTGCTGTTGAAATCTGCTAAAATTTTATTTTCGGTTATTTCACTTTTCATCAGTTATACTCAGTTTTTCCTTGTCTTATTTTTCTTTTCCTCTATTTCTGTTAGGTTCCGCGGCTTTTCTTTGTCTCGCTTTTGTGACATTTTTTTTTCTTTCTTTTCAATTGCCTCTTTTATTTAAAGAGTAACCAATGCCTTCATGTCTTTTTGGTCATTTTAACCCCAAAGAATTTCATTGTGGTTGTTGCATTTTCTTGGCTGATGGTAGGATTTTGGGATCAGTTTAATGTTTTACTAGGCTTGCTAATAGTATTTAAGGAATGAAGCTCATTTGACCCACATAGACATGAAGTTTTGTGTTTTACTTAAAATGGCAGGGATGCAAATTCCTCATCATACGATCTAGTTGGACAGCTTATTTGGTCAAGGGGGCTAGGCAAATGGCAACTATATTTGGTCTTCGTTTTTCTTGGCAAATGACAAAATGCAATTTCCTTTTTTGACTTAGGTGAATGATTCATTTTCTCAAGATGGCCATGTGCTGTATAGATTTACAATTGTAAATGGGTGACTTAATTGTATATGATATTTTGATAAAGCTTATGTTCATCTTGATCTAGGTTAGACTGTGATGCAGTATATTTTGCCTTTTTTTCTGAAACTTTAAAATGTGGATTAGCTGTCAACTTTGACATGAATATAGTTGTCCAAATCTATTTAATGTATACAACATACCATGCTAACTATATTTCCAAGGCCGTATTTTAATATTTCGTGAATATTGCAGGTTTGGCGTGTTTCGTAGGGCATTTTCAAATGTGACAGTTTTGAATGGTCATTATAAGTGTGTTCCACTACACATTTCATTTTAAGCTCGGATAGATTCCTAAAACATAGAATTTGACATTTGTGGGTGAAAAAATTAGGATTTCAATGACTAGGGGTGCAATTGTGAATGTGTCACTTTCTATTTTTGCGAAACCTAAAACTTCAGGTTTAGAATTTGGCAAACCTATAAAAAAATTGAAATTTGCCGAGGTTCTGCGAATTTCAAAGTTGAACCTCAAACTTCAGCCCAAACCTGATCCAAATCTAATCACAAGTTGAACCTAAAGCCGAAACGGATCAAACCTGAACCCAAACGAAAACACAAATTTCAAAGAAAAAGATTTTCTGCAAGATTTATGTTGAAATATGACCTTGGTAATTTTAGTGTCTTTTCATATGTTTGAGAGAATACGTAAAATGCTTTAAATTCTGAAAAATCCAATCAACAATTCTACCATATTTTTAAATATAATAGTTGGTTAATGAGAACCTTATAATTTTCTTTTTTGGATTCATGTTTTTCGTCTTTTCAAGGATTAAATTAGTAAGGCATTAATAATTTAATTATGGTTTTCATTGTTGGCTCATGTTATTTGGGACATGCAGGTCACATTGTACCATCGTACTCACAAATAATCTCGAACGATGAAGTGGCTGAGCAAGCCTTTTAAAGGTTCAAGTCACAAAGTGTCAGATGGACACTACGTACGGGTGCATTTGGAGATGATAACGTATTTTTGCATGTGTCCTCTAATCCCACGGTAATCCCTAATTCATCAGAGTGTATTGTCTTTTAAAATCCAATCTTCTATCTGTTAACTTTAACAAAGTTGATTAATTTGAAAGTATATTTTAGTGGAAAAAATCACTGTTTTTTGGTGGAATAGTTCATAAATTATTCTGATCTTTTTTTTCAAGTGTACTAGTCATGATGATAAATGTGTGCTTTACTTAATAGGGTTTTTAGTTATTTCTAGATACGCTTTTCATCATTTTCTTTGAATACTTCTCTAGTGCTTTACTTTCGTATTTTATCCCCTGCACAATTGCTCCTGAGGTCCATGTTGTTATGTTTATTGGTTGTTTTTGTGGAAACTTTTTCCTGAGGTTCTGCAAGGTAAATCCAAATGCAAAAAATACTATTTTACATATTGAGATTTGTTCAAGACATTGTTGTGTAATACTTGAATTTCATAAATCTAGATTTCTATTTCGTTATCTATATCAATATATAAGAACAGGTTCATGGATTGTCCATATTTCTCAAATTGTGGATTTGTTCCTTTCCTGTTGCATGTTGTTTTATATTGTTATGTTGTGATTCAAATTTTTAGTTGTGCTTTCCAGTTATTCTCCTACATAGGACATGCTTTGATATATTAGATGAAAAGTCTTACCAATACAATAACATTGATTGTTGTATGTGGACATTTTTGTTCAGGGTGGTCCATTACATAATCAAGATGAGGAGCTGGATCATGGAATTGCACTTTCTCTTTCTGAAGAACTAACCAAACCAGATGGTATATGATGGCAATTTCATTTTTTACAGTTACTTTTAGTTTAATTATATCATTTAGCTCGATGCTTTTCATATATTCAACTAAACTTTTGTTGCTTAACAAGACTGTCATTTCCATGTTTTAGTGAACCTGTTTATGGTTTGATACTCTCATACATCCTTTATCAAGTTACATGCACCCTCATTAGAAAAAACAAGAGAATTTTTCTTGCCATGACTATCTTTCTTTGTCATTGTTGACTTAAGAAAGTCTTTTATCTAAGAAACTAGTTTCAAGGTTATGGCATAACTTGTCATATAAATTGAACATAAGCTATATCCAAAATGTTAACTTGTAAACTGCTTAGCTGGTTTTAGGCTTTCCATTTAAAATCTACTTCAGTTTGAACTTTGAACAAGTTGTTCCATAGAATTGAATATTAAGAGATTTTGGTGTAAGGATTAAAAATTATCCTGTAAGGCCTCTTAGTTATTCATTTATTTTATCTGAATATAACATTTACCATTAAATTAGAACCACTCGGCACAAATACATCATAGATCAAGATCATACTTTGTAGATTGTCGTAGACTAAAAATAGGAGCAAGGACACTGAATTCTTTTAGTTTTTTTGGTTCTTATTCCTTTGGTGTATATTTGCACCTTTAGGGGAAATTTTTAGTTTAAAGTCTAATTCTTTAAAGGGTGCTAGCTCAATGGAAGAGCACCTACTTTACAAGCAGGAGATTGGTGGTTGGATTCCATCGTGCTCTGATATTCATATATAGGGAATGATGAAGATCATTTTTTGGTGACGGATGCTCTTTTGACCATCACCAATGAGCTTATGGTGACATTTTTTGACCCTTACGAAAATATGAAATGGTGATAGTCAACGAATGCCACCATATATACGCATCAATAGTGACGACCATTAAAGGTCCGTCACCATAAATCGTTGTTGTTGATATGAAATGGTGAGGGTCATTGTTTGTCATTATAGTCAATATTTGTGACAGACCTTCATGTCACCAATGAGTTTATGGTGTCGGTCAATGAATGTCACCATATATATATGCACCAATAGTGATAGCCATGAAAGGTCCATCACAAAAAAAATTCGTTGTTCATATGAAATGGTGACGGTCACTATCCATCATTATAATCAATATTTTTGACGGACCTTGAATGTCACCACAACACATACTTTCGGCGACGCCACCTTTGGTGACGTTCAGCTTTTTGGTGATGGAGGTTGTTGTCCATCACTATTGCCCATATGAAAGGGTGACGGTCACTATCTGTCACTATAAATCATTATTTGTGACGGACCTTGAATTTCACCACAACATTATACTTTCAGCGACGCCACCTTTGGTGACATTCATTTTTTTGGTGACGGAGGCTATTGTCCGTCACCATTGCTCATATGAAATGGTGATGGTCACTATTCGTCACTATAAATCAT
Organism: Pinus albicaulis; assembly: GCA_034641835.2. Classification (NCBI taxonomy): domain Eukaryota; kingdom Viridiplantae; phylum Streptophyta; class Pinopsida; order Pinales; family Pinaceae; genus Pinus; species Pinus albicaulis. Next base: position 105,468,139 of record CM076582.1, read on the forward strand.
TATTGGTGACGGACCTTGAATGTCACCACAACACCTATACTTTCGGTGATGCCACTTTTGGTGACGTTCAATTTTTGGTGACGAAGGCTCTTTTGACCCTCACCAATGATCTTATGGTGACCATTTTCACCCCTCACCAATGTGCTTTTTTCTTGTAGTGTTCTCTAATATGATGTGAAATAAAACATCATCCGCAAAACACAATCGAATGGCGCTTATTTCTCTTTCATCGATCTCACTCCATTCGTCATCTGTCATGGTGAAAGGTTGTTTGTATTTTCCCAAAAGTGCCTTAGCCACACCTTGTTGTATGAGTAAATTATACATCTTGAATTTCCAGATTTTGAAGTTATTCCTACCATTAAACTTCTCGATCTCAAACCGAGAACTTTAAGTTTTTTCCATATTTAATTTAACTACTTCTAACATAGCACTATGATTAAAATTACACGTAGCAGCTTATCAAAAAAATTTAAGGATACCTAAAATGTGCCATATATTACTGCACTCAGAAACGTTTCCTACTCCCAAAAGTAGCACCAAAAATCATGATTCTCCTCCACGGCTGCTCACGTACAGCAACAACTCTTCTCATGTGCAGCAACAACTCTTTAGATTATGCACAAAAACTTGAAATATTGCGGCTCCCATTCCATCTGTCATATCCTTTGGAAATTTGAATGAGCACTTGCAGAAATCAACTTGGCCTCTAAGACAATGACTAGCACTCTCGAGATTTTAATCCCTACTTTATGTTCAGATCTACTCAGGTCTTGAAAAAACTCCGTCTACTAATGATATGCATTCAGGAAATAATAGACCCTATCCCATGGCTCTGCACGCAATCATGGGTCACGGAATTCTCAACCGTAGCTACGCTCTGTTGTATTAAAACTTACAATCTTAGCACAAGATGTTTGCACCAGAAGCCAGGCATGCAACTATTATCCAGTTTTCAATGCCATAACTATGATCCATAGAGCCAGACCTCACACATGAAGCCTCCCATGCATATGCAGAGTTTGCACCAGCTCACAGCACTCCTCGCCAAACAGATTTGCACTAGCAAGTAAGCAGCATTCTCCCAGTCTCCAACTCGACCTCTGCAGTGAACAACATGCTTTGATACCAATTTTTCAAATTATGCATAGCAGAAATCAAAAAATAACACACACAACAAAAAATGGAGACAAATAATTTAACGTGGTTCACCCAACCAAATTTGGGCTACATCCACCAAACAGAGGTATCAATTTTCTTCTTCTTCAACAGGAGATTACATCAACAGATTTCTCACTCAAGATCTTCCTCTTCCTCATATATTTTTCCTCTACAGGCTTACAATTTATAGATGTAGAAGAAAAAATGAATATTAAATTCAGTTCCATCCTATCACAAGAAAATAGGATAGATATCTTATCTTTAGGATTTGATGCCTTCATATTTGTAACAAATCCTATTGTTGGCATTATCCATGAGATTTTAGCCAAATTAATATCCAAAATCTCAACAATCACTACTTCGTCTTCATCTTTGTGTTCTCTTTCCTTCCACTCGATCACCATTTTGCTTTTTCACACCTACAAAAACATCCCAGGGGTGCTCATTAGTCAAATTGTTCACTATTGAAAGGTTTAAATTGGGTCAGTTGGTATAATTTTTGTGCAAAATTCATGGTCGCGGTTGGCATGACTATTTTAAAAATAGGCGCACCGACTGGAGTGCCCTCGTTAAAAATTAAGGCGGGTTGGTGCGAGTCTGTGCCCGAAACCCATGCTAACCACCGCACCCTAGTTTAAACTAGAATCCCCTACAAATGTCAAAAATGAAATGCAGGAAATGAAAATTGATTCAAAATGTAGGTAAGCCTCACCTAGAAAAGAAGAATTCATGATTGGCCTTCTAGATTGTCCGCTGTCGGCACCACAAGATCACAGAGAAAAAGGGTAAAAATGCTCACAAGAGGTAAAAAGTGAAAAGTAATTTATTTTTACCAATTTTGTCATGTTATAAAATTTTCGAAACCCTAATTAGGTTTTTGAGCATATTTTTCAATTATTTTGGTATTTTATTTCGAAAAATGGGTTTTACATGTGTTTCTTGTGTAGAAATAGGTGATCAACATGATGATTATGAAGTGACGAGTTGTATTTTATTACCTTTTTAGACTCGGTAAAAACATGAAAAATTCACTCCCTGGAGTCATCTTTCAACTCTTTTTTGACTCTCAAAAATTTAAAAGATTGTCGAGACTCTTGTTGTTTTAAACTCGTTAAAGGCTGTGAAATGATATCTACTCGAGACATGTTTACCCCTTTTTTTGGTTGGGACAGATTACTCATGAAAAATTAATACCTTAGCCTATCGCGACTAAGAGCTTCTCTCATATATGGTTTTCTACCTTTTTGGATTTGTGAGACTATCTACGAAAAGGGACTTGCTGGAGTTTTATTTTCCACTTCTTTTCAAAATATCTAAACATGAAAATACACTGAGTTCTTCCTTTATCATACTTGATAAAACTTAAATGACATTGAAAATCATCACCATGACGTACCCAAGTTTCACCTTTCTAGGGTTCATAAAATATACTAGGATGGATTTTTCAGAAGGAAAAACTTATATCGCAAGCATATGCTATCCCCTTCAAGCTTGTTTCAAAAAAAAAATTGGGGTACTTGCCAGCAATGGTGGGGGAAAATGGAACCAGTTTTTTTAGTTGTGTCAGTAGTATGTCACTCTTGAAAATGACACTTGTCTGCAATTCGTGTCAGGTTGGGGACATCCCATTTTGTCATCTTTTCCCACGGGTTTGGCTTATCCGTTTTGACCTCTCATCAGCTCTTTACCACGTCATCATGACCTCTAACCCCTTGATGTCAAATACTGCTAAATTCGGGAGTCGTGTCGCTAATATGTTCAAGAGAAGTTTCCTTCCGTAGTTTTCAAATTTTGATCCTTTGGTTACTCCTAATTCACTATCATCTTGATCCTTTGTCTCATATCGATGATGTGGGAAACATTATGGCCTTCCTTCGACCAGATCACTTCCTCTTGACTTCAACTCATTATCCAAGAAACTGATCCAGAGACTCCCATTCGGGACCTTGGAGCTTGCATGCCTTAATTGCAATTTCTTCGCATTCGATGATAGGCCTTGATCATTGACCTTCGATCGAGTGATTTTTCGAGTGTTCGACTCTAGCTCACTTCTCACATCCCATGGATTGTACTAGTTGTACCTTGAGAACCATTTTCATTATTAATGGTTTCTCGCGCGCCTGTTAACAACTTTCATCATTGGCTAGTATTTTCCAGCTAAATCCCCTCTACGGATAAAGGAGTTCCCTCTAGCCCTAGGGTGTATCTAGCAATTGCGGGAACATACTAACATCTACCTTCCTGGATTGTAAATGAAATTCAGAGCAAGAAAGATGACCTACCTTGTCTTGACGCTATGTTGTCATCTTTCGTCACAGCTTCTTGCTCCATTGTTCTCCCAATCTCGATATACACTACTACCAACGTTCAATTACCTATACAAATAGTCAAGACACCACAAAAAGCGTAAAATCACGAAAAATATAAAACAATTACAACCTATCTAACTGATCAAGGAATGCTAGAAATATCATTATAGATGTAAACAAGAGTGGAAGATAAACATCAGATGCATTTTATTATGATAAATACAAGGGGAGTTTACAACCAAGACTTGATGTTGAGGCTCTCCTTTAGCAAGTCCATATCCAAGCATGTTTGTAACAGACTCACACACAAAGGTCCAAGATCTCACTATGTTCCCAACACACAAAAATGATCACACTCTACACTATTTTCCTGAACCTATGATTGCTTCTCCTTTCTATCATCACTCAGGATGTAGAGCTGAAGGAGGTTTCCTTATATAGCAATGGAGGAGGATGTTATGGGCCCTCAAATAATGGGAAAAGAGCTTATCCTTTGGAGTAGTTACTATTTCTTGGGAACAAGAAGCCTAAAGGGGGAATTCGTTGGCCATATCCTCAAAACAAACTTCCATCTCACCACCTCACGAAGCTTCTAGCCATGGAAGATTCACTTCTATTAAAAAAAAATTCTAAAAGAGGATTGGCATGGGTCTGACATTAAGACAAAGCACTGATCAATGTGGGTCTTAGTGCAAATCTCTGCTATCGGCATGGTTCACACACTGAGAGAAAGCACCGACCTTGAAAACCATGTTTTTACAGGGATATTTTAGAAAAAGTTGTAAAGGGAGATGATTTGGCAGACAAAGTGTGGTTCAGGGATATGTATTCCATGCTTGGAAAGTATACAAGGGTAACTGTATGGGTCCTCTAGGATCAAGGAATGGGGAGTACAGAGACAGTGACAGAGTGAGTGAGGGGCGAAATGATTTACAAGTACGTGCAAGGAACTAGACGTTGCTGTCAGGAGACCTACAAATCAAGCATAGATACATATACATAACTGAAATCTCTGATGAAAATACATGAATCCATGGTATAGGCGCAACTATCCATCAAGAAGAGGATCATGTGAATGGATCCTTGGCATGGACACAACCATCTAAATGAAGGGATCATATGAAATAGATCCACGGCATGGGCGCAAACATTTGTATAGAGAGGATAAAAATGAGAGGACCCACATTATGGTCACAGCCATCTGTCTAAATAATCATGTATATAATAATGAATGAATCATCACTCCTCGCAACCTAGACTTTTGTGATCGAAGCCCAGGGTCTTGTGCTCCAACACCTCCCGATCAAAGTACAAATTCCAACATGTGAATAGAAGTGTTGAAGTCAAACATGCTAGAAGATCACTTGATTACAGGCCAATGATGTGAATTGTTAACAAGTGCGAGAGAAACCATCCCTAATGTCAATAGGACTCAAGGTACTACTAGTACAATCCACGAAATGTGAATAGTGAGCTGAAGTCGAACACCCGTGAAATCACCCGATCGAAGGTCAATGATGCAAACCTGTCGTCGAATGTGAAGAAATTTTCATTAGGGCATGCAATCTCTAAGGTACCAGAAAGGAGTCTCTATATCGATTTCCCAGATGATGAGCTGAAGTCAACAAGAAGAGATCCATCAAAGTAGGGTCATAATGAATCCCACATCATCGACATGAAACATAGTATGTAATATGAGTGTGAATCAAGACTAAAATGAAGGATCAAGGAATGTACAAACTGCAGAAGGACTTTCTCTTGAACATATTGGTGACACACCTCTGGAATTTGGAAACATTTGACTCAAATAGGATAAGAGGTTATGTTGACAAAATTGGTAATTGAATGAGAGGAAAACGGATTTCAAAAACCCATGGAGACAAAGTGACAGACTGAACATATCCCAACCCTACACGAACTGTAGATAAGTGACATGTTCAAGAGTGACATACTGCCGACACAACTAATGAAAAAACTTTCATTTTCCCCCACCATTTCTGGTGAGTACCTCTTTATTTTTACACAAGCTTTAAGAGCATACCATATGCTTATCCTATAAGTTTTTCCTTCAGAAAAATCCATCCTAGTATATTTTACGAGCCCTAGGAAGGAGGAACTTCGTAACGTCATGATGACTGTATTCGATGTCATTTAGGTTTTAACGAGTTTGACAAAGGAAGAACTAGACATCTTTTCATGCTTATAGATTTTGAAAAGAAGGAGAAAAGAAAGCTCTAGTAGGTCCTGTTAGCCCCTTATAAATTTCTTGACAAGCAAGCAAGGGGCTAATTTGTTTCATAAGCCTGTAAGGAATGCATTTCGTTTGTAAACACATCATCCTTATAGCCTTTCCAAGTTCCCTGCCTGGTGACTTTTTCCTTCTGCTGTCCTGAATCAATATGCCTTGCTGACCAAAAATCAGGCTCCTAAAGGTTTTATTCTACCTTTATACCCTTGTATATTTCTTCATTTTCACCCCCATTGTTCCTCTCCTCAAATTCCCCTTTCTTCCCCCTATTTTCCCTCATTCCCCTTTTCCATCTCTGAAATCCCCTATTAAACATCCCTACTCCCTTGATTATGCCTAAATTCCCCTTTTTCCCCTACCGTTAGCCTCCTCAAGCCTCAAGACGCATTAGAAAGGGTTAAAAACCCACTTTCGGACCATATAATAGGCCTCAGCCCCTCTCCCGCTAAGCTCACACCTTTTCCTCCACGTGATCCAGTGCCAAAACCACCCACTAGCCTAAAAGGCACTTGTCCTATTCGTTCATCGGGTGCAGCATCAACCATTGATCTTGATTGATCAGACGGTGATCGTGGAATCCACAGCGCCCATGCTTTCCCGTTCAAATTCCTGATCGTGCCATCACCGTCCATTCACCACTAGATCAATGGTCTGGAGTTTACCCACCAGTGGTCCCCGTAGCACACTATTTCAAAACCCGACGGTTTCTATCACACTGCCTTCGGGCGGTTGGCGGTATTTCGTCATTGGCCAGCAATTCCATATAGCTTTCGACACGTGGTTTTTGTACAGAGGCAAAAATTCTTGCCAATCACGCGTTAATTTTCAGCATGGGATGCACAACGATATTCACGTCAGCTGTTAGATCTTGAGGGCCTCATCCGACGGTCATCGATCGACGAAGCTACGCGGGGTTTAACACATAGTCTCCATACCTCGGGCCCACCGATCGTCGTCCCCCATCGTATGTTCAACCGTCGATCTCCTCTCAGATCCGATGGTCTAGATCTGTCCCCACCGTTGACTCTTCCATCGTCGCCCGGTCCCGCCACATCACCTCCACGTGTCCCACCGTACAGTCACCCTCCCGTTTCATATATTTTTTCGCAGGTCAGGTTTATTAAGGTTTCATTTATTTTGCCTCCGCGCCACCTCCTGACTGTGATCCATATCGTTTTCACCACACTATGGGTCTTCCACGATGTTTTCACCATCTAATCAGTCTATGCAGTCAGTCTAGCCACCCCCATTGCGTCCACCACCCCCATTGTTTTGTTGACATGTTTTCGTTTTTTGCAGGGTTTCAAAGAGGTGGAAAACCGCCATTTTGAACGTGTACTTCTTTAATGGCGTGTTGTGTAGACAGAGAGTTGTATTTAGAAGCTAGTATTATAAAGAAATGTCGAGAAAGGTGGCGGCAGTATAAATTCTATCAAAGGAAAAAGTTTGAAACTTCACAAACCTTTTCCAGCACCATCAAAGCTCAAATCCTACATAATCAAGGCATTTATGGAGCAGTGGCAAGAAACCAGCTTATGATCAGGGATTCCAGCATTAGAATTGAGGGTTTTGAGCTTTAATACAACAGTTTAGAGGCAAAGCACCAGATCAACGATCCCATAGATCATGCAAAGGTACAACACGCAGAAATCAATTCATATCAGGGATTTATATGGCAGCAGAATGTTTTTCCTCCATAAAGGACAGAGCGCCCATGCAGTGTCCAATCCATGCTGTGGTCTGGAGAGTTTTCTACCTTGAAACAGTCCTAGTACTATCAGAGCATTTACTCCATCAGTATGGCAGATTTCTTTACCTTTTGTTTATGCACCAGAAGTACTACACAGTACTGGAGTCAGAGCACTTTAGAATCATATTAGAGCTATCTATAGTTTGAAGTAGATCATTCGTTCACCCAGAGAACATCAACGATTAATGCACAGGATTTATATAGAATGGGCTTCGGCCCTCTCTCTTTTCAGGAGTTTAATATTTCATTTAGTTCTTCACCTACCTTCTCTGCTCTTCCCGAGCTATAAATTCATGAAGAAACTGATTGTAAAGGTTGTTGATCAGTTATCAAAGAACTACAAGTAGTTTCTTTTGAGACACAGTCTTTGTGTAAAGAGTAAGATAGGTTGAAGGAAATGTTCTTAGACTGAGTATTCAGCCATTGGCATGTTGTACTTGACTGGTATTTTTATTTTATATGACAAGCACATTTCTTTGGATCCTGATCTGAAGCAGCGGTGATGTTTTCCTATCTCTGTATTCGCATACATTTCATTCTGTTTCTTCTAGCTTGCATCAGAATATTGGCATTGGATTTACCCTTGTTAGGTACCCTATGTTACTGCTCTCCTTGCCATTGATGTTTTCCTTCTAAATTTATTTTATAGGAAATGATTTCATTTGGTTAACCAGTGTAGTGGATGATATTTCCTGCTCTCTGATGTATGAATTAATTGAATTCAGTTCTTAGATGTTTCTTGTTATAGAATTAATTTGAAGATTTGGGAACACTGGGGATTAGAGTTAGCCCTGTCCACTAGGATCCTTGTGCAACCTGTTGATCTGTCAATTTGTGCTCTGAATTTGTATTGTCTCCTCCCTTTATACTTTCTATATCATACAATCATCTTGAAGATCCTATGTTTCAAATGACTAGCCCATTTGAAAGCCTGCCTATTGAGTAACAAGAAAATCCTTTCCTGACTCCATTGCCCAATGGTTTTGAATACTTCCTGGAATACTTCACTTCTGCCTTATCCTTCTTTGCCCATCTTTGTCTTACATTGAACCCTTCTTTCTTGATAGCCTATAACCAAACCAAACCAAACCAAACCAAAAAAACAAACCCCGAGCCCATAACTAGCCTAACATCTTAACATTAGAGCCTCAAAGACATATAAACTTTGACTATCATAGAGAGATCCCTCTCTGGACCCATGAGGGCTAGATCCTAACGTTCGAAAGTGGTTCTATGTTGTCTCATCTTTTGGTCTTGCCAACCTGGCCAAATCATGGGAACCCCAACCGATCCCTTTTCGTAATTAGTCCCTCAGATCCAAAAAGGTAGAAAATAGTATTTGAAAGAAACTCTTAGTCATGATAGGCTAAGGTATTCCTTTTTTGTAAATAATCTATCCCAACCTGAAAAATGGGTAAACGTATACTAGGTAGATATCGTTTCACAACCATTTAACGAGTTCAAAATGACAAGACTCTCGACAATATTTTCAATTTTTAAGAGTCAGAAAAGAGCTGAAAGTTGACTCCTCCTCGAGGAACGAGTGGTATTAAGGATAGCAACTGGTTCCAACGATGGTGGAACTTGTCAAAACAATTAAACGTTAAGAGCCTGGCTAACAAGACCACGCATTGCAGTGGTTCCCCAAGAATGGGTAAAAAAATCAAGTTGGGGCATACGATCAGGCGAGCAGATGGTGACAATGGAATGAGAAAACAAAGGTTGATCTGGAAAAGCAGGGTGATAAAATGAAAATCATTAGAGGTAATGGTTTCACTTTTACACAAGCTTGAAATCAAGAAACTCTGCTTGAATTTGGTTTCATTTTTACACAAGCTTGAAACAGAAACAAACTATGCTTGAAATAGTCGGGTCCCAAGAGTAGATTAAAATCCAAGCGGCCTTAGACTACCATCAGGTCTATATAGACAATTTTCCCTCCCAAAGTAATAGGAAACTTCAGAAGGATCTCTATCAGTTGATTCGTTCCTCTGTTAAAAGCCAATAGATTCTACGTAATAGGGATAAACGGTGGAGAACCAAAAGCTTGCCAAGTAGTTGAAGATAGAATACTACAGACGTGCCTTCATCTATAATCGTGCTAGGTATGGCCACATCATAGGCCTGTACCATAATCTCAAAAGGCACGTAAGAACGAAGATAATATCCTGCGAACCGAATCCAATCAAAATAAGCAACAAAAATACTTGGAGGGGGTACCACAGAAATGGAATGGTCATCCCCTAGTGTTATGGGAGCAAAAGGATCATCCTCTTCGACCTCCATTGTGGGAGCAGGAGGAGAAGCTTATTGAACTATAGGGATGCGAGAATATTTCTCTAAGTCTGAGGAATCTAAAGAAACAAGAAGAACGTGAGGGGTATGTGAGCTACTCTCGACGGAAAATATCTGATGAACCACAGTCGGGGTCAGATCAACTAGTTCCATGAACAATGGTTTGTTGGGAATGGATTCATGAATTTGAATTTCTGAAGGAGCGAGATTGACCAACGATGGCTCTTAACATATTGTGGAATCTGTTAGGTCCCTATATTACTAGTATAGTGCCTTATTGTTGTTAGTGTAATCCCCTTATTGTTATTATTGTACCCTTTTAAGCCTCATATTGTTATTATTGTGCCCCTAAATTATTATTGTTAGGTCAGCTAGGATTACATTGTGGCCCCATGGACTCCTATATATAGAAACGAGGTTTTGTAATTTGTATCATCCAAGAATTTTTCATTCATGTAATGTATTGGAGGTTGCCCCCTCGAAGTGGCTTATTTCTAAGGTGTTGATATCTCTTTTCTTCTATTTTTGGAGTTGTTTTCACAACATTTGGTATCAGAGCTTTGGATTCTAGGGTTTTCACTGTTCCAAACCGGTCATTATGGCATTTTTACTATAACTTGTTTTCTACAAAGGTTTAGAAGCTAAAATTTTTATAGTGTGAAGCCGATATCCTAAGGAACATCATCGCAACATTTCAAATCTTGGTTCGCAATGTTTTCAGAGATATGATCTGTGGAAGTTAGCACTTTTTTCAAGCTCCTGAATTTAAGCTAAATAGATCATCGCAGAATTTGGCTATAAATTTTTTTCTACGAAGTTTCAGAAGCTAAAATGTCAAGAGAGCGAAGCCAAAATCCTGAGGAACATCGTCACAAAATTTTAGAGCTTGGTTCACAATATTTTCTGAGATATGATCTGTGGAAGTTACGTCTTTTTCAGGCTCCTGAATTTCATCTCAAATAGGTTATCGTGGTAAAAGATTCATAACTCTCTCTCTGAGCATCGGATTGGAATTTTGTAAAAATAGGTGGCAAGTACACATAACTTAGTTTCTTATCTATCAATTTTAGAGCCAAAGGAGGAAACAGTGACACGTGGCAAGTCTTACAATTTTACTCTACTGAACCAGTCCATAATTGAGTCATTGTGGGAGATTGAACATAACTTTGCCTTGAAGAATCCAAATCAGGTCAGACCTATGAAATTTGAAAGAAGCTTCAGAGGGACACTACAAGGCCGAATTTAATATATTGAGGATCTACTATTACAAAGATAATTCAATTTCAATATAGAGCTCCTCAAAACCAACTAAAAGGTGTGTAAATTTCTTTCCCGAATTTCATAAGTCTTGTTTGAAGAATCAAGTTGAATTGATTCCAAGGGAATATTGTAGAATATATATCAATATTAGATTCTAAAATGGCCCCTAAAAATAATTCAACACCCATTAAGCCTTTATAAGGCTCTACTATGAATCATGAAGACGAAGAATGGCAACATGACATATCAAATTTACAAGAGCAAGTGCAACAAATTTCGCTCTCGCAAAGAGCAACAAAAAATGACATGGAAGTTTTGAAGAAAGGCATGGAAACTAAGATGGATGGTTTGAATAAATGCATGGAATCTAAGATGGATGGTTTGAAAAATGGCATGGGAGCTAAGATAGATGGCATGGAAGCTAGCATGGAATCTAAGATGGATGACATGGAAGCTAAGATCGATGAAAAAATGGAAAACATGAAGAATTATCTGAAAGAAGACATGGAAGGTTTGACAAAGTTGATACAACAAATTTTTCCTGATGGTGAAAAGATAGTAGAGGAAACTCATGATGAGAACAAAACAAATGTTAATCCTGATTTCATAAACTCTAACGTTGGTGGGAAGAACCATCATATTCGAAAAATGGATATGAGGAAGTTTGACGGAAAGGATCCTTTAACATGGATACTACAGATGGAGCAATATTTTGATCTCAATAATGTGAAAAACACGCAAAAGGTATGCATTGAAACTTTACATTTAGAAAAAAACACATTTGTATGGTATCGATGGCTTTGCTCCCGTAAAAAAATTGTCACTTGGTCAATTTTTATAGAGGAAATGATAGCACATTACGAGGATACAAAGAGCGACACCTTCTTTAGCCAATTGATAAATCTCAAACAAAAGGGTTTAGTGGGGGAGCACATTCAGGACTTCCAAAAATTGAATATAAGGGTAACTGATATTCTAGAGGAACACAGGATTGATCTCTTCATAGGTACTTTAAGGGATGACATCCAACATGAAGTTCGCATTTTGGAACCTGATTCATTCGAGAAGGCATTCAGGTTGGCAAGAAAAATTGAATGTAAAATTATGGTGACAAGGAAGCCTACCACTCACTTCTATAAAGAGGGAAGTGTTGCTACTCCTAGATTTCAACAATCTACAAGGTTGACACCACAAAAATTGGAAGAAAAAAGAGAAAAAGGGCTTTGCTACATTTGTGATAGAGAATACACTAAAGGTAATAAGTGTGCTGAGAAGAAATTATTTTACATAGATTGTGAAGAAGAAGAAGAAAATGAACAAGAAGAAGATATACACCAGGAACCAGCTCTAGAAGAGGAAGAAATGAGTCCGACCATATCGTGTAATGCATTGGCAAGAGTTACCACTCCTCAAACTCTTAAGATAGAAGGACATATCAAGAAGAAAAAGGTAATAGTGTTGATTGATTCAAGTAGTACCCATAATTTTACCCATTGTAAGGTAGCCAACGAATTGAATGGTTTCCTATACCCAACACCATAATGTCATGTGATGGTTGCAAATGGAGGAACTATAAATTTCTCTAGAAAATACCATAATATCAAGCTAACCATGGGGGAATATGTATTGAATATTCCAATTCTTTCCATTCCTATGGGAGATGCTGATGTTGTACTAGGAATACAATGGTTACAATCTTTAGGGACGGTAGCTTTTAATTTTCTAGAATTTTTCTTGAATTTTTTTTCAAAAGGAAAGGAATTCGAATTACAAGGTATTGTAGGGAAGCCAGGAAAGATAATAATCTCTAATGTCATGACAAAGCTTCTAAATAAATAACAACGAGGCATAATTGCACAGTTATGCTCACTAAAAGTTCCAACATCAAAATAATCTATTTTTGCAGATCTCCAAAAAGTCATGGACAATCATTCCAAGGTTTTTGAAACTCCCAAAGGACTCCTACCTATTCATGATCATGATCATGCTATTCATTTGATTTAAGGAAGTGTTCCTCCAAACATCAGGCCTTATAGATATCCTTAAGTCTAAAAGAGCGAAATTGAACGTACGATTGCGGAAATGTTAGAGGTGGGTATAATTAAACCTAGTTAAAGTTCTTTCTTAGCTCCTATAGTATTGGTACACAAGAATGATGGATCATGGCCCATGTGTCCCGATTATAGGGAGCTCAAAAATCTCAGCATTAAAGACAAATTTCCCATTCCTGTGATTGATTAATTATTGGATGAATTACATGGAGCAATTTATTTTACCAAGTTGGATCTTCGTTCAGGATATCATCAAATTAGAATGAAGGTTGAAGTTATTCCGAAAATAGCATTTCGAACTCATGAGGGTCATTATGAATTTTTGGTCATGCATTTTGGCCTTACCAATGCACCTTCTACATTTCGAGGGTTGATGAATTCTATTTTCAAACCCTTAGAAAATTTTTGCTAGTATTTTTTGATGATATACTAATCTACAACAGGTCTTGGAAGGATCATGTTCAACATGTTGACACGGTGCTCAAACTATTCCAGGGGAAACAATTAGATGCAAAAACATCCATATGTTTCTTTGGAGTACAAGAGGTGGAATATTTGGGTCATATTGTATCTCATGAGGGTGTTAAGGTAGACCCTAACAAAATTAAAGCCATTAAGGAATGGAAAGTCCCCACAACCATAAAGAAGTTGCCAGGATTTGTTGAGTTAATGGGGTATTATCATAAGTTTGTTAAGAATTATGGGATAATAACAGCACCTCTAATGACATTATTGAAGAAAGATGCATTTTCATGGACTCCTAAAGCAACTACGGCCTTTTAACATCTTAAAGAAGCAATGTGCCTAGCACCAGTCTTAGCTATGCCAGACTTCACAAAAACCTTTATTGTGGAATGTGATGCCTCAGGAAATGAAATTGGTGCTATTTTAATGCAAGAAGGAAGACCCATTGCTTTTTAAAGTCATCCAATCAAAGGAAATTATTTACAGAAACCTATTTATGAGAAGGAAACGTTAGCAATGCTGCATGCACTAATGAAATAGAGAACTTTCCTAATGGGAAGACACTTTAAGGTAAAAATTGATCATGATAGTCTTAAAAACTTTTTGGAACAAAGACTAACTTCAGAAGAGCAACAAAAATGGGTCACAAAGATGTTGGGTTATGACTTCCAAATAATCTACAAAAAAGGGGAGGTAGATGTTGTTGTATATGCACTCTCAAGAAAGAAAGAAGAGGTGGAAGAATTGCTTTGTTCCATTTCTATTATCCAACCAGATTGGATAACCGAAGCAAGAGATGAATGGAAGAAGGACGAAGAAATGTGGACTCTCATTCAAAAGTTGTAGCAAGATCCTAGTACATTTGATACATTTAGTTGGAAATATGATTCCTTATGGTACAAAGATCACTTATATATTTGTACTGATTCCGAAATAAAACAAAATATTCTTTTGTAATTGCACACTTCTCCTTTAGGAGGACACTCAGGATTTTTAAAAACTTACTACATGGTGAAGAAATTTTTTTTTTGGGATGGCCTTAAATTTGATATTCAAAAGTTTGTGGCAGAATGTTTGGTTTGCCAGCAGAATAAAATTGAGACAATTAAGACCCCGGGTCTTCTACAACCTTTATCCATTCCAAGTCAATGTTGGGAGGAGATTTCAATGGATTTTATCACAGGTTTACCTAAGTCCGAAGGATAGAGTGTCATCATGGTGGTAGTTGATAGGCTTATCAAGTATGCAAAATTTTGTGCATTATCTCATCCATTTAAAGCAAGTACAGTTTCTACTACATTTATGGACACAATTCAAAAGCTACATGAAACCCAAGGGTTATTGTGAGCGACAAAGATCCCATTTTTACTACAAATTTTTTGATGGAGTTATTTTCTTGTTTGGGTACTCAATTAGCTCATAGCTCTTCTTATCATCCTCAATTCGATGGTCAAACTGAGATAGTAAATAAATGTTTGGAAGGATATATTTTTTGTTTTTCATCTGATTAAAAAACACAATGGGTCAAGTGGTTACCTCTCACTAAATGGTGGTATAACGCTTCCTTACATACTGCAGTAAAAATGACCCCATTTATGGAACTTTATGGATATCATCCACCATCCATCACATCATCTTTAAGAGAAAATTTGAAGGTTCAAGCAGTGGAAGATCACATCGAGCATCAAAAAGTTCTCCAACTCTTAAAGGACAACCTAAATTTGGCACAAAATCGAATGAAACAATAGGAAGATCAACATCGCAGTGAGAGAAGTTTTGATGTAGGAGACTGGGTATTTTTACGGCTACAACCATACAAACAAATGTCCCTCAAGCAAGCTAAGAAGAATAATAAATTATCGCCAAAGTACTATGGTCCTTACAAGGTGTTGCAAAAGATTGGTACTATGGCATACAAATTGGAGCTTCCTGCTTCTTCGCGAGTACATCCAGTTTTCCATGTTTCATGCTTAAAGAAGGTTATAGGTGAAAATCTTCCAGTTAAAACAATATTGCCAGAACTTTATGAGGAAGGAAAAATCATATTGGAACTGGAAGCGGTCATGGAAACAAGAACTTGACAACTACGGAATCGATCAATTTCAGAGTATCTCATCAAGTGGAAGAACTTACCCACTGAAGATTCTACATGGGAGGATGAGAATTTTATACAGAAGCACCCAGAGCTACTCAAGTGTTGAGAACAACACTTTTTTGAAGGAGAGGGGCATGTTAGGTCCCTATATTACTATTATAGTCCCTTATTGTTGTTAGTGTAACCCCCTTATTGTTATTATTGTACCCTTGTAACCCCCATATTGTTATTATTGTGCCCTTAAATTATTATTGTTAGGTCGTCAGCTAGGATTACATTCTGGCCCCACTAGGATTACATTGTGGCCCCATGGACTCCTATATATAGAAATAAGGTTTTGTAATTTGTATCATCCAATAATTTTTCATTCATGTAATGTATTGTAGGTTTCCCCCTCAAAGTGGCTGATTTCTAAGGCATTGATATCTCTTTTCTTTTGTTTTTGGAGCTGGTTTCACAACAGAATCAACCAACGAAAACTCAAAGAAAGTTTCTGGTAACCAACCAGAAGGCAGGGTGAAAAAATAGTACGGTTGTCCAACACTTTCGTGGCTTCATCCATGTACGGACAAAGGTGAATGGGATGATGCCCTTCACACAAATTACAGGGAGTCATAATCTTAACCTCTTTCTTATGAGTCTTATCATTGCTAGTTGAAGATGTGCCACCAATATTACTTCCAGAAGTCAAAGGTAATGACGAACGTCCATCAGACCATACTTCGAGCACCTTGGTAATGCCAGGGTAGTCTCGAAGGAAGTGGTCACCTTTACACAACATGCAAGGGAATTTTAATTTCTATGGAAGGTTGGATGGTTTATCAAGATAAGGTGTCTGAGGTGCAATATCTGTAGATTTAGCCTCTCTTTTATCTGACTTTTTCTTCTTAGCCACCAGGTTACTAGAGTCCATAATTTCAATAGGTGAAGTAGAAGATGAGGACGAAGAAATAGGTGAAGAAGGAGAGAGGTCCACCTTAGAATCAACATGGTGTTGTTCAGGCCGAGGAGATGGTTGTACAGAGGCTGGAATACTCGAGACCACCGAGGTCGAGAATAACCACATAGGAAAACCAACAGTTAACCCCAGAAGGGACAATGTTGCCATATAAGGAGCACCAACATTCCAAAAAGTAGGAAAAGGACCAGGATTCCCTTTGGAGGGGATTCCTTGGTTGGTAAAGTCAGGAAACATTTCCATTAGAAACAACCATTAAACAAAACACTAAGGAAGATAACTTTAACCAGGAATATTTCATGGGTAAGTAATATTTTAAGACATCGAAACACAACTCTGGCATTTCATATTTCAAGAGTCAAGAAACAGACAAATGGTGACACTATCACTTTTAGGTTGAAACGAGCATGAAAGGACAAGTGCTCGATGATCAGTTGTACTTTTTCTTGCACGTCTTCTGACAACGGTGTTTGATTTGGGTTCATTATCATAAAGCATTTGACTCCTCCCTCTCTCTCAGACCTTATGCTTCAGGGGGCATCTGTTACACAATATTTTGTCACCATCCATGAAATTCCCATCCCACACATTGGAGGACCATTTCAATGACTTCTGTGTGTTTTCATACCTTGAAAAAAGTGTCAATGCATCCCTTGGCATGTTCGAAACACTTCCTCTATTGATCACTCCTCAAGCATATTCTAAAAAACATGTGTTTTTGGATCGACGCTGGTAGGCATTATGGCCTCATGCTAATAGCAAAATTAACACTGGACCCCGTGCCCATTGGCTCTGTGTCTCAATGTCTCACCAACGCCGAGCTATTTTTGGAATGTTTTTTAGAATAGAAGCGAAGTTTCCATTCCTATGTACTTTATGAGCGGAGTCATCATGGTTTGTTCGACTGAATAACGTCAAACTTCTCTCTTTGGCTTATTGTTTCCTACAATTATACAACTCCCCAAAAGGATAAGGCCTCTCTTCCACCTTATGAGGGATACCAAACCACCTTCTCCTCTCCTATAAATACTTCATTCTCACATGGTTTTAGCTAGCTAAACAGTCCTTTCTATAGTAGGTGTGAAGAACAAGGTATAGAGGAATCCATTTTCGAGAGAGAGTTTAGGCTTGTTTCCTCGCTAAGTTTGATTCCCGAAAAATGCTTGAGATTCCTTTGACTGAACCCGTCAAAGGAAGCTGCAATGTCAAGGTTTTAAGGTTGTAAACTCCCTTTCTCTACTTATTAATACAAGACTACTTTTTTAGTTCCCATTTTGTGTTTAATATGTTTAATTCTATGCAATATATTTGATTCTCCTTGACCAATTAAATAATTATGAATTCAAGTATGTTTTCATATGCAGTCACCCTTCTCTAATCCTTGTGTAGGTACATGAATATTATCATTGAAGGACCACAACGTGTAGACATGAAGATTAGAATATCGCTGCTATAAGCTATGACAAGAGCATTGGACTAAGGTAGGTCATCTATCCCAAATCGTTTTCATTTATAAGTTAGGAATATGAGGATTAGCATGCTCCCCTATTTCTAGATCCTCTCTAGGGCTAGACAGATCACCTCTGTTTGCAGAGGGGATTTACCTGTTCAACACTTTTTTAGAAATCATAAAATCTACTTCCACTACCCTTCTCTTTAGACTGTCAACCAGTCAAAGTCTAGCCAACTAAGGACAACGATGAAACTGTACAATTTGAAATCAAATTTTGTCATTTCAAATGCATATTTCATAGTAATATTGAGGTAATTGACCATGATCAAGTCCCTTATATTTTTATAAATCTTGTCGCACAATCAACATTAAAAATGGTTGATTTTATGAATGTTAAGTATTGACATTGTACATTTATATTTCCCATGAAATGCAGGTTATTCAAAGATAAGGTTCTTCCGATAGAGGGGCGAAGGAGCTATTAAAAATGTGGGTGTTGAGTACATATCATAGCATGCATGTCCAAATGATTGTATTCTATATAGAGGAGAATAATCACATAAAGAGATATGTCAAAAATGTGGGCATGTTGGTTATCATAAGAAAAAAAAGGTAAATCACGTGGTCCTCCTCATAAGATATTAAGATACATGTATATAATCCCAAGGATTCAAAGGTTGTTTCATTTTAAATAATTAGCTATGTTGCAGGGATGTCATGGCTCACACAGAAGTTATTTGGCAATTATGTGAATCCTAACAAACTCAATATCCATGAAGCATATAGAGGATACATGGCCAGAAAAATTCAAGGATGAAGTACAATGTCTAGGACTCAGCATAGCCATGGATGGCTTCAACCCATATTCCCTCCAAAACACCAACTATTTTGTTTGGCTTATAGTAGTGATAAATAACAATATCCCCCCATGGTTGTCTGTGAAGAATGAACATGTTTCTTTTGCTCACATACTACCTAGTATAAGGTAAGTGAATAATATCGATGTCTAATTACAACCATTGTAAATTTAATTGAAGGAATTATGGGAAGGGATAAATGCATACAATGTATCAATAACCATTGCAATATAGATGATTTTGACATTGTATGACATATTTTCTTACACCACATATTATTGTCCATGCTCCGGAGTTTTCTATTTTCAATTAAATTCTTATTGATTTTTGATACGTAACCATATTTCTTCCCATATTAATTTAACTCACTACAATTTTTTTGATCTTCATGATTGCTAGCGTGCCTTGTATACAATAATTTTTCAAGTCATACAACAAAAGTGTATCATGGATGTAAATTTTGTGGACCTTATCTTAAGGCTAGGTGGTCCAGCCACCTATGAAATTTAGCGTATGATTGCTCCATGGTAATACTCCCAGAAGAACACCCTCATTGAAGAGAAAAATTTGTTTTCAATGGTAAGCTATAGAGAGCCCAAAGGCCCGCAATACTGATAGCAGTTGAATGGATTAGAGAATATGAGAGAGAAGGAGAAGGATATTACATAAATTTTCAATTAAAATGGGTAGCCTATGTTGGATGATCATGAATTTTTTAACACCTACATTGACAAATTTACCATTGGAATGAAAAGGAAATTTGTCTTTTATGAGCTCCCATATTTGGAGCATCTTAAGATTTCTCACTTACTAGATCCCATGTAGATATTTATGTTGGGTGTGGAGCCTGATTATCATCCTAATTTATAGGCCTTTGTATCAATGCGATGTATACCCCAGGAAGACTGTACACCCCTCCATACAGGGGGGTGCACGGGGGACTTGTCCCCCCTCGTGGTGGTTTAGGGAAAGCGCTCCTGAAGATAAAAATATATGTAAAATTTCCTTGTAAAATATTGTAATTTTGTAGTCATTCTGGGTCGTTCATTAAGTGGATGATCTGACTGTAGAAGTTATGTTTAATTTAGGGCTTTTTTTCCCTAGAATGCAACCCATATGTTGTATGAGGGAGTTGTATTGCAGATGTGTGTTGATAGTCTATTCAAAGTGAGAAAGAGAAAGGGGTACTGTGTGATAGAGTAGAGGAAACTACATTGGATTTGATGTAGGTTGTGTCTCTTAATTTTGCTGGATAATATAAATGGAGGATTGGTTGTTTCTCCATGGACGTAGCCCAAGTTGGGTGAACCACATATATCTGTCTCTCTTGTTTTATATGTTTTATGTGTTTGTATTTCCACATATTTTTATGTGTTCCATTGCTCTGTAATATATAATTTTCTAACGATTTAAAATTCTTTCATAATCTTTACGGAGGCATAAATTATTGAAATAAAATGACACATTAGTTGTTAGGAGAGATCTTGTTTCTTCAAAAAGTAAAATGAAACAAAGGCTAAGAGAAGAAATTCAAGAAGAGGATGGACCCTCTTGTTCTTTCAAAGAAGGTGACGTCCCATGGATTTTAAAGAAATATGATATTCCTTTGGAAAAGGAATTTATAATTGGTGTGAGGGTTTATTCTTTATATGGATCTTCACTATGATGACACTTCACTATGGAAGACCATTTATCAGGGTTGAAATTCTATGACCATTTTAACCGTCTAAGATTACGTATGTAAAAAACATTATTTTACTATTTTTAATTATTTTTATGCCATGAAATAAAATAAATTAATTTTTTAATGTGTTTAATTTGCAGTGGTATTATTTTATGCTCCTACATGAGTGTGTGAACCATCACTTCCCCCAAGACCTATAGCGTGCCATATCTAAATAATCTACATTTTTGCATTGGATCACATAAAAGGAGATTCATATGGCTATAATTCCATGGTGGCATCAATAGATAGTTAATATTTCTTGTATTTTTGAGAAGGAACTTCCGATGAGTTTCATGGACTTGCAAGTTCATATTCTAATTCACCTAGAAAACAAGGTTGAACTAGTTTGGGTGCTTTCTTGTCATTGGATGTTCTTCTTAGAGAGGTAATTGAAGAAAATGAAAGGTTTTATTCAAAAAAGGGAAAACCCCAAGGGGTGTATGGATACATATCGTATGAGTCTTTCTATTATTCCACTGAGTAGATCAAGCAGATCGATAACACACCAGTTGTGGTGATTTTGGACAACAAAAGTGATGGAGATAGAAGATAAGGGGAGCTTCTTGAAACAAATGGAAAAAGGAACGTGATAAAGGGTAAGTGATTTATCATTTGTTAAAATTGTACACATTAACTATTCAAATTGAACTTCATAATGCATATTTTGATCTCGTATGTACTATATCTCTCAATTGTATTTCACATTGAATTCAGAAATCTACGCCATAAAAAAAATCATTCTCGACGATTATGAAGAGACACAAGCATAGATTTCATTCTACAAATAAAAGAGGAGGAAATGGGATAATTACAGGAAGGTTGAATGGAAAATTTGTGCCTTATCCTGATCATTTAAAAGAAAATATGCCAATTATATGCCCCAAAGTTCGGTTGTTGACCACGTCAAAGAGAAATACCATGCATCTGGTCATTACCCATGTGCTAAAGAGGATGCACAAAAAATTGGGATTCAGTATAGAAACTTGGTAGAACTCTATTTTAATACATTTTTTACTTCATAATGTTCCTTTCAATTGTAACATCTATATTTTATATTTTAATTTTGGTTGGGATATTAGACACCCGGTATTGTAATTTTTTCGTCTTTATAGGTGCATTTGTTCCCACCTGTGTGGGAATATGGACATCATTTTCACATGGAGGAGGTTGATGATGGACGAATGACACAATATTGTGGAATTGAATGCGAGTTCAACCAATCTAGTCATGCTAGCCATCGTGATCGAAACCTAATATAGGGGAAGTTAGGCTATGTCAAAAGATAGAAGATATCACTGAAGTGGACATTTGTTCATTCCAATGTGTTATTTTTAGGTGAAAGTGGTGGGAAAATTTTGATTGGAATAATGTAAAGGAATATCACCATAGTGCGCTGATATACATCAACTCTAGAAATATGTGGCATTAAGCTAGGGATCCTTATGTTTGGCTAAAATACTTTAACTAGGTATTATTTTACCTAGATGTGTTGGATAGGGATTGGTGGTTCATATTAAGAAATGAACCTATATGAAAACATATTTTTGAGAACAACGATGTTATGATTCCAAGCGAGGAAGATAATCAGGGCGATGACAATGAAAAGTGATATGTAGTTGTCTTATTTCATTATTTAAACTATCATTGTATATATTTTTTCTTTATTTCAATAGTTATATTAATTTTTTTATTCTTCTTTCCA
This sequence comes from Pinus albicaulis, assembly GCA_034641835.2. Classification (NCBI taxonomy): domain Eukaryota; kingdom Viridiplantae; phylum Streptophyta; class Pinopsida; order Pinales; family Pinaceae; genus Pinus; species Pinus albicaulis. The sequence goes on from CM076582.1 coordinate 105,490,469, forward strand.
TTTTATATAATTTTTAAGATTTTGTTGTACGGTACAACAACCCTCCCCATTTCAAAATTTTAGAATAAATTTCATTTAGAAATAGGTCCCCTTTATTTTCAAGATAGGAATAAAAGACTTTGAGGAAAACCGATCATTTTGAATAAAACAATAAAAGGTTCATTTTTTAGAGAAGCATATATCGCATATTGCATATCACAAGTGTATATAAACAAATGCAACATTGAAATTTTCCGATACGATGAAATATAAAGTCTTTTATCGCATCAACATAGAACATAAAATTATTCATATTGAATAAGTCTGATGTGATAAAGTAATTACAATCGCAAATTGGAGGAATATTAAAGTTTCACATTTTTTTTTGCAAAACTCTGATGTGATGCAATTTATCGCAAATCGCAAATCGCAAAACAAAAAGAAAACCCCTCATTCAGTCAATTACAAAACTTCAATGCAATGCAATTTATCGCAATCAAATTTTGGAGGAACAACGTCATATTAATTCATTCTATAAAGTCCCGATGCGATGGACCCCACCATCATTGCAATCGTAAATCGGCGAATATCATTTACAACTTATTTACTTTGGAAAGAGCCCATGCGATACACCATCATCGCAATCACAAATCAGCGGAGATCATGAAATGTTATTTTTTGTCTCTTTTGAAAACCCCCGATGCGATGGATACTTAGTCTTTATTTTATCGTTATTTTACACTGCGCATATATTATTTATTCATCGCAATCAGAAAATTCAAAAGGAAATTTTTATATTCACATTTCAAAATTGTCGATTTTTGATTGTACGTTCATTATTAATTAGAAAATCAAACGAATTATGGTGATTGATTCTAATTTGAATGTGTGAGTGTGAATCTCATAGAGAGCATTTAAGTTTAAACACGGAGTTAAGAAATTGAAATCATTGAATAAATATTTTCATATAGTTGTTCTCCTTACTTCATTTTTACCGTGTCTGAAATTTTTTCTCATTTTCAGAACCATAGAATACCCAATCTTCTCATTCACTGAGCAAGTGAAACGATACCAGACGAGAAAATGTCTAAGAGATCTAAGAAATCAAAGACTGTTGTTATTACCATAGTACCAAAAGAAAAACCAACCAAAATTAAGCTGGTTACAGATACATCATGCCAGGGTATTGGAAAAATTTCTTGGAAAGATGTATATAATTTGATTGAAAGAGAAAACCCTAATGTCACTGAGGTGAAGGCGACAGTACTAGATGAAGAAGACTCAGATTCTAATTCTAAGACTCCTCTCAAAGTGCTTGCAAATCCATTCCTTCAAAGAATTGCAGCTCGGGCAAACATTTTCCCCTATTATGATGTAATTTGGTGGGTGATAGATAATGTCACCATCAAAAATAGGACATTTGTTTCAGCTGCAGGAACAATATTTGGGTCTTTCAGAGCAGAGGATATAAAGGAAATGTACCATCTTCCAGACCCTCAGAAATTCTATAACAAAGCCTTCATTAATGTCAAACTAGGAGGTAACTCCTCAAATCAGAATGTGTTATTGAATGAAGAATGAACATGCATTTATACATGGAGGTGAGGCTATTGGGATTCATCTCCCAATGACTCTTGACCTTCCTTATTTCCCAATATTAAATAATATACAATATTGAATATTCACACCCATCCCATAGGATTAGGTGTCAACATTCCCCCCTTTAATCCGAAGGGATGTTGGTGAGTCCAAGCATCGATCCGAACTTTTCAAACTTTTCTCTTCCAAGTGCTTTGGTGAAGATGTCAGCAGTTTGCTCATTTGTGGAACAATGATGTAGATGGATGGTTTTGGCCTGAACATGATGTCGAATGAGATGGTACTTTGTATTGATGTGCTTTGTTCGATCATGAAACTTTGGGTTCTTGGCCAACTTTATTGCAGAAGTGTTGTCGATCATGAGTGGAGTGGAATACATATGTTTCATCTGCAAATCTTCCAGGATTTTCCGGAGCCACACAATTTCCTTTGTTGCTTCAGCTGCTGCCACATATTCTGCCTCGGTCGTGGAATCTGCTGGAACTGACTGTTTGCATGATCTCCATGAGACAGCTCCTGATCCAAGACTCATTGTGTAACCTGTAGTAGACACCCATGTTTCTTTGTCACCATCAAAGTCTGAATCAGAGTATCCGATCAAGCTGAAGTCACCTACCTGTGTATATTTGAGTCCAAAGTCTTGAGTCCCCTTCAAGTACCTTAGCACTCTTTTTGTAGCAGACCAATGTCCTTCACAAGGTTTTTGCATGAACCTTGAGAGGATTCCAACAGCAAATGAAATGTCAGGTCTGGTGGTGGTCAAGTAGATAAGACTTCCTATAAGCTGTCTATACTTAGTTGCCTCCTCAAATTCCTTCCCTTCAATAGATGTGAGCTTCAAGTTTTGTTCCATTGGAGTGGTTAAGGGATTACATTCATCCATGCCAAACTTGTTCAAGAGATCTCCAATGTACTTCTTTTGAGAAAGAAATATAAATTTAGGATGTTGAATTACTTCAATACCCAGATAGTAATGAACATGACCCAAATTAGTCATTTCAAAACCTTTCTTCAATTCTTTCTTCATGGATGCAATATAGCTCTCATTGTTCCCTGTTATCAAAAGATCATCTACATATACCACAAGATATACAACTGTTTTTCCAACTTTCTTAACAAACAAAGTTGCATCATCAAGATCAAAATGTTTGAAGTCAAGTTTCAGAAGATGCTCGGTCAATTTCTCATACCAGGCTCGTGGTGCTTGCTTGAGGCCATACAAGGATTTTACAAGTTTGCAAAATTTGTGTTCTTGACCCTTTATCACAAATCCTTCTGGCTGGGACATATAAACTTTCTCCTTTAGATCTCCATTCAAGAAGGCTGTTTTTACATCCATCTGATGGACTTTCCATCCATTCTGAGCTGCTAAGGCAAAAAAGAGAGTCCTGATGGTGGTCCATTACTTTGGGAGCAAAATTTCTTCTATAATCAACTCCTCCTCTTCAGGCGTTAATCCTTTTGCCATGTTTACTCTCAGTGGCTTGTCGCTGAGCCGTCTTCTTGTGCTTGTTCTGTAGACCCACTTACAGCCAATTGGTTTCGTTCCCAAAGGCGGATCAACCAGCTTCCAAGTGGCATTATTTATCAAGGCATCATACTCCTTCTGCATCGCTTCTTTCCATTCATCATGAGAAGCGGCTTCTTTGAAGGAAGTTGGTTCATGATCTGTAGACAAACTCAATTCACAGTTATAAGCAATATCCATATCAACAGGGGAATCATAATTATCTACATCACCTTTGATTTGTTGAGTGGAACTCCTTGTTCCTGTTTTTCCAACCTCATCAGGATGAACATTCTCCAGTGTCTTTGTCAGCCATTTGGGAGGACCTTTCTGAGATGGCCCAGGCTGGTCATTTGACTGAGTTGGGATTGATTCAAGATTCAATCTCCCAATTCTGTCAATCACATCATCCAATGTGCCATCCGTGGTTGTTTCTTCATGTGGGGGAGAGAGTGCTTCAGGACATGATTCCACAGTTTGATTCAATATCGGAATCCCCCCTTCAAGATGTGGAATCACATTATCAAATTCTTGGAAGGACTTTGCATGTGTGAATCTATCCAGGCGATCAAGTTTCCGCTCAACAACTTTGTCACTCTTGGAAGATTCAAGAAATATGACATCTCTTGCTATCACAAACTTCTTATTTGCTTCATCATAGAGACGATATCCTTTGGAGGTATTGGAGTACCCCAAGAAGATACATTTTCTGCTTCTAGCACCAAGTTTGTTTCTTTGACCCTTGGGTATCAAGGCATAACAGGTGGACCCAAAGACCCTGAAATGCTTTACCGAAGGAATGTGGCCATGCCACATTTCAAAAGGAGTTTTATTTCTAATTGAACTTGAAGGACACCTATTCTTTATGTAAACAGCACATAGAACTGCATCAGCCCAAAACATCAATTTTACATTCTTGGAAAATAACATGGAGCGGACCATATTTAAGATGGTTCTGTTCATTCTTTCAGCTACACCGTTCTGTTGTGGATTATATGGCACAGTGGTTTGATGTTTGATTCCATGTTGACGAAGATAATTTTCAAATTCGTTTGAAGTGTATTCTTTTCCATTATCAGTACGTAGAGAGCCAATATGTGTTTGTGCATCATTTTCAATCCATGTATGAAAATTCTTGAAAGTTTGAAAAGCATCAGACTTATTCTTCAGTAAGTAAATCCAACACATTCTGGTGTAGTCATCAATAAATGTCATCATGTATTTGTTTCCATTTGCAGAAGCAATAGGCATAGGGCCACATAAATCTGAATGAACAAGCTCAAGTTTTCTATGTGCTCTGGAGTGTGAATCATGAAATGGTTGTTTACTATGCTTTCCTAGAATACAAGCATCACATTCCTTAGGTTTTCTAGGAATTGTAGGCAGTCCATTAACACCATTTTTCTTCAACAAACGAAGGCTATCATAGTTTAAGTGTCCAAATCTAGCATGCTATAAAAGACTTGATGGGAATGTACCTTCATCATGATGTGAACTGAATGAAAATTTTTGAGCATGAGCAGATGAACCTTTCAGCTTCAAGAGTCTCCCTTCTTCTATTCCCTCCATGACAAGTGAGTGATCTGATGCTTTTCTGACCTCTGCCTTGCCATCAAAAAGTGAATTAAGTGTCCTTGCTGCCAGATTTCGATCAGGGACAACAAGTTTCTCTTCAACTTAGGGAGGTATAGAACCTCATGTAGGATATGATCAGGAAGACCAAGCAGTTTAAGCCTGACTGTGCCAAGCCCTGATGGCTTGAGTTTGGATTTATCTGCGAAATATACTGCTCCATCAACTTTGTGAGTGAATTCTTCAAAAAAATCTTTTCTAAATGTCATGTGACATGTTGCTCCTGAATCTAGCAACCAATCATCTCTCCATGAAGTAAATGAAACATCAAATAGGTTTTCAGTTACTCCATTATTACAATGTGCTAGAACAGAATGAGCTGATTCAGCTGGTTTACCTTTGTCTTTGTCATTAGTTTTACCTTTGTCTTGATTTGTTTGCTGCTGAGCTTTAGATTGTATGCCCCCCTTTTCTCTGAAGTTTCTTCTTTGTCTTCTGCCATCTCTTCCTCTGGATGAATTTGAAGCATGTCTCATTTCTCTTTGTGCCAAATATGCAGCTTCTTTAGAAGATTAAGGGACTGTCATCTTCTTTTGAAGGAGAAAAGAAAAAAAACTTTGCTGGAGAATCTCTTTTGAAGGAGAGAAAACAAAAACACTCTTTGCTGGAAAATATACTTAGTTTAAGAGGACAGAAAGACTGAATTTAAAAGGACACAAACTCTTTGCTAAAAACTAAATTCTGCACCAAAAAAATATATGTATTTTTTTTTGTTTGGAAAAAAAATTTGTATGGGAAGTAGATATGGAAAGTTATGGGAGGGCGGTATTGTGAAATGGAAGGCCGGTATTATGAATGTGAAGTGATATTAAATATGACAGTGGGAGGGGGCAGTAATGTGGTGCTATTGTATACGAATGGTGTGGGCGATATTGTTAAGAATGGCGGATTGGTAATGTGGTGCTATTGTTAAGAATGGCGTATGGGCAGTATTGAAAGATGGGAAGGGCATAATGAGTATTAAAGAGCACGGGGATATATGGTGTGACAACATATTATGGAGAGCAGTGTATTAAATAGATAGAAGGTGGCGTATAGATAAACCAACAGCGTATTACAATGGTATTAAAAGTGGAAAGGCGGTATTGAATGATTGAGCGCTGTATATGTATATGTGAGGGCTGTATATATGTGGACAGCGTACAGTGTAGAACGGATTGGGCGGTATTATGATGGCGGTATTGTATATGCAGAGGGCGTAAGTGATATGTAAGTGATAACATATATGACTGTGTTGAGTCAAGGGCGTAATGTAATGTGGTTATTATAACGATTACCTCCCGCTTCCTGTAGTGGAAGGATAACATGTCTGCATTGGAACGCTGTATTACATATGTGACAGAGGGGAAAATGACAGCGTGGGAATATCGCTTGGGAGTGTATGTAGCATGGAGGAATACCGCCTGTGGTGTATGGGGATGTTCGACAGTGCTGAAAGGGAGAGGGCCGAAAGGCCACTGGGCACAGTCATCTCTTCTCTCACGTGGTATGTGTTAACTGTAATGGAAATAATGCCAGCGTATGATATCGACGAGGGTGTGTTAAATAAAGTATATAGGGTGGGATGTAGCACTGGAGGGCCGATAAATGGAGCGCTGGGTGTGTTGTATGCTGTAGCAATAGGGAGTTGAGTGAGGATTATGTGCAAAGAGAAGATGTATTGTGGGTGAGTATGGGGCGTGGGGAAGTGATGGGTAGGAGAGAGGGAAGGGAGCACTGTTTAGGGAGATAGCAGATAGGGGAAATGGGTGAGGCGATAGGTATGGAGAATGGAGGAGGCCAAAAGGCCGTTACAAAAAAAAATTGGAATGACAAAGTTGCAGGACTGCAAAATTGCAGAGTGGCAGAGGCTGCAATTTGCAGAAGTCAAGAACTGCAGAATTGCAGAATCTTCAGGAGCTGCAGGAGCTGCAAATGTCAGACCTATGCAGAGAAAAAAATGCAGAATAATAGTCTAGCAATAAGTAGGAGCAGCAAAAACTATTAATAAAAATAACTGAGCAAAGGAGAGGGAGTTACACCACAGGCAGAAATGCCAATAGTGGGACTGACTCTGATACCATGTCAAACCAGGAGGTAATTCCTCAAATCAGAATGTGTTATTGAATGAAGAATGAAAATGAATTTATACATGGAGGTGAGGCTATTGGGATTCATCTCCCAATGACTCTTGACCTTCCTTATTTCCCAATATTATTTATTATACAAAATTAAATATCCACACCCATCCCATAGGATTAGGTGTCAACAATTAAGGATTTTACTGCAAGAAATGAGACTCAGTCAGAACCAATTAGGGAATGGAGAAGATCTCCAGAGAAACATAAAAATGAAGCATCAGGTATGTACTCCGTGGAGTCTCTTGCACCCCCATATTGTTATGTTGCCGCAATGATGTGTAGGCTTTTCGGAAATGATAATTCTGGAAGCTTTTCAATACAAATGGTACCCTTGATTCATTCTACTGTGAATTCTGAAATCATGGACTGGTCATTTATCCTTTCAGAGAATATTTCTATTAGAATCCTAGAATATAAAAAGGATAAAGATACTGGAAATACAACCCCGTTTCATTTCTGTGCCTAAATTTTAGATGCCTTATGTTTCAATTCATAATTTCCCATTCTACATTGGAAGTGGACCCCCTAAGATCCTGTTCCTATACACATTTACCATAAGTACTTGTGGAAGGTTCATTTTAAAAATCATGTATATAGAATTTGTCACGGTTTTCTAATTCCAGTCTGTCAAGCCATTTTTGACCAATTTCCTCCCTGGCTTTCTGAAAAAGTTAAGAATGATATATCCCTGATTTGTGACTGGTTCAGAGAAGAGAGATTTACCTATATCAATTTTTTTGGAAGCATTTTGGAGCCCCATATCTTACCACTACATGTTCCCGAAAAACTGTTATCCCAAGAAATTTCTTATCAGTTAACAATAGAAGGTATGTCAATATTTCTAAAGAATAACTAGATATTGATGTGGCCAAATTTTCCCTTTCATTATGGAAATTACACTTTTAATGAATTCAAACATGCTGAGAAGGATGTCACTAAAATAAGGGATCTTATGCTCGCAACAGTCCCAGGCAGGCAGTATGACCCGAAGAAGGTAGCATTTGATTTCACAACTTTGGTTCAAATTGCTAGATTTGAGCATGAGCCCAATGAATTTGATGATTTATTTGTTTCTATTGATAAATTTTCCCAAGTTTATGACTTGGCTAAATCCAAATTTTAGAAAGAGTATATGAATAAATTCATGCAGTTTAGAAGTCAGAAACTGCTGAAAGCTCTGCTTGACCAGTTAAGAATTCCTTTGCAAGAATATGAAAATATGGAAACATAACAAAAGAAAAAGGAAGATGTAGCTAACAAAGTAGGAAAAGAAGTTTCTACCAGAAGAGTCAATGTATAGACTAAGAAGGAAAGAACATGAAGCAAACTTGATGTACAGAAGGAGAACACTGGCAGCAAAACTGATGTAAACACTAAGAAAGAAAATATAGCTAGAATACTCAATGTTCATAAAGAAAAAGAAAGCATAGGTATCAAGATCAATATACATATTGAAAAGGAAAGTACGGGCAACAAAGCTAATGCATAGACTAGAAAAGGAGATATAAGTAATAAACCAGAGAATCAACTTGAAAGAGAAAATACCATGGAGAAAGTGGTGGATTTTGCTGAATTTATTGTTACTTCCCATTTGCTAATTCAATATGAACAATTCGCTCAGCAAATAGGGTCACAGAATAATCCTCAAGTTGACATTCTGAGAGATCAAGATATGGAGATTATTCCTGAGCATCCTACAAAAGAAATTGTGTTGAAAGTAGAAGAAATTCCTCCTCTAGATATCTTTTATAGTCCTAAGCATAGGGTTGTTGATAGGAAATAGAGGAAGAGAAGAAGAATAGATCAAGATTCACTTTCAACATCACAAGTTGAATTTATGAACATTGTCTAGAAGAATACTAAGGTGAATCCTTAAGAGGATCTCACCAAATTGTCACAATATGTAGGTGCCTATAGTGTAGCCACTATAGAAAAAGCTTCTAAAGTCACCCAAATGATGAAACAAAAGGACTTACAGATAGCTATGTTGGAGGAACAAGCAACAGAAAATCAGCAAAAAATAATGCAGCTGGAGCAGCAGTTGCAAGAAGAAGGGCTCGGAGCTAAACAATTGGAAGAGAAACTTGGAATTGAAAACAAAAATCTTGATCAACAAGCTTTGAATAAGCAACAACAGTTAACTGAAGAAGTGGCAAAATTACAGACCCTACTGCAAAATGAGAAAACTGCTAAAGTTGAGCAAGAAAAAATATTCCAAGAAAGATTGGACAAATTTAAGGATTATCCTAAAATTGACCAATTTAAAACTGAAGCTCTTGAAACAAATAAACTACTATCTTAGTAGTTGAATGAACTCTGTCAAAAGATGGCACAAGCTAAGCCCTTATGTGAAATAACATCATCTCTTATAGATGAAGCAGTTAGCCTCATATTTGAATTTGACAATGCAAATGACAAAATTTCTAAATTTCTTTCATGGAAAGACTCGGAGCAAGGAAGGAATGCAAACCTTCCTAGGATTGAGGAAAGGCATAAAGAAATTCTATTTGCTGGATGGGAAAAACAGTTGATCAAAGGAGAAAGAGCCACATCAAGAGCCAAAACTATGATGAATAATATAAAACAGTTGGTTAATAATAGCTTATATGCCACCAATTTAATTTTAGATTGTATTCCAGGTAAATTACCAAAGGTAAAAGAGACTGATGCCAGGTGGAAACAGGAATTAGTCAACAAGAATCAGCAAATTAGCAAACCTCAAGGAATTTCATGGGATATCATGTGGACATATCTAATCAAGCCACACAGTCAGCAAATGGAAATTAAATTCCCTGCCAATGGCATTAATTGCATCATTCCAGAGTTTTCTGATGCCACGTATACTGGTCAGTTGCATTCAAGGCTAAGTCATCCAGTAGAGGTCAAAGATATGCTCAAAATCTGCCATCTTGGCACATTGAATGTGGGAGAAAATCAATGAATCTGTTTCATTTTAATATCACAAGTTTGTTTCTAGATTTTCGATGATAGATTGTAGCAATAGTTTTAGTTATTTTGTTTTATTATTTTCCTATTTAAACCCCTTCTATGCATTTGAGAAAGGGTCCTGAGTTTGTAATATTTTGGCTTGGATGTTACATTTTTGTACTCCATCGACTATTTTATTTTTATAAAGGATCACATCCTGTGGTTTATGGCCAATTATCTCTAAGAATTTCATTTCTGTACCTTGGATTTTGTTTTACATTGAAGCATTGGATCTAGATATTGAATTGCATCAGGAAAAATATCAAGATGAATTTGGTATTTCTATCAATTTACTATTATTTTTCTTATGTCACGAGATATTCTCTTTGAATTTGCTATCATTTATATGTACTTTCTTTACAAATATTTCTTTATACATATCATTTTTAATGTGTAGAAATATTCATCTATCATAGTATATGCAAATGATATATATAATTATGAATGCAATGTGTTATTATAACTCTGTTTAATTTCTTAAATAGAGTTATCATTATTTAATACTGCATATTTCAATTAAATTATAATAAATTTTCATGGTTATTAATTTAATTGAAACAATCTTTAAGTTGTATTCATATTGAATACTCGGGTTAGTTTTAGAATTATTTGTAAGTTATAGATTAAATTAAATAGATTAGTTCAGTCATTTATTTCCATCATCCATTCACATAATCATACTATTACCAAACCATTTGTTCTTAGGAAAGTCGTCCTATAAATCCAGTCGGAGCCACCACACCAAACGGAAAAGGAGTTGTCCTAAGGTCCCGACCGGGTGGCTTTCCCCCAATGTTTGAAGCAGCGATTTTCGAGGCTTCAACAGATTCACAAATTTTTTCACAATATTTTTTCTAGTAGAAACATTTTTACACTTAAAAATAAGTATTTCCAATTGTGTAATTTATAATTTAAAAAATAAAATATTAGTTATTTGTTTAATTCTAAGTTTCTAATAAGTTTAATTTGGATTTTGTGATAATTTGGTTTTCGACTTTGTTGTTTTTTATTTTACATACTTTTATCATTTCCTTTGCAATATTTAAATTATGCCCCCAATGTTGACTAAAACCACAATTAATGAAGTAATTTAAAATTTTGATAGCAATCACTTATGAAATAATGTCAAAAACAGAACATATAAGAATATTTGCATCCATAAAAATTTAGGGTCAATTGAATGCTTATGATCAGAGATCATAACATTTTTATAATAGCAATTTTTAAGGTAGAACAACGGATTCAGAAAGATTAAATAGTACAATGGAAAGTAACATTTATCCATATGCAATTGTTTTTAGAAAATTAAATTATCTATAATGAATATGTATGAATTTCCTATTCAATAGAAAATTTATTTATGGTAATTTTACAATTATAGGTTCAATCATATTAAAGTTTATAATTTATAAAAATACCTTTATAGTTTTTATTCAAAGTAAGCTTTTTTCCATGTAATTTCATATCTAAAATTTTGATACAAGTTCACCAATATATAATCTACAATAAATATATATCGTTTCATAAAAATAAACATCCTTACTATAACCATGTTACATATATAAAAATAATCTAAAATACACTTTAAAATTCATTATCTAGCACACAAATGTAATAATTTAACACGACATAATCATCATGATCACATGTAATAATATCCCACGCTAATAGATCTCATTCTAATTATATTTTTTTAATTCATATTCTTGGTATTTTATATAATTGGTAAGATATTAAATTTAAATTTAAATTGGTAAGAGTTGGTATAACTAGCAATTGCACCATAGGTTTCAAAGGAAACCCTGTAAAGCACTAACATAGGAAAGAGTAGTATAGAGGAAAAAATATGTGATATGCTCTGTCATTTAATTGAATATTTAAGTTATAACTATGAATTATTTTATTAAAATAAGATTATAGGAAAGTAGTATAGAGGAAATAATATGTGATATGCTATGTGATTTAATTGAATATTTAACTTATAACTATGAATTATTTTATTAAAAAAAATTATAGGAAATTGTAGGTGCACTTGGTATGCTTAGATTTTGAATTAAGTATAGGATTGGTTTAGAGAATTAGTGGATTTGGTTTCTTATTTTAGGGAGAGTGGTAGAATTCATGTTTTCAAAATTTCTAAACTAATTTAGGAACCAATAATATCACTATTTTTACTTTGGCGGGAACTTTACAATATCCTAAGTAGTTTTAAAGAACTTCACAAAGGAAGTATTTGGTAAGATGGTTTCATCCAATGCATTTTAAATAGGATCCAATGCATTAGCATTCATCATTCTATGTTCTCAAGCATTCATCAATGCCTATTAGGTTGCTTCAATTTTTCATTCTTAATATAAACAAAATAAACATTTTTATTAATCAAATTTCACATTTTTTCTCTCCAACATAAGGAATTGAGGAAAAGCATTGGCTACGTACCTCTTTCAATGAGAAAATTTCAACGTAGATATGATATATCATATAAAGGAATATTAATCTCATTCCCATAATCTCCCTTATATCATTCGAATATGGATACAACTTATTCTTCAATTTAGCTCATCTCTGTAAGGTTTACCCTAATAAGAAAAGGTAATTATTGTATTGTGGCTTGACCAAATACAAAGGGATGCCTATAGGGAATTTCTATTATAGTTTTGGGGCTCGTGACTAATAGGACATACAACTTGATAAGAGATTATTGGGGGCAGAAAATTTGTTATTGGGCACATTGCATCGTAACTTGAATGCATATATAATTCAGGATGCACATCTATTAAGGAATTATGGGAAAATCTTACGTTGCATGTCTGCTATTCGTGCAATGTTGCACAAAAATACGAAAAAGGGACTTATGAAGGGCCTTTTTGTCTAGCACAACCTAGCTTAACTTATTATATCCTTATGTAGCCTAGTCTAATTTACTGTATCATAGCCCACACTAGCTTAGTCTAGCTTAATCTAACACAATCTAGATTCATAAGAGTTTATATATATACATGTTGTAGGTGAAACTTTAAAAAAATATATATATTAAAAACAATTTTAAGAAATATTTATAGCACAATTTAATTTTATCATAAATATTTAAATATAAAAGCATTACCAATTTATATTATATGAATACAAACATTGTTCTTTGTACATTATGTTACTTTAATTAAAAAAATATACTATACTACATTGTACCATTAATAAAATATAGTGCCAAACTTAAACAATATATTAAATATTTAAACTTGAAAATAAATAAATTAAACTGAATAATATTAATGAAGAAATCATTAAAAACAAAATAAATTTATAATTATTAACAAAAGTTCAAATATAACAAAAAAAAAAAAAATCTTTAAAATAATTAAATGTATGAGAACACAAATTAAAATTAATTGAATTTAACCATAGTAATAATGTAAAAACAAAATATAACATAACTTATAAGATATAAATCAAAAACCTAATTTTGAAATGAAAAACATTTTGGTAAAACAGAAAAACATATTGGTAAAAAAAAAAAACATAATTGAAAATCATTTTGAGAAATCCAATAATCTAAACTACTGATTTGAAAATCTAATAATTGAAAATCGACAAATAATTAAAAAATTAGGTTATATATATTCAAATTTGTATTATTAAAAAAAATCTATAATATGATTTTTTTTATCAAATTGCAAAATTTCCATCCAAATTTTTATTATTATATTCCAATCCTAATTTAAATCCATGGAGTATTTTAATATTATATTCTAATCCAGTCTAAATTCAAATTCAAAATTGATAACTATATTTTAAACGAAAAATCATAATCTCCAATTATGAAATTGTAATTTTGAAGTAAAACTGAAAACACGAACTTTTAGCTTTCAAATGAGTTTTTGGAATCGATCTAGATGATCAAACTAAATAAATTTGACCATCAAATAATGCGATTTCAAATGGGGTTTTTGGAATCTATCAGGATGATCAAACTAAATAAATTTGACCATAAAATAATGCGATTTAGCTATCTTGATCAGATTGTGTTGTGTGTTATTCTCCGAAAATCGCGGAAAGTATGCACATTTGTGACAACTATCTGAAAATTTCGGATGTGACATGGCAGGTGAGGTTAAAACCAGCAGTTGGAAATTTATGAAAATGTTTGGAGAGCAATTGTTGGCATTTCAACTGCACCAATTGAGAGGGTATAGAAAAGTATCACAATCTATTCCACCATCTTTAAAACTCACTTACGTCAAATCAGTAACCAGCCCACATGCGCTCAACTCTCCCACCAACTGAACATAACATTTGGTGCACGTACAATTTGTTGAAGAATAATTTCTCACGATCTACATGTCAAATGGATCCTTATTGGCATTTCGCAGAATTTAATTAACGATGGGCGCATCGAGGCGAAGACTAGGATTCAAAAGCTGCGTGACTCGCATTTTCATTTGCATCACATTTGCCGTGGAAAAACCGGTTCAATTTGCAAAGTCAAAGGACAATTGATCGTGTCCTGTAATGAAAATTAAAGAACCAGGAAGACCCAAAAAAAACACAGGTTAAAGAATATATAGACATCAAAATATCTAAAACTGTATAGAAATCTGGGTCCATTTGAATTAAGTTCAATTTACACAAAAAAAAAAAAATCAGGGAATTAAGATTTTAATACCTGCAAACCTAGCTGTAATTTACTGACACACTTTCCTTTTGAGTTTTCATAAACAACTTGACCTAGTTGTAATTTACACACCTCCCTTTTGCATTTTGGTAAACATCTTGCGAAATTTAACTTACCGTCAATTGATTCATTTGCAGATACAACCAAACAGATTTATGAACAGGAAGGCCATGTTCATTTGCAGATACAACCAAATAGATTTATGAGCAGGAAGACCATGTTCACTATTCCAATTTCATTGGCACATTGCAGTTGTTTGGAGAAACTAAAATGATTTTCCTTATTCTATTATTTTTGTAATTGATTAATAACAGTACCTTAATCAGTCCCAAGGTAGATATTATTTTAATCGTCTAACATCAAAATGAATGATACAACTATAATTGAGGAGATTTGTTTTCAAAAAAAGATGCTTTACAAAGTAAATATTACTTTTACAATCTATATTTTATTGTATTTTTTTGAGATATTTCTCATAAACATGTGCTGAAAAATTTCTTAAGAACCTAATCTAATATTATTAAACAATTAATTTATTAAAAATTCAATTTAAACATCTAAACTTAAATATTGATTTTAAGTGAAAATTTCTTAAAACCCTAATCTAATATTATTAAATAATCAATTTATTAAAAAATCAATTTAAACATCTAAACTTAGATATTGCTTTTAAGTGAAAATTCCTTATTCACAATCAAATCTACTTACATCTCCTCACCCTACTTTCTGACTTTGTATGGTTCACTAGAAGATTGAGAAAAATGGGAACTGACTGTCTCAAGCCCATTCGATCCCCACTTTCAAACTTTGTGTGGTTGAATAATATATATATATATATATATATATATATATATATATATATATATATATATATAATGTAACCTATGATATGAGTATTTTTAAAATTAAGTTTTTGTAATTTAAAAAAAATAAAAATATTATTTAGATAAGATCTAGGATTTAGTGGAAAAGTTTTGGGGTTTAAAGGATTGGCAGATTAAAGGCAAGTGGTTAGTAGGTTGAAGTTAGTGGATTTAGGTATATGTGAGTTTGGGGTTATTAGGTTATTGGTTACTTATGAGTTAAAGCCTGGGGGGTTATGGGCTAGTATGTTTGGGATTAAATGGATAGTGATTAGGGTGTTATTAAGTAAGTGATTAAAAGGGTAAGTGGCTTGTTGAGTCATGAGTTATTGGTTAGTATCTTAAATATTAATTAAATAGAGATAAGATAATTATTAAGTAATTAGATTATGGCTTATTGGTTATTGATTTCAATATTCTTGTCCTGCTAGGTTAGTGGTTAGGGGATTAATGGTCAGTGGTTAAGGGTTATGGGTTCATGAGTTTATAGATTTGTTGGTTGGTGTTAGTGTTATCATGGTTAAGGGTGTGCTTGGTTAGTGACTTAGGGGATTAATTGATTAGTTATTTAGAGGCTAATGTAGTAATGGTTATGTGTTTACTTCTTTGATGAGTTAGGGGTTTCTCAATTAGTGGGTTAGAATGTCATTAAGTTATTAGGTTAGGGGTTAGGGGTTATTAGGATGATTTCAAGGTTAGTGGATTAATTGGTTACTCATTTTGCATGAGTTAGGAGGTATTGTGTTAATAAATTAGGGTTTAGTGGTTAAGGATTAATGGGTGCATCCAAATTAAAACTTAAAAATTTTGGGGATCATTTGTTATGGTTTTAATGGTTAGGGGTTAATGGATTAGTGTGTTAGTGGGTTAAGGGGTTGGTAGGTTAGTGTATTAGGGGTTATATTGGATTACTAGATTAGAGGGTTAGTATGTTAGGGGGTTAAGGTGTTAAGAAAATAGTTGCCACAAGTATTTAAAAGGTTAGTAGGTTCAACGTTTTGTGGATTAGTAGATTAGTGGATAATGGTTTATATTTTGAGGATAGGTAGTCAAGATTAGTGGATAAGGGTTAGTGGAATAAGTTCTTAATCAGTTAAAGGGTTAAAGTTTTGAGAATTGGGGTATCTTATTTTACTATATTAGTTGTGAATGGTTTAGTGGGGTAACGATTGTGCTTTAATTAATTAAATCTTAGTGTTTTGTTAAATTATAATAGTTATTAATTGTATTCTAATCTCTCTCTCAATTAGGTCTAATTTGGGTAGTTAAGAGGAGTTGTGATCCTCCCCACTTAGGTTTAAATATCATTTTTAACATGCCATATCGTATTATAATTATTAATACAACGAAATGTTTTCTCCCCATATATATATATATATTGGGTGGTTAAAACAAGAAATTGTTATTTTCTCTACTTAAATTCAAATATCATTTATAACATGTTTTTTTTATTATAAATTACCTAAAATAGATAAGTTTACCAATTATGTTTTTGAATTGTTTCTAAACATTTAAATTTCCAAAATTCATTAAAACAAGTAATATGATTATCATATTAAACCTCTATCATAAATTCTTAAAATTTAAATAAAAATATTATACATATAGAGTAATTTAAATATAAGTGCACATATATCTATCATTTGTTAAATTTAAATGTATTAATTTACATTACGCACTTACCTTTTTTCGTGAATTTCGGGTGAACTTTTTACCTCGTATGTTAATTCGTAAAAATGTCCACATCCGATTAGATGTAAACGATAATAGGGATGAACTGAAAAGAGTAGGGAATCCTAACCGGGCCCACCTCCCACCTCAGATAAAATAAATATAAGGGGTTGCACCATCACGGCAAAGGCAAAATATCAAGAATGTTACCAAAAAATACCGTGTTTCTTATAAATAATCTCTGATTGTACACGTCACGGGTTTGAAAAAGGAAGATCAGCCAAGGTGATTTTGAATTCCGAAAAAAGCGAACCACTGGTTTCACGTTCAAAGTTTCCAAGTTTTCGCAGATGCGGGAGGTTTGGAATGGAATGTGGTTTTGAATTTTAAATAGTCCGAATTACGAGTTTTCACATCTAAATTTTACACAGCCACATGATGTTTCGAAAAAGAAAAACAGAGAAGGTGGTTTTGAGTTTGGAAGAGGTTATATCACTGATTTCAGTTTCAATATTATGCAGGCAGAAGTTTGATGGAAGAAAAACTTGTTCGCTGTTGAGGGAAACAAATTCTAACATGTATGCTATTATTTTAAATAAAAAATAGCTCGGACATGAAGATTTTTCACAGATGAAATAGAAATTCCTCTTCACAGGGAGATATCCAAATGTATCGAACAATTTCTTGATCTGCAAGAATATATTTTATTTACTTGAAGATGAGGATGTTTACTACTTTAACAACGTTTGTTGAATCTCAACAGTACATAACAACGTAAATTATACTAATTATATTAAGTAAATTATCATAAATATTAGTAAATTCAGTAGATAAAATTAGTTTATTCAACATTTTTAAGTATATTATACTAATTATTATAGTTATTAGTAATTTTAGTAAATGAAATTAGTAAATTCAGTAGATAAAAATTATGTAAATTCAATTAGCTAAAAATATAGAATAGTTTTTATAAATTGGAAAGTCTAAATTGTTTAAGCACATTAAGCATCATAATTATAACTTCAGAAATTTGAACATAATTAATGGCTAATATGACTTGTCAAATCAACCTAAAATAACATTCAAAACAAGCACGAAGAGAGTATTGAAAATGAGTTCATAAACCAAATCAAGATAACACTAAAAATAAGTACAATCAGGAAAGCTAAATAATAAGATAACACTACAAATAAGTACAAGGCTAGAAAGTATGGAGGAGTTGTAAGATAAATTGAAATTAATACAAAATTAATAAAGAGTTTAAATAAGTACAAATTGATGCAAGATGTAGAAACTAACAAAACCAAGAAACCATTAGATGAGAAAATAGAAATAATTAATAAACTACCAAACTGAAATCAAACTAAGGAAATTAAAAATTAAAAACCTTAGATCAAAATAAAGATCACATCTCCCTCACCTCATGGATTGACCCAAATGATAAATGAAGATTATGTTTATATAGAGAGAGATTGATCGGTAGTTTATAATAGAGTTAATTCTAATTTGGGTGCTAAAGTGAAAAAGTTATTATTTTCTTTGTCTAGGTTAAAAAAAATAAAAATATTTTAAACACATTCTTTCACAATATTAATTTTGTTAAAGACTTGAGACTCCAATAAGTTGTTTCCAAGTATTTAAATCTCCAAATTTACCTCAAAAAATTAATGGCATTATTGTTAAACATATAAAGATCACATCTCTCTCACCACATGAATTGACCCAAATGAGAAATGAATATTATGTTTATATATGGAAAGAGATTGATCGGTAAGTTATAATAGAGTTCATTCTAGTTTGGATGCTAAAGTGAAAAAAGATCTTATTTTCTCAATTTAGGTTTAAAAAAATAAAAATATTTGAAACACATTCCTTGATAATCTTAATTTTGTTAAAGGCCTCAGAGTGAGATAAGTTGTTTCCAAGTATTTAAATCTCCAAATTTATCTCAAAAAATTAATGGCATTATTGTTAAACATATGCACTTTGCAACTAACCTATTTCCATAAGATTAGATATACTAAATTTACAACACAAAATCTCCACTAATCACCCTCTTTAAATTTAGAAAAATACTTAAAACTCAGATTTGAATAATTTTTTATATATATTTAATTTCAAAAGTTTAAACTTATTAAAAATGTTATTATTTATTCAATATTATTTTAAAATAATATAATTTGAATTAAAATAACATAATTATAATTTAAATAGAATTAAATCATTTGATTAATTTATATGAAAATAATTATTTCTTTATAAACTGAAAAAAAGTTATTATATTTTTAATATTTTTTTCTTATAAATATTATTACCTAAATTAAGGTAAAGATGCAATTTTATGGTTACAAAATTCAAAACACCTTGAAAATCAAAGCCACCTAATGTTAACCTCGTGAAACGGAATTGTTCCTAGTAAACATCAGATTAAATATAAAAAGTAATACTTGTAAATGCGTACACGGAAGAGAAAACGGGTGGGCCCACCTCCCTCATCAGATAAAATAAATAAGGAAATTCCTAACATAAGTAGCCAAGGCCATAGTTACCAAGTTCCGCATTATTGGTAGAAAAAAATTAGAAATTCGTTAATATAGTTCTAGCGTTACAATATGTCAATTTTAATATGATTTGAAACTTGTTTGAAATTTTTTGGTTTAATTTGGTTTATAAAATGGTTTTTGAGAGCTTGTTATTTGTCTAGCTGGAATTCGAACTGCCTATTGGTTTAGAATTTTCCTTGTATCTTTTTGTAATTCTCAATGTTAATAAATTTGATGTATTTTATCTTTTATTATTTCTAGATTATTTATTTTTTATAAAATTTAAAAAAATAATAATATATGAAATATATTTTAGAATTTTCTTCTTGTTAAATTTTTTATAGTCAATTTTTTTTTTCCATGTCTAATCTAATCGAATTTGTTAACTATGACTAAAAGCATAAATGATCTCTGATAGACGGGAATTGAAGAAAGGTGTGTCCTGACCAGGTTTGGAAAGGAAAAACAGAGAAGAAGTTTGGAAAAAGGAAACACAGAGAGGTGATTAGAATTGATAAAAATCTACACTATTTGATTTCAATTTCATTCTTACCCAGCAATCTTACTTAAGAAGAAGGAAAGAAAAACATATAAAAGAGGATAAATTTTATATAATATACTAATTTAAATAAAAATTTATTGAAATATAAAGATGCGTCAACGATAACAATGGAATTTATCTACAGGTGATAGTTAAACAATTTCTGACTCCGCTCCTCTCTATATAATTGTCATAACCCAGACCTTGATCTATCGGAATAAATTGTATAATTCTCATGAGCTCGGCTTTAAACTATACATAAAAAACAATTCAAACATAAAGAATCATCAAAAATAAAATTTAAATATGAAGACTCCATCAAAAATGAAATTGAAATTTCCCTTCGCCAACATTAAATTCAATTGAAAAAGAAAAATCAAAGATTAAATTGAAATTGAAATTGAAATTTCAAATTGAAATTTCTCTTCACAACATGACAAGCTGGAATCCAAAAGAATCCAACGTTTTCAAACTCCGCTCTACCATTTCTAACTCTATATAATCCTCATGAGCACCACCTTAATCTGCTGGAATAGATTTTATAATTCTCATGAACCCTACCTCAGGGCTTAAACAATCCAAAATTTGCAAGACATTGTGGTTATTTCCTCATTTTCAACCCTACATCAACCAGGTTAGCAATATTTTTCCTGACTCTATATAATCCTCATCAGCACCACCTTAATCTACTGGAATAGATTTTATAACTCTCATGAACCCTACCTTAAGGCTTAAACAACCAGAAATTTGAAGACCTTGCGGTTATTTCTACATTTTCAACGCTACGTCAACAAGGTTAGCAATATTTCCGGAATTTTTTGATAATTCTCATGAACCAGACTTTAAAATCTGTAAGAACCTGGGGCTGTTTCTTGAATTTCAACCCTATATCAACAAGATTAGCAATACTTCTTGAATTTCAACACTATATATACATACATATATTCTGTCATTAAAACCAGCAATTATTTATTTGGCTATGTTTTATATTTTTATATTCACCATTATTAGACATAATCTTCTTAGTTACTCTTTAATCTACTTAGCTACAAATTTAAAAAGCTTTTGTTCAAATTTTTTCAGATATAGTAAAGAAAATTTAGATAACTATTAGCATGTTCACTTAGCTAGAAATTTAAAATAGTTTTTTCTATTTTCAGAAATTCTAAAATATTTTAAACAATTAACTTCCATAATCCCGAAATGTGAAAATAGAGAATAGTTTTTGCTCTTTTTAAAAAATTCTAAATCCCTTAATCAAATTAAACACCATTACTCTGGGAAGAAGTAGAAATAGGCAAGTATTGAGAAGTTGTAAGGTACCTTAAGTCTTTGACTATTAGGATTTGTTAGGATTATGCTTGCTTAGTTTGGTTTAGGTTTGTTGAGGAAGTTGAGAGATTCTCTCAACTTCTCTCTAAGATTAGAATTAGTTGGATCTGAGTCCAACTATATATACCTATCTAATCTTTATTTATGGTAGTGCAGTAATACAATTATTGTTTTTGTGTGTTATTGCTATGCATCTCTCCTCTTCCAATTTCTCATATGGTATCAGAGCCACTACTGGCTTAAATCCCTCATGAGATGGCCAGGAAGATGTGAGAGCAATGATTGTCAAACCGCTGCTGTAGGAGAGTAGAATTTATTTTCTGGGTGAAAGTTTTTTGTGTGTTTGTTATTTTGTTTATTTTCATGCAACTAGTTCAAGTCCACTGCAATTATTTCATATAGAGTAGTCACTCTCTGCTCTTTCATAGCCATCACAGCCACACAATGGAATTTCCTGTGGGCGAAAGCACATCATTTGCATAAGAAAAGATATTACAAAACCCTTAGTGCGTCGTAGCAGCGATAGAGCCAGTGAACAGCCAGAAGAAGAAGAAACACAGGCCTCCATTGAAGCAAAAGCTGCCAAGAACTCGCAAGTGCAGTTGAAGATATTGAGCTTGGCGTCGGAGGAAGCGGTTGAAGGTCCTGAAATTCTTCACGTAGAAGCCTGCGAAGAGGGGAAGAGTGTCGAAACGATGGCTGGGCTTTCTGGAAAAGAAGGTCGAGGAGGTTACGCAGGAGGTTGCGGCATCGATCAGCGACGAAACCCTCAGGAGGACCTGCTACTATTATTCCTGCTGTCTAGAATCTTGCATGCGAGCTCTTTGGAGAAGCAACTTATTGCGCCACAAATTTTCCATATCTCTGGGGAACTACTGTTTTTGCTAACGATTCTGAGGTGGGCATATGCTCAACGTTTAATGCTACTGGAGGACACGGTTTGAAGGAGTTTTTCTCTGCGGAGATGATGATGTCCGGTGGGAAAATGTATGGTGGGCCGAACATCCTTGTGATGGGCAACAAGAACATTTCCCACTCTGCCGATGAACTGTAAGCTTTGCTTTCTTTTCCTGTTTTCAATGGTTCAAGATCTGTGGCTAATTTGGAGGAAGTGATAGGTAATGTGTCAAAAATACCATTTTACAATTCCTTTGACCAAGAAGAAACTGGAGATGAAGACCTTGATGATTGTATCCATCCACCGGAGAAGAAGAGAAGGCTGACTGCTAACCAAGTGCAGTTCCTGGAAGGAAGCTTTGAGATCGAAAACAAATTGGAACCTAAGCGAAAGATATAGCTAGCCAAGGAATTGGGCCTCCAACCTAGGCAAGTTGAAGTCTGGTTTCAAAATCGGCGGGCAAGGTGGAAAACTAAGCAGTTGGAAAGGGATTATGATATTTTGAAATAACGCTAGGAGAAATTGAAGCTGCCTGTGCGTTTCTTAGATATATATTATGTAAAATTTGTTGCAGAACCAAATATGTAATAGAGTGACATAATTCATGCTTGTTGTTCTTCATGTTCTTAGGAGCTATAGAAACACATGATTGGTTTAAATATGTCTACAAGTCTGTTAAAACTGAAGATTATTGTTGTACTTTGGTGCTTCAAAGTCAACAGTTATAGGTTACCTTATGAGTTTGTAAGTATGTAGAAAGGTCAGTTGTATGATTGACTACTAAATACGCTCACTATCCAGATCATTTTCCTATATAACTGTTGAAATTTTCTCTTCGGGATAATTTAATAGATGGAAGTGTATCCATAGGGTGATTTAGTATTGAGATTATCCTTCAAGAGGTCAAGAAGCATCAATTCTACAAAGTGCATGATTGATGGTCAGAAGTAGGTATACTTTAAATGAGTTGGAAGGTAGGCTCGAAAATGTGGAGAAAGAAAGAGAAGAGTCCAAAAGACTGCAAAGTGGGTAGAGTTGCTGATGAAGACCAGATCAGACAAAGAGACGAAAGTTCAAAGTTTTTTAATTCTTTTGTAATTGTGATTAAGTATTATGTGTTTTGTAAGGTAAGCATTAAGGGAGAGTATTAGGATTTGTTAGGATTATGCTTACTTAGTTTGGTTTGGGTTTGTTGAGGAAGTTGATAGATTCTCTCAACTTCTCTCTCTAAGATTGGAATTAGTTGGATCTGAGTCCAACTATATATACGTATGTAATATTTATTTATGGTAGTGCAGTGATACAATTATTGTTTTTGTGTGTTATTCTTGTGCGTCTATGCTCTTCCAATTTCTCATATTGGCGCCATAGTAGTATTCACTACGCCTTTCGCTCAATCCTTTGCATTCTTTTTCTAAGCTCCATAGAAGTATTCACTACGCCTTTCCTTTGCCTTTTTCACTCTTTATCTAAGCAGGATGCTAGAAAAAAACAAAAACAAACAAAGAAACATTAATTGACAAAATCTATAAATAGTTAATGAATTAATAAGACTCAAACCAAACCACAACTTAGTGATTAAAGATTTCAATTCAAAATAAATACATCTCTCTCACATGATCGATTGATTCGAAAGTGGAATGTATATTGTGTTTAACGAGTTTTTATTTTCTTTAAAGATCGAACGACGTGGAATCGGGAATGATCCTCTTGCTCTGCTCTTTCTCGATCTTAGGCATTAAATTGAACATAAAAAAAAATGACATACAAAACATATGCATACAAGTGAACGCAAACACGGACTATTGAATGATGAACCCACACACAGACAGCTGAACAAACGTAGTGTAACAGAAATTATTGAGATGTAGTGATAAAAGAAATTTTTGCGTGTGTTGAACCAGAATAAATTCGTAAATAGCAATGGACAGTCGACCATCAACAGCATCAGCCTAGTTGCATATACAGAACTTAAATCTGTCACTTTCTTTAGCAAAGAACACAGTCAAATGAGGTCAAAGGATCATGCCCATAGTCAACCCTAATCTCTGTGTGTTGGTGCTTGTTTCACTGGAATTTTCGTCAACAACAATGCTATGCTCTTGTGGCACAGATCAAGTGTGATAGTCTACTTACTCTTTTACGAAATATTTTTTTAAAAAGATTTTCC
Organism: Pinus albicaulis; assembly: GCA_034641835.2. NCBI lineage: Eukaryota > Viridiplantae > Streptophyta > Pinopsida > Pinales > Pinaceae > Pinus > Pinus albicaulis. The sequence continues at coordinate 105,514,984 of CM076582.1, forward strand.
TCTCTAATTTATTAATAATAACAGTATTTAATTCTAAGGTAGACAATATTTCAATATTCTAACTTCAAAACCAATGGTTTTCAAGAAGGACCCTTTATATGGTAAATATTAAATAAAAATTGCATGAAACTCTCATAACTTTAATTATAAACTAAATTTTATTAAAAACAACTTTTTAAAATTATTAAATCTAAATTAATTATAAAAAAATATCACTTATATTTTTTCAATTAAAAATAAATTGAATTTTATAAATAAAATTAAAAGACTGTTTTTATATTTTTTAAATAAATATTTTTCATAATAGCTTATTGATTGCATTTTCCTATTTATTAATTTAAAGATTACAAATTTAAAAAATAATTATATTAAAATTTAAAAACACATGTTAATTTAAAAATTATATTTTAAATAATACTTATAATTAATAAATATGTTTTTTTTAATGATGCTTAATTTAGAGTTATTAGTAATAAATAAAATTCAATATATTAAATTAATATAATAATGTTAAATTTATTGTTATTTTTATAATCCAATATTTAATGAACTTTTTTTTAATTATACTTGATTTTATAGACAATCAAATTATATATTTTAATTTTATTATAAATTATTTTGAAACTTTTATTTCATGATTATCTATTGCAATATACATTTTGAGATATTAATTAGATATTATCTAACCCTTGTATTATAAGTATAGGTGACAACATTGTGATTTGTATGTTTGACTATAACTAGAAAAGTAGTTTTATTTAGAGGCTTGTACAATTTAATTGTGTGTAAAATTGGTTTTTTTTAGTGACTATTTTTTAGACATGTTTTATAATGTTTTTTTTTTCATGTCCATGTTTTATATAGGCAAGTAATATATTGCTAGCAACCTTATTTTGGAAAATAATTTAGTTATAATGAATATGTGTTAACTATATATGAAATATAAAAATATTTATGGTAATTTTACAATTATACTTTCAAACATATTAAACTTTGTAATTTATAAAAATATCTTAGCATTTTTTATTTAAAGTAACTTGTTTTTCATGTAATGTCATATATAAAAATTTGATATAAGTTAAGCAATACATAATCTATAATAAATATCATTTCATAAAAATAAGCATCATGATGATATCCATCGAAGAAACAGTAACATCATCTAAACTACACATTCAAATTCACTCGCATCATCTAATTATATACAACTCTAACACATATAAACATCATTAGGTAGTACACAAATCTAATAATGTAATAGGGCATGATCATCATGATCACATATAACAAAACACAAGCATTTTCTGACATCATCACCACACACATCCCCAAATATACATCTCATATTGTCATATAATTGATATGACATACACATCTCTTTGAAATCACATTAAATGAACATATCTAAGAGTACCTAGAAATATACTCATCAACACCAACATTTAAATTAAGTACATCAACATCAAAAGAAAAAATGTACGATATATATATATATATATATATCCACAAGGCATAACTAAGTTGGTCGAGTTCCTGTTTCTAAGTATCTCGCCTATCAGGTGGTCATAGGGCGAAATCTCCTCGATACCCTTGGGGTTAGGTCCTACGAGTTTGTTCGAAGAGTAAATCCCTTTGATTTGATCTACCTGGATTTTCCCATGGATGTAGTCACCACTCAATGCCCATGAACGACACACACACACACACACACATATATAAACAAGTCAAGTAAGTGCTATAAAATTTTTGATACAACAATAGTGATGGAGTCCTCGTCTATAGCAGAAGATGATGGATGGTCAACTATATCAATAGTCAAACTATGAGGCAGAGGAGGGGGTGGTTGGTTTTATCTCTAATGAGAAACATGTGATAGTGGACGATCATGAGGTGAATGAGGAGGAGGTGGAGTACTACCAAAACGATCACCAACAGCATGATCACCATTCGATGGGATAGTAGATCTAGGTGAATATAGGGTATATGATGCATTGTCAACCTGAGGAGGTGGATTACTACAAGAAGGATTCCCATCCTAATCATTATGATCCAATGGGGTGGTACTAGGTGAGGACTATATATCTGTTGCATGGAGATCCCTCCTGAATGCAACTATAAAGCTAGTAGCTCCAAAAATATGATGCATAGGACTCATCATATATCACACGTCAAGTCTATCTAGAGCTTTAGGAGACTAGGATATGTTATGATGTCTCTAGTTGTTGCAGGGCATACGCCCAACTCAAATAACTGGGAAGATCCTCCCCTCTCTTGGATAGTCCAGTGATAAAATAAATTTCGTCCTTACTGGGCACATACCACATGCCATGAGTGACTTGGAAATATTTTCGGTGCACATCCCACAGATTGATCAATTGTTCCAATAACCCGGATTTCCCCTTCAGTGATGTAGCCTCCTCATAGTACTTCAGGAGGCCTACATTACTCAAGAGGCCTTGGGTCACTAGGGTAATATGGTGAGGGTACAAATCCCTCTTGCTCTCTAATTCCTCCCACTGTCATACCATATTTGATTGGTCAACTCTTTTCTATTGATACTATTGCTATTCTCTCCTTTAATGTGTATTCATCATTATCATATAAAATCCGTCAACCTCATACATAAAACATCATTTTTTTTATTAAATAAAAACTTTATTTTTAAATATGAAAATATAACGTTCAATTAAAAGAAAAAAAAATTCAATCGATTCTCCAAAAAAATAGGAACGCACTAGCTATGGTATTCCAAATAAATAGGAATGCACTGAGAACGATGTGTATATCGACTTGGCACACCGCTTTCAATCCACAAATAGACATAAAATTAATTGTTTTTATTTTTCAATGTGGTGCATCGACATAACATTTCACATCGGTGCATTAATTTTACATCGACGCACCACAACAGAATGTTCAGGTTAACGAACAGACCGAGCTATAATTTTTTAATATTAAGTGGTGTGTTTGGGAAAAATAAATGCATTGGGGGGATAATTTTTACAAACACACCATCATGAAAATTATAAATTTTAAAATGGTGTGTCGTGGAACTTCATGGCCCTCTTTGTTTCCATTTACCAAACACACTGAAACAATAACATTGCGTTAACATAACACACCAACTTGAGGTGCAACCTGTAAATATCTAGGGTGCACAATGAATGGTACACGTTGAACGTGTCAAACACAACATGCACAAAAAATAAAATTAAAATTAAAAGCAATGCAATTTTTTACTTAATTTTCAATTCTACTCTAGTAAAAAATTAATTTAGGGAGAAACATAAACATTACTTATAAAGAGAGTCTATTCACTCATGTTCTCCCTTGCGGGTATGGAGCTCCAATGAGATGATAAGATAAACTGGGCCTATCGGCCCTTCGGTGGAATTGTTTTCAATTGTCACATCTCAACATGTAGCTAATGCATTAATTATAATCATAACATCATCGAAAATAATCCATATGCCTATCTGGCATATAGTATCCATGATAAAAATTCAACATAATTATCATAACAAAGTAAATAATTAAACAACATATATGCATGAAATCATTGATATATCATTAAAATTATGTCCCATTTTCAACATACCATCACATTATGGAACATCATGACAACATTATACTTCAAAAGTCCTAGGTTGACATAACAAATAATTGAAACCATAACTTTATATATAGTACCATAGTGTATCCATAAAATTTAAATAATAAGACATGATTCAGATGTTTTAAATAAAAAAAATAAAAAAATAAAAATCTCATGTAGGATAGGTATCTAGATAAGCTAAGTTGTGTAATCCTATCTGGTTCAACACATAACTTAATTAAAAGGATAATTAAATTCATGATCAATAACCTTTGCGTCTACCAAGATATTTAACCCAAGGTTTTATTGGTCTAATAAAAACTGGACTAACTCAACTCATGGTTCCTAAGCTGAAAAACACGACAGTCCAGTATAAAAAATAGTTTGACCTAAAATACTTCCTCCTCATAAAATGATCCGAATTTATGCAGGAACGCAATAAAATACAGAAATATACATAAAAACAAAGATGCAACGATAATGCTTCATTTCATTAATATAAAATAATAGAAATATGCTTATAGACATCATGGAAATAAAATAGCTAGGGTGCCGGTAGCTTATCTCTGAGAAAAGATGTGTGGCTACATGCCTCTGAATTGTGTTACAATGGGGCTCGAAGGCCTATTTATTGTTTAGAAACAATGAAAAACCATAAACATCCAAAAATCTAACTGTAGGAGATGAAGCGCCAAAATTATGGGCCCCGTTTGGGTAAATTGGTGTTTCAAATTCCTGGCATCATAACTTTGACATCTTATCTTTGTTCGATGCACATGATACATCTTTAGAAATATATATCCGAGGAATAAAACTACCGATCGCGAATCTAAATTCTGAAAACATATTCGCCAGCATCGCGATGCATAGGAAATGTCATTTAGGGCCTGAAAATGGCTCCGGAAGTTCAGGACCAGAAGAATTGCTAAAAAGAGTAAGTTGTGTTGAAACTAAAAAACTAAAAGAACTAATGGTGCGGGTCCAGATGGAATAGGTGGGTGAACACCAATATCCATATGGCTCATTAGGGCCTCCAAATGACTCTGAAATTTCAGGAACAGACAACTTGCTAAAAATAGTAAGTTGTGATGAAAGTGAAAAGCTGCAAGAATTGATGGTGTGCATCTACATGGAATAAGTGGATGGCCACTGATATCCACCTTGATCATTCCTCCCTCCTTAGGAAGAAATGTTCCCCATTGTGTTGATATCCTCCATGAGATGAGGCAAGCTTTGTTGAACTAGGTATTAGATTTGTCGAAGATGTCATGGACCTACGGGCTGACATGTTGGATGCATTTAGTAAATTTTGTTTCTTTATCAGCCTCAGAGAGTACATGTGTGGATTATATTTGTGTATTTGTATGAGGTATGGCAACATCAGGTGGCAGTGCGTCGGGGGTCAGATCAATGGAGTGCTTTTTTTGACAGTGTAGAGGAACCTCTGTGAGTGAGGAGAAAATGTCCTCGTATTCCTCCATGACTTTGTCCATCTGCTGTAGCTGTGTAGGGGAGACCTGTTTTGAGGTTGTGGCCACAATATTCTTCTTTCCCTGTGAGTGAGTTGTAAGGAAAATAAATTTCCTGGTCTGGGAAACAATCTTACTGTGTTGTTTTGCAGTAGTCAAAGAGATGACAGGAGGTGATACTATCTTTGGTATCCTGTACAAGTTATTTCCCAAAGTAATAATAATAGCACGAGGCATAGACTCATACACAACATGTTGCCTACATAAGTATGTTTGGCCCAATAATACATCAGCTACATCAAGAGGAGTAACATCACACAATACCTCATCCATGAATGGCTTGATATTGTATGGAAGGTGGCATTGCTAACGGACGCAGAGATATCTCTGTGGGTGAAGCCACTCGATTGTATAATATTGTGGGTGTGCTATGGTCAGTAGGAAAAGCCGCTTCACGACCTATGCTGAAACGAGGTTCTTTTGGCTTCTGTTATCGACAAGGAAATGTAGTGGAGAAGCCTTCACCCACATCTGCGAATGGAAGAGGCACTCCCCCTCCTCTGGATCCTCGGGATCCTCCATATGAATCTTGGTGGTGGCAACAATGGCACTGCGATCCACATAAATTATCTGCTTCCCTTTGTCATTGGCTATGTCTAGTTGTGACTCAAGATCAAAACATGCATTCGATTCGGGTGCCTTTAGTTCGAGCCACAAATGAATGTTTGGCCTGAAACTTGTTTTTGTTGTGAGTGGGATTGTTATGAAATTCAAACCACTTCCCCATGTCCTTTTTTGGATTTGTGGTGTTGTTTTGATTCACCTTGCTTTGGCCTTTCCCCATGTTCTGCGGTTCAGGAGCGCCTTTCCCTGGCTTCGGATTCACAGATCCAAAGTCTCGCTTCTTCTACTAAAATTTTTTCTCGATCTTGGTAGCATAGCGATATGTTGTTCCAAGTGATGTAATGTCGAGGAAATCCATTTCCTCCTATTTTTTTCTGTGCAGAAATTTGCGGTACTTGAGCACCAAATATCTCTCTGAATATTTAATACCCAACTTTGTGTGCAGAGTATGGAACAAATTCATTAGTTCATGCACATCTTGATCCCTTTCCCACCATAGCATGGTCCATTAGATGTACTTGTCCTCATAGGTCCCCATGGGGTAATATTGTTCCCTGATGCCATCTCAAAATGAATTCTTAGTGGGTGCAGCCGAGAATAGAGAGGGTTCCCCCTCGTCATTTTTATCATAGTACGTTTCCCACCAGTCCTTGACATGGGGGGTAGCTTTAAGGAGTGCAAAAATAATATTCTCGGTTGAAGAAATCATGGACTGAAAAATGCCCTTCTAGAGCCATGATCTCCCCTATAAAGTAAAGAAATATTCAATTCCCCTTTTCCCATTCATCCATGGGAATTCAACATCGTTTCAAATGTTACATTTATACAAAAAAATATGACATACAAAATTTTACAAATACACACCAAAAACGCAATACCTCCGTGTAGATCGAATGTGTGTCTTACTATTTATTATGGATCCATCATGCTACTTGAATCCTAATTACCACAACAAATTATTGGAGATGACTCTTCACCCAACCGTAGGCACAACTACACATATTCTTTCTACAGCTGGCCACCACCAAGCCCTCATTCAACTATTACTGTTAGGGATCTTTTTCCTCAGAACACTCTCCTTCAAAAATAATGAATGCATCCCTCTCATATATTTTTTCACACATTAAATAGAACAAATTGTTCCAAAAATGGAAGAGGATTGGAAAGGAATCCACATTTACACAACCAATCCATCAACACGCAAAATTTTATTTCTTTGGCTTAAGTTTTACTTAAATCAACATTTTTCTTATGCTAAATCTGGCTTATTCTATTAATTTTTTACTTTTGTTAAATATACTTATTCTTACAATTTTTATAGTTATTTTTATACATATATATTCATAAATTTATTTCTTTTTATTTTTTTCATCTGCTATTATTCTATTTTCTTCGTTATTTATTATTTATTTACTATTATATTATTATTGTTGTTGTTGTTATTATTATTATAATTATTTATTGTTTTATTTATTCATATATTAATAATATTTCACTTATTTTATTATTATTATTAACATTAATATTATTAGTATTAGTATTAGTATTACTAACTGATTTATTATTACAAGGCATTAAACCACGAAAATTGCAAATGGAATATACCACTTACATAAATATCATGATCTTTGGTGTTGCCCATGACCTAGTAAAAAAGATGAATTTTCAACGACAAATACCAATTAAATATCTAAGTGATCACTCATTCTGATTAGCGAGGGTGGATTTGTTTGACCACCGAAACCCATTCCCTCAAGGTTTTCTCCGTTAGCACTTCAAGCCACAACAACTCTCCAAGTTGATATGAAGAGATAGATTATGCATGTTGAAAGAGTGAGCTTCAATCTCTCTTTGATCATCAAAATATGATGGGTCTATACCATGGGTCTGTATTTTATAACCTTTTTTTTTCTTGAGTGATCATTCAAAGGGGGAAATTACAGTCCTCCCTTCCCCAATTGCTTTCCCTCAAAACATTCTAGACTTAAATGGTGCAACATATAATATGGGTAATGTCATTGAAGTAATAACCTATTATTTTAATGGCATCATGAGGCATGATACATGAAAATCATTATAAATATTGCTTTCGTATGGCATCTAAAGCTCATAATCTACTTCCCCAACTCTTAATATTACTCTGTGGGGATCATAAAAGTGTTAATTCACTTTTTTTGTACCACTTTTCTTCATATAATATTGTCTATCTGGTTGCAGCTTAAATAAAACCAACTTTCCTATCGAAAAATTATGCTTAACCATATGCTTATATGCATAAATATTTTATGGTTCTAGGAGACTTGCAAGTTTTGATTAATATTTAGGATATATATGATTTCCTTTATCTAATATTTGTCATTGGGGCTATCCCAAACTATTACATCCACAAATTAAGGATAATCATAGCCATACAATGCTTACAATTCAATCATACAAACAGATATGTGGTAAGTGATGTTGTAGTAATGTTATCCTAGATGTAACCACTTAATGCGATCCTTTCGTTTACCTAAAACATAGTTCTGTATATAAACACAACACATATGTTCACAAATTGCTATGTACATCTGTTTGAAGGTGAAAACTGGTACTACTAGTCAGCCAATTCCAACAAATTTGAACATTTCTTGCAAAAAATTACTCAAAAACCTATCTTTATTATCAATAACAATGAACTTAGGTAGTCCATGGCGCCCAAACTCCTCCCTAGAAAATAACTATCCTGCCAAATTTTCCTTATACTCGATTGAAATATCGAAGAAATGTTTGAATTCATCGAACTGATCAACAACTACATAAACTCAATCATGTTCCTACACCTTTTGTATATCTATGATGAAATCCATCGACAAAAACTGGGACATCTATTTTCTAATAGGAAATGGTTGCCATAAAACTATAGGATGAGTATCCTATAACTTGTTCTATTGAAATGTCATACACTCCCTCACATGCCAAAAGACATCATCCTTAAGGACCTTCCATGACAACCTCTCTCTAATATGATAGTTTATTTTGAAGTATCCAGGGTCTCCTGCCAAAGGGGTATTATATGTAGCCCTCATAATATTTTCCTTAAATATGGAATTAAGGAATAAATATATTTTATCCTTTTATAATATAATGGGATCCACCACTTTGTATCTTTCATCTTGGAAGTGACCATAAATCAACTAAGAAAATAAGTTATTCTTAGAATATTCAATTAGTAGGTGTGATTTTCAATCAACTAAAATCTCCATAAGGGTACATGTTGCTAGTTTCCTAGAAAGGGCATCAACAACAATATTCTTCTTTCCCCTCACATATTCAATTTAAAAATAATAACCTTACATATTTATCACCCATTTATTATGTGTCTCATTTATGACTTTCTGTTCTAGGAAGAACCATAAATTGTTGTGGTCAATCTTAGCGAAAAATATAATATCAACCAAATCCCATATAATGATGAAAATATCCTTATAATATATGAAGAAGAGGCTCCTTAGTTCACTGATATTTTGAGTTTGAAATTCTATTCAATGTTTATTCTACACAAGACAACTCCTACACCTTCTCTCAAAGCATCACACTCAAGCACAAAGGATTGAGTGAAATTGTGAAGTGCTAATATGGGATAAGTGCTCATCACCAACTTGAGCTTGTTGAATTTCTACTAAGCTCACTCTTTTCACCTATTGTTGGGGAAAAATAATTTCCTGTCATTTAATTTTTCAACCCGGGGTTTTGTAAAATTGTGAAGCATGTGTGCACTGCATGTGCTAGAAATTGTCTTTCAGTTTAGATCAATATAGCTACAAAATATTTAAAACCAATTCATTTAATCTAGGAAATCAAATAATGAAAATGAAATTCAACTAACCTATGAAATCAAGTAATGAAAATAAAGAAAAAAAATTCAAAAGAAAATATAGCATGCACAATCACACTTGTCGGAACTGAAATTTTAATGTAAGAAAGCATTTCAAAACATGTAAAGGAAAAAACTAAAGTACGTTCAATCACTCCAACATCCAATGGAATCACTCTCTTGAGATGATGTATAAGCAGCCGATTATACTTTATTCTTTAAATCTAAGAAGGAAATTAAAGCATGCAAATGGAAAACTCAATAATTGCATAGGTTAGATATTTGAGAATTTATAAATATGATCAAATCACCTTCTTGAAATGATCATGAAGAACACCCAATTATACAATTGAATGAGGATCTAAATCTAGAAAACAATGTAAAAAAATGTAAAAGAAAATCTCAATGATTGTATAGGTTGAACATTCAATCACCCAAGTTGGAACACCTTCTCAGCCTGATATTTTTTAGGAACATTCAATTATACAATGAATTGATAGTTTGATCTAAGAAAGTAAATAATAGAACATGAAAGGAAACTAAATAACTGTGAGCTCTATTGCCTCAAACATATCCAATTTGAAAATAGATAAATTTATCCTTCTGAAATGTCTTTAGAAAAGAAAATATTACGTAGTCATTTTAAAACTAATACTAAGAAAGAAAATAAACTTTAATCTATAAAATCAAGTAAATCTCACACATTTTAGGTAGCTTATCTAAAAGTATGAGAGATGGTAAATCGAGATGCTCGATATGTAAGAAAAGCCAAGTAAAAATGAAGGAACTTTCATGAGTAAAGTGCCATAGTCTAATTATGTATTCAAAGCTTGAGCATAACTCCAATTTTACACATGATTTGATAGGAGAAAGCTTCTCCTATTTATAAAAAATATGAAAAGCTATCTCATTAATGAGAGTCCATGAATCTTTCCCTATATCTCTAGAGTTACAATCCAAATAGGAAGTGATAAGGCACGTGTCTTCTTAGAGTTACAATACAAATAGGAAATGAGTCACATCCTTATGATCCCATCATCTTCTCCATCCAAATTCGAATTTGGCCTTAGGAGGCCACATAAGAGTTTTTGGAAGCTTATTTTTTACCTACACATGGAAACAAACTCATTTCACTTCTTAGGTATAAGTATGTGCATATTATTTTCTAATTTTTAACCACAAATTCACTTAAAAATACTAGGAATTAATAAAGTTTGGAAAAACATAAATGTAACCCAATAGTGGTAATAATAAGGTTAATGTAATGAAACAGAGGCAGAGTAAAGGTGATAATATGGAAATATAAGTGAAAATGTAATGGAAGTAAATGACAATTTCAAGGCCCAACATACCCCGTAACTGAATCTATTGCATTTCCTTGTGCAATCTATTACATTAATTCCTTTTTATCCTTTGATCTTTGTCTTAACTTTGCATGATATCATTTGATAACTTCATACTTCTGCAAATTGTTTTAGTTGAATTGCAGCATGGTTGGTTCTTGTGTTTCAACCATATTTTGTTTTTGCATTCAATTTTGACATTTAAACTTTGGATAATGATAATTTTATTATTGTTGCAAGGTACATATTTATTGGATTGCATCATGGTTGGTTCTTGTGTGACAACCATGATTGTGTTTGTATCCAATTTTCTTTTAAGTACTTTTTAAAAGCCATTGTATGCTCACAATAATAATGTAATAGCTAATATATTTTGAAACTATGTGGGATTTTGAATGTAATATGAATGTGGCAAAATATGAATATGAATGTATTCCCCTCCTCAACTGATGGTATTGGCAAAGAAATGAGGAAAAGAAGTGTTTTTTCCAAAAATTATCATTCTAGATTTTCAAGGAATTCTATGGTAAAAAGTTAGAAAATGGCATACCTTAACTTAATCTTTGGAAATGGATGAGCTGAATGAGTGGTGGTTGCAAAATTATGATCATAATCTTCTTCAAGTGGTCATACAAGTTATGGATAAAAGAGTCAAGATGTCTTTTTATTACTTCTACTAAAACTGTTGAATCTACTGTAGAATGATGTTGATTCTGCAGCTACCATATGATTCTGCATCTGCCATCTTATTTTGCAACTACAAAATGGTGTTGATTCTACTGCTTCCCTTTGACTTTTTAGCTGTCATTTGATTCTGTAGCTTCCATATGATTCTGTAGCTGCAAAATGGTGTTGATTTTTTTTAGCTCCATATCTTCTTCATTTGCTCTAAAATGTTGAAAATGATAGTCTTCATGTCTTCAAAACTCATTGGCATAATTCCTGCTATGTGAATAAATATTTTGATGTCGAACATAGCAGGAAATTGTTGAATTAGTGGCTATTAATGGATGCCACTAGTCAACATGAGAACTCTCACCATTCGTGACAATGAGAGTCAATATTCCCAAACATATATTGCTAGGTGCGAATAATTTTGTTCTTATCGAGTACCTAGAAGATCTGATGAACAAGGGACATTAATGTATTGCCATTGTTCGTCAGCAAGAAGACTTTCCATTCAGGCATGCAAGCCTCAAGGTGTTTTTGTAAGGATTTTAGACACAAAGGACTATGGACTCAATAATTTGGATTGAAGCAAGGTTTATTTGCGAAATGAAAATGATAGGAGAAGGAAAATGGAAATGGAATATGAAAATGGAAAGTGACAGTGGGAAATAAGCATGTAAGTGAGATTCTTCCTTTTATTTGTGGGTTAGGAGTAGACAACGAGTAATGGAAAGTGTATGTGAAAAAAATGAACAACTGACTCTTGCTTGGAAAATAACTGTGGCTTGCTTTGAATTATTTAGTTGGATTTATAATTCAAAAGGGATGAAAGGTAATGGTCTTGATGGATATGGACATGGACTTGTTCTTATGTTTCTCATGAAATCGGTCCTTTGAACACCAATTGTGCACAATTGGATTTCTTCAATGATCATTCAATCATTCAAAAGTTGCAAAAAAAAACTTGACATAAAGAACATAAGTGTGTTAAAAAACAAAATGGCCAATTCCTTTATGATTATTACGCAAAAAATTTGAATGTCAAATGAAATAGATTAAGGAAAATCAAAAGTGTTATATTTATTCCAATTCATGATATTGATAACAATCCATTTTTAAGAAATAACCATGAAAAATAAATCAACTCCCTGTTGTAGGATGACTTCATGTAATGTGACTAGTAATATGATTCGCATCATAAAGATTCGTTGTCTCCTGCAAGTTAAAGCTTCACAACAACAATATTATAATTTTTAATGCCAAATATTCAGAAATCATCTAAATATTCTTCCAATTGCTCTGCAAGTCACTGTCAAATTGAATCATCATCTATGTTGCAAAAGTATGTTGTCAAAAATATTTGAAGTAGTAAAAAAAAAAGTACTTGCAGGAAAAATTATTTCAATCAAATTTTGCAAGTATTTTTCATCCTATAAATTACTTCAATAAATCGATTGTATATACAAATTTCTCTCTCTCTCTCTCTCTCTCTCTCTCTCTCTCTCTCTATATATATATATATATATATATATATATATATATTATTTATTTTTTAATGATGAGACACATATGTGTCTAAAAGAAAATTTATTAAATCAATTTGGATTCTTAGACCACATGCCATGTGGAGTAGAGTGTGTTATTAACTTGGATTCTTCTGCTTTCAACTTGCCATGTTTAAACAGTTCAAAACAAATCATTTTTCCCTCATGCAATCTACAAAATAGAGCTTCGAAGAACCCTTATTTTCTCCCGAATGGTTGCGAAATCTAGTAAATTTCTCAGAAATTACCTAATTCACCCTGTTACCGAAAAAACCCATGTTTTATTTTTTCCTAATTTGGCTTGGTTTTCTCATAAAATGCAGTTTAAAACCAGGTTTTTTTAACAATTACACATTTCTAGCAATTACTTCCAGAAAAAAATAAAATTGTTGTGGTTTGATTTTTGTATTTACATGTTTTTATGTGTAATAGCTTGTATTTCACAAATAAGTTCAGATCAATATCCCTCATTCTAGTTACTTGTAATGGAATCTTCAATCTTCTCTTCATCAAGAGTCTGCAATCTTCTCTTCATCCATAGTTTCTTCATCTAATACGCTTCCATTTTCTGCCTCTGCAATTGAATCTGCAATCTTCTCTTCATCAAAAATTTGCAATTTTCTCTTCATTAACAATTTATTCATCCAATACACCTTCGTTTTCTATCCCTGTAACTTTTAAAATATGTTTCTAATAACTGCTGCTTGAGGAAGACCTAGTATGGAAAAGAGAAGGTTATTTTCTTTATTGCAGTGCATGTGTCTTTGCGTGGATTGGGGGTCTGCACATATGTGAAAGGCCAAGCCTAAAGGCTAGCCTCACGCATATCCATGGGCTTCCTTTCCATGGGCCACTCATTGTTTTGAAAATATTTTTTTCTTATGTTTTTTATTTATTTATTTTTTAATTGTTTTCATATAAAAAAGTTTTAGTTTTTTTTTTTTTTTTTTAAATTGATATATGTTCTATCTATCTCTCTCTCTCTCTCTCTCTCTATATATATATATATATATATATATATATATATATATATATATATATATATATATATATTCTTTTAAATTTAAACAAAAAAAATTTTTGTTTTTTTTTTAAATAAAAATTGTGCACATGCAATTCAATAAATCAGAAAAAGAATGAGAGGGTGCAAAATATTAAAATTTACAGAACCGATAAAAAAAGAGGATGATGACTCAAACAATGGTTTTCAATAGAATTGACAATTTCAAGCAAAAATTTTAACGAATTTTTGAATTTTAATTTTTAAATTGACTGATCTGATTTTCTGATCTTCCAGGTTGCAACGAGGTGCAGGAAGAAAGCATACTAGTCAGTGTCGTCAGATAAATTTATATTTTCACACACAAATTTTATTTCTGATGGTGATAAAAACACAGTGATTCTTACTGCTTCAATGAAATTTATTCAAAATGAATTAATCAACATTGATTATTATTATTTTCTTTTAAACAAAATAAAAAAAAATATAAAATTCTAGCTAAGTTTGGTTTTATTTTTATTTTTCTTATATATCTAAAAAAAACTATATTTCTATTTTATTTTTAAGTAAATTCATGCTTCCAATGAAGCCATTTACGGATTAGAATCTTTGAAATATTCATATCCAAACTTGAAAATTCTACTTGATTGTTTCTAAGGATATGAAAAATTGTCTTGACCTTTCGATTTTCTGCTAGGATCTCTTAAAGAGTTGATGAATATTGTGGCGCAGTCACTTTTTGATGCCATTCCTCATTGTAGTCTTTGGGTTGCATTCTAGATCCTATGTCCATAAATGGTTAGTAAAAACTAAAAAAAAAAAATACACTCTAGACTGAAAGCTAGTTCCTATGCACATTTCCCCGGCAACAGCGCCAAAATGTTGGGCAATATAATTGCATGTCATTTAATTTGTCAACCCAGGGGTTTTGTAAACTTGTGAATCATGTGTTCACTGTATGTGGTAGAAATTGTGTTTCAGTTTAGATAAATCTAACTACAAAATTATGAAAAAAAATTCATTTAATCTATGAAATTAAATAATGAAAATGAAATTCAACTAATCTAAGAAATCAAGTAACAAAAATAAAGAAAAAAAATTCAAAAGAAAATATAGTGTGCGCAATAAGACTTGCAGGAATTGAAATTTTAATCTAAGAAAGAAATTCAAAGGACGTAAAGGAAAACAACTAAATTATGTTCAATCACTGCAGCATCCAATAGAATCACCCTCTTGAGATGATGTATAAGCAATTGATTATACTTTAGTCTTTAAATCTAGGAAAGGAATTAAAGCATGCAAACGAAAAACTCAATAATTGCATAGGTTACATATTCAAGCATTTAGAAATACGATAAAATCACCTTCTTAAATGATTTTCAAGACCCAATTATATAATTGAATGAGGATCTAAATCTATAAAAAAATGTAAAAGCATGTAAAATAAAATCTCTATGATTGTATAGGTTAAACATTCAATCACCCAATTTGGAACACCTTCTTAGCCTGATATTTTTTAGGAACATTCAATTATACAATGAATTGATAGTTTGATCTAAGAAAGTATATAAGATAACATGAAAGGAAACTAAATAACTGTGAGCTCTATTGCCTCAAACTTAATCCAATTGGAAAATAGATAAATTTATCCTTTCAAATGTCTTCAGAAAAGCAAAGATTACACAGTCATTCTAAAACTAATACTAAGAAAGCAAATAAAATTTAACCTATAAAAGCAAGTAAATCTCACACATTTTAGGTAGCTGATCTAAAAGTGTGAGAGATGGTAAATTGAGATGTTCCATATGTAAGAAAAACCAAGTCAAAATGAAGGAACATTCATGAGTAAGGTGCCACAATCTAATTATGTATTCAAAGCTTGAGCATAACTTCAATTTTAGACATTATTTGATAGGAGAAAGCTTCCCTTATTTATACAAAAGATGAGAAGCTATCTCATTAATGAGAGTGCATGAATCTCTCCATGTATCTCTAGAGTTACAATCCAAATAGTAAGTGATAAGGCACATGTATTCTTAGGGTTACAATACAAATAGGAAATGAGGCATATCCTTATGATCCCATGATCTTCTCCATCCAAATTCGTATTTGGCCTTAGGAGGCCACATAAGAGTTTTTGGGAAGCTTCTTTTCGACCTACAGATGGCAAGAAACTCACTCCACTTCTTAGGTATAAGTATGTGCATATTATTTTCTAACTTTTAACCACAAATTCACTTAAAAATACTAGGAATTAATAAAGTTTGGAAAAACATAAATGTAACCCAATAGTGGTAATGGTAAGGTAAATTTAATGAAATGGTGGAGTGAAGGTGATAATATTGAAATATAAGTGAAAATGTAATGGAATTAAATGAAAATTTCAAGGCTCAACACCTATATGCCCCATTGTTCTTAAGATATATTAGGAGTTCACCCAACTTCAAAACCCACTTATTAAAGTTCCTGCAATAGTTTCATAATCCAAAGAGACCCCAAAAATTTGTAAGGGTTATAGGTAATGGCCAATCCAGTATGGCTTGGATCTTCTCCTGATGTTCTACACCACCTACACACCGGTCACACGACCTAAATATAAAATCTATGTAAGATCAGATTCACATTTAGATTCCTTGGCATACGATGATTTCTCACCCATAATATCTAATATATCATTTAAATTCCCAGTGATTCCCCCATTTCCAATTGTATATAAGGGTATAATTAAAGAAAATTGATGGAAAATTTTCGAATTTCTTATTTAAGATGTCATTCATGTAGTACCAGAAAGTGGCAGGTGCAGGGAAAATTTTAGGGGCGCATTTTAGCCCAAAGGCGAATCTTAAAGGGTTTTAAATTTTGAAGGGCCGAATTTTTTTATAAAAAACCCATTTTATATAGTTTTATATAATTAGCCCTATATTTATTTTAAAAATAATTAATTATTCCATTTTAGCCCAAAAAAATAAATGCGGATAAACATTAAAAGGATGGGTTCGCCCCCCGATTTTCAGGTTTGGAGTGGATTTGAATCACCTTCGCAGCGATTTACTGGGTAAGAGGGGCATTGGATTTACATTCGCCCCATTTTTTACTGGTTGAGGCTTTGGGGATTTACTGGTTGGGGTTTCAATGCATGGGTATTGACTCTTCTGCAACCTCGCGCAGGTGGCTCGTTTCATCTCCTTCAAAAACATTGTACAATGTGACTCGACCCTTCGATTTAGGTTTCCATTTCTCCCTGCTCCACTTTAGTGCAGATGTCTTCACATACGTCTTCAGGAAGCTCTCTTCTGTTTTTTTCGTTTTAGCTCGACTGCGCGATTTTTTTCTGCACTTAATCGGGATTCTTTCAATTCTTTCTAGGGGTATTTCCGGGGTTTCAAGAGTTTCAACCAGCGACAATGAGGGAGTGCATTTCGATCCACATTGGCCAAGCCGGTATTTAGGTCGGCAATGCCTGTTAGGAGATTTACTGTCTCGAACAATCGAGCCTGATGGACAAATGCCGAGTGACAAGACTGTTGGCGGTGGAGATGATGCATTCAACACATTTTTCAGTGAGACAGGTGCTAGTAAGCATGTTCCCCGTGCCGTATTTCTGGATCTGGAGCTAACTGTCATAGATGAAGTTTGAACCGGCACATATCGACAGCTTTTTCACCCAGAGCAGCTGATCAACTGCAAAGAAGATGCCGCCAACAACTTTTCTCATGGCCATTATACCATTGGTAAGGAAATTGTGGATTTGTGCTTGGATCGAATCCAGAAGTTGGCAGAAAACTGTACAGGACTGCAAGGCTTCCTAGTCTTCCATGTTGTGCGAGGCAGTACCGAATTTGGTCTAGGGTCCCTTCTGTTGGAGAGGATTTATGTATATTATGGAAAAAAATCCAAGTTGGGTTTCACTGTGTATCCATCTCCACAGGTCTCCACATCTGTAGTCGAGCCCTACAACAGCATGCTGTCAACACACTCATTGTTAGAGCATACTGATGTGGCCTTGTTGTTGGATAATGAGGCCATCTACGACATTTTTTGTTGTTCCCTGGACATCGAGCATCCTACATACACTAACTTTAATAGATTTACGTCTCAGGTCATATCTTCCCTGACTGCCTCTCTTCATTTTGACGGTGCTCTGAACATTGACGTGAATGAGTTCTAGACAAACTTGGTGCCGCATCCTCGTATTCATTTTATGCTTTCCTCATATTCTCTTGTGATCTATGTTGAGAAGGCCTACCATGAACAACTGTCGGTGGCTGAGATTACCAATAGTTCTTTCGAGCCATTGTTCATGATGGCTAAATGTGATCCACGCCATGGTAAATACTAAAGTGATGGAGAGTATGGGAATTCAAATTGAGAGTTATCTTGCTGAAAGTCCCCTTTCAGAGCTAAAATTTCGTTCATGGCCCAAGTCAGCAGTATTCCTTGATAAGTATTTTTTCTATTGTAATGTTTACAGGTTAGGTATTGATAGTAATCTCAACATTAATAGGATTGAATTAAGCTGGGTTAAATTTATGAATCAGGCACATTTACATTAAATTCAATGAGATTGCAATAATGGGCATTTTCCAACACCTTCCTAGTAATACGAGCAGGTTGCTCATTCCCACTTTGGTCAGGATGCACTCAGATATGTGGCGTTACAACATCTTAGTATTGTCTCTGAGTTGCTTTCCCACTCTCTCTTTGTACTTGCAATGGATGTACTCTTTTCGCTCCATTGACCTACATTTATTGTCATTTCTTGGACATTGAGGAAAAATTTTCTTATTTTATCTTATCAGCATATTGGGCACTTAATGGAGCAAGATTGCATACATTCTTCGTTTGCCCTAACTTTGGCTATGTTTCCTCTATATTTTCTTGGCCACGACCTTCATTGATGCTCTGTTCGTATGAGTTTTGAGACTGGGCTGTCATTACTTCAACATTCCAAACATAACTCCCATTTCTATTGGCCTCGTCTATCTTCTGTTTCATTACTCTACCCAGCAAAGAAGTTTTCTCCCGCAAATCCTCCAGTCCACCCAAATTCCCCTCGATAATTCAAACAATTGAGTCCTTTAATCTCGATTGTGAGTCCAGCTACGCTTTACAAACATTTTTTCTACCCTTAGCTATCTTGGGTCTGGTGGTTTATATTCCCTGGTTTTCCAACTGATTTCAATTTTTCCTTATCTTGGCCTTCTCTGACCCAATATTTGTTGATAGGCTCTCTTGCAGTTTAGAACAAAGCATAAAATTTTGTAACAAGATGTATTGCAGTTTATAACAAAGGATTAAATTTTTTAGCAGGTTGTCTTGCAATGTTGGAGCCCACACACCAGCACATCCCAAGTCTAACCTTTGTAGAAACCAAAAGAAGAACAAGGAAACCGATCTAAATATGGTGGATCCAATGGCCCGAAAGAAAGCTTTTCTATTTTTGGGTTCTATTCCCAGTTAAATATGTTTTTCAGTTCTATTCACAAGCTCCCTTTTCATTATATTTTGATTTTTGTATAGGTATTTCATTTACATATGCTAAATAATGGATCGACAAATCCATTTCTCTCTATGCTTTACATAAAATTTCAGTTTTATAGTATGAAGAATATTGTATACTTGAAGGAACAAACAATTTCTTTTTTGGCATGTAGACATATATCTGTTATATATTATTCAGAAGCATAGCTAAAAATATCCTTCAGTTTTATATTATGAAGAATATTGAGTACATGAAGGAACAAAAAATTTCTTTTTTGGCATGTAGACATATATCTGTCATATTACTCAGAAGCATAGCTTACCATATACCAAGACAAATGTACTGGACTTTTTATCCTATAATAAAAATCTAGCATTTTTTGCTTTATGGTTGGGTGTGTATGTGTGTAGAGTGTACAAGGAAGATCGCAGTTGATTTCCAAAATTTCTTGTCAGAAGTCAGACTGAATTATTTGTAACATGCATATTCCTACCTGAAAAAATAGGATGTAGTAGCTGAGTTTTATGAAACATTTGTCTTTTATATAAAAGGGATATTTCTGTGGAACAATATAAGTCTTATATGTCAGTTAATCGAATTTTTCTTAAGGATCTTTTTGTTATGAAATGTGCTTCATGGAAAAATTGGTAAATCATGGAATTGGTTGCCTTAAGCAGTCAGAAAGGGGTCAGATTTCAAATCCAAGCAGTCTAAACCGGCGTATTATGATTTACACTGTTCAAAAAACATGATGAACAAGGATGGTTGCAAGGCAGCTAGTCCCTGCCTTGAGCCGAAGTTGGGAGCAGTTATTTTTTTACAATAAATAAAACATGAATTCCTTATACACCATGTATGTGAGACTTTTTCCAATTTTTGATACAAAAATAAAACACACCATTTCATAGATATGTAAAAATACGTGTGCAACCCTGAATGTATCATAAATTTTGAAACTTATAAATGACAGACCTCTCAATACATGCTTTCATTCTAATTTCGTTGGAATGCCATTTGACCAATTCAATCATTTTGATTACTATGAGCGACCATCCCCTTTCACAGTATTCTTATGAAACCCTTGCTTGTCACCCTAACAACCGCATTAGAAAGCCCATAGAGCTTCTTCATTCGCCTCTTGTAAATATGATATACTCTTACTTGTACAATTGATTTTCCTTATCTCCCACAGCACAAAGGACTTCTTGATCCACTTAATGCAACAACTTTTTAAGGTCTTAATGAGTCATTTGTTTCGCTAATGGGTTCTGATTAATCTCTCAATTACTAGTGCATACCTTTGGTATCTCTTTCTTTCACTATAATGTCAATGTTATGGGGATCTGCTCTGAAAACAAGATCTCCTAACTTGTCTGGTTGTAATTGTAATGGTACCCAATCAGAGTAAACCATTATTTTGAATCAGAGATCATTGGTTGTTGAGATAAAATTTTGTTTTTTCATTCCATGATATGCTTTTCTATATTTTATCATCCTAAACGAAACATTTTTGAAACAAGATTGGCTAGAACTATTGGCAATCCCTGTCTTTATTTGTAGGAATCAAATGATCTTTAACCATTAATGTTGATTTTATAGATTTCATATGTGACCTAGATATATTGGACCAGGGGCTTTGGAAGTCACATATTGTATAATTTTTATTTTATTTTCACTGTATAGAAAGATGTTAACTAAGAAATATTCAATTTCAATTAGTCTGAATTATTTTCTTAATAAATTGTTTCTCCCAACTATGGGGGCCTGACAAATTATGATTTTTTCTTTAATTGTGTAGCCATTTAGTGGAGCATTGATGCCCAGGTCTTGTGACAAGATAGATCTGAACTATTCAACACAAGAAAAGTTGAAGAGAGCAATTAAAGTGGGTGAAGTGTCCAATTTAGAGATGTTGAGGGGAAGAGTGGCCAACAATGGGAAGGTTATCAGGAATTTCAAAAAGAGTCATATTAGCCTTTTAGAGTGGATTAAAAACATTTGATTCCAGTCTTATGAAAACAACAAGATTTCACTAATTTCATTTTCTACTCTACATTGATGATTTATGATCAAGTGGAAATTTTTTGAATACATATGACTCTTTAGGGTTTAAGTGAACAATGTTGTTAGGTAAGTAGTTAGTCTATCAGAGATTTATCTGGAGGAGATTCTAAAAACGAAAACCATTTGATCAAAAGAATACGTGGATCATAACAGGGCAACCAAGAGTTTGATCACATAAAGATGGATCACGTGCAATTTGTAATGATAAAAGAATCACGACCAAGTGAACATGAATCTAGCCACAAGGCTTACTGTTACTCGTTTGTGTAAGCCGAGGGCGTTTTGCAACAGAATATAATCAACAAATGGAATTAGGTCCAGTGCCGGAGAGCTCTATAACATCGAATTTTACCTTGTTTTAGCATTTTTATTGCTGGCCTAGGTTTGCAATTTTAACAGATCGGGTAGACCAGACCCCTATCGAGCATCTTATGTTCAGAAAATGTTTATTGATAATACATGCCTTTAATTTGAGTGTCCATTGAGTGATTTTGTCATGTCTAAATGAGGCAAGCGGGTGCTGATATTTCCGAAGGGAAACAATGTGGATCACTTATCGATGTACTTGGATGTGGTGGATTCTGCTACATTGCCTTATGGTTGGAGCAGATATGCACAGTTTAGGAAGTGAAAGGCTTTATTTTAAAAAATGGACTAAAGTGGGAAGCTTTTCTTTGCTTTATGAAACGTAGATCTTGGGATTTAGAGCACGAGCTAAAATTTCAATTCATTGTAGCCATAATGGATCCAACCACTCAGCAAAATTAGCTCACTGCACAACAACCAAATTATCCGTCTAGACCCCTGCCTTCCATGCATCCAACACCTGTTATTTTTTTTTATTTCTTTATTTGGTACAAATAATTGAAGTAAAAAAATAATTGAAGTAAAAAAATAAAAGTGAATTGAAGTAAAAAAATAAAATTTGCGATGACTGGAGGGCTTGGATACAAGCCACATTCCCACTGCCTGCAATGACACCTTTCAAATGAATTGGTAAAGCCATTGGCTATAACGCCACCTTTCAAAGGAATTGATAAATATTTAGAAGCATTGTTATAAACCAACAAACCAGATTAACTTCTTAAGATTTTGAATTAGTTATTGCCAGTTCTGAATCCGCTGTGTGCGGCGGGTGAAGGTATGAGCAACTTATTAACAGGTTAAATTACTTATTGCCAGTTCTGAATCTGCTATTTGACCAGAGTGATCGAAGCAACAGAAGCAATGAAGGGCTGAGAAACTTCTTGACTGGTTGAATTGCTTATTAACCGAAGCAACGAAGGGCTGAGAAACTTCTTGACAGGTTGAATTGCTTATTAACCAAAGCAACGAAGGGCTGAGCAACTTCTTGACAGGTTGAACAGTTGCCATAATTATTGAACCAAAAAAAGAAATACAATGTATACAAGTAAAGAGAACCAAAAAAAGAAAAAAAGAAAAAACAAGTATACAAGTAAAGCGAGAAATTAACTTTTGAAAAATAAAATAAAAATTTAAAATAAAAGATTGGATACAAAATTATTAAAATAAATTTTTAATTGGTTTTCAGGGAGAAATAATAAAAATATAAAGAAATATCGGCACTTTTTACTTTTATTTATATTATTATTATTATTATTATTATTATTATTTGGCACCAATTCAAAATTCATTTTGATAATATTTTGTTCAATAATTTTTTAAATCTTTTTTTCTATTTTCTCTCTTTTTTTTAAGTCTTCTCATTTGTATTTTTAATTAACAATTATTTTTTTTGGTGGTGGTGGTGGTGGCGGCGGGTGGGGAACCATTAGAAAGTGTGTTATGCTAAGGTTCAGGTCTCATTTCCAATAATGCAGCTAAAGTTTATGCCTTCTATCAAGGGTTAAAGAAAATTTATAGCATTGGAGTGACAATAGTAATAGTCATTGGAGACTCAACCATGATATTTCATGATAATATTTCATCATTTATAATCTGGAACTCTTCCCTTAGACATCAAGTTAAGATTGATCTTCAAATGAATCCTTTTTTGGTATCAATCTATATCGAGGCATCAACACTTCCATGTTTGAAGGGGAAACAATTCCAAAGCTAACTTATTAGCTAACAAAGGGGTAAGTCTAAAGAAGGGAGAAAATAATTGGCAAGGGGAAAGAAGCTATGACCCTTTGCTTTAGTATATTAACCCTTGCCTTACTATATTAATAAATGATAGTACAAGTTTTAAACCCAAGGTGGGGTGTGAGTGCTCCTAATCATGGAAAAGGCTTGGATCTGACAAGACATTTGGATTTCAGTGGCATTGTTATGGAGGCTAGCGGGACACTTGGCCATTAGGCATTTTAGTGAGGGAAGGTCTCCCTATGTATCTTCCTTCGGTTTGACTTCATCCTTCATAAAAGTGAGATCGTGGATTTGGATTTAGATTAAGAGAGAGAGAGTGGGCTTGTATTTTCAGGCGTGGGAGAATTCAATGGTTGAGGTGATCATAGGAGGGAAATATTCAGATTTCGATGATGTGGAGGAAATTTCTCATCCTTAAGCAAACCTAGAGCATGTGGCATTGATTCGGGCCAATTTCAAGTCTTCCATTCACAATGCATGACTATTTAAGGATATGACCACTGGATGATATACAGTTGATTTGCATGCAATATCTAGATTTTTTGTGGTACCCCAACATTGTAACAATTAGGTGTTTTAGCCAATTGATTGAGGGAATTTGGAGGTGTGCGAACCAATAGTTAAGGGCACCACACGCGGGTCCCCTCGGGCTTGCTTCTCTCGTGTGTGGCAGTTCTAGACTTCATGGATCATGATGAAAACAATCACTTGTTTGATATTGCACTTTGATCTATGCACCAAGAAATTTCAGGAATATTAGACACTATGCAACAACTGAAAAATTGAATCCAACAGATGGAAGATGAGTTGGACTATATTAGATCTCAACTAGAGGATGTAATGGAAAAATAGAATAAGGACAAGGGAAACAAGTTGATGGCTCAAAATGATTAAGATGTGAATTGCATGTGTGTTCTAAATTTTGTTTGACGGGCAACTATTGGTGAAATTATAAATGGAAAAATTTGGAATGTAGTAAAATATATTTTGGGAAATCATATATAAAATTCAGTAGACAGATGTATCCACCCTGCTCTTTTCGGCTATGAAGACAACTACCTTACAACATTTTGTAAGATGTATTTTAGCTAAGCAGTTTGCTCAACAACTTTAATATAAAATATTGTTGGTTATTGTTAAAAAAATAGTAATTAATTTTTGTATTAATATTTTAATCTATATTTTAGTGAGAATAACTTTATTTTTAAAATAAATTTTGTTCAACCAATTAATTAGTTTTTAAATATTAATATTAGTTGTTTTTTTTTTAAATATCTTATGGTCATAATTTCTATTATCTAATTTATATTAAAAAAAATCATTTTTTTTCGAGTTTTTTTGTTTTTTTAATAGTCAATTTTTTGTTAATATTACACTTGAAGCCTTTTTTTTACGAGATTCGGTGGGAAAACATGATTCACCCCATCCAATCACAAAGCTTTCTTATCTCCCTTCTAACTAATCATATATTGACGTGTGTAAACAAAATATTGGATGTCAGACCTCGTTTTCTCCACCGTCCTGGCAATTCTTGCACTGGACCTCTGTTTTGGGTTGCTTGTTATTGCCAAAAATTTCATTCTTGAGATGATGGAGATCCTTTGTAGGCTGGGAATTGTCCACCACAAACAAGAACCCGGGCCCCTCGATGGCCTATGTCTGTTGCGCCCTTTGGTCAGGCCAATGACCAACCTGCTGACCGAAAGATGAGGAAAATATCGAGGTGGAACTGGGGGCGGCGTTCTTGAAGATGGTACTCGAAAATGTTGTAAGTGTGGAAGAGCTCGGCGGGGAGATTTTTTTTGTCTATGGACGAGTAGGAAGGGGGGAAAGAATTGCAGTGGAAGCAGAAGGGACACGTCCACAACTTTGCCTGGTAATCAACACGAGCGTAGGGGTTTAGGATGGTTCGGAAATACCTACAAAGGAGAGGGTTGTATGGCAGAAGTGGGATTGGGAGCGGTTGTGTTTGATTCTCCTCCCCCTGCACCGCCATCAGGGGCATGCAAAGTATGCCTAGCGGGATCACCATTCGTACCGCTTCTATCTGGGAGCTTGGCTAGGTGTTCCATGTCCGCCGAAGCCCATCCATCGCCTCTAGCTCATTGAAATCCATGACTCCCATTCTCATAGAAATCAAAATATATTTAACAAAAATAACATATGCCCTTCGTAAAAACAATAATAATAACATATGCCCTTTGAGGGTGAAGCACTTTGTATTATAGATATGAACATATTATAATTTAAGATAATGCAATCAAGTGGATTTAAATGAATGGGATACGAAAGGTGACGGGTTTGGATAATAGATAGAAATTTGGTCAGTTATGTTTTGATGTGTATATTTTTTTAATTAAATTTTTTCTTTTATTATATTAAAGAGTTGTGACCAATTTTATTTCATGGAAATTATAATATTATCACTATATACAATTTTTAAGATTAGAGAGGAGTTGAAGTTGTTCACTATATTATACTTTCACTTTATTATATTTTAAAGAAGGATTAATGCTCCTCTCACGAACTAT
Organism: Pinus albicaulis; assembly: GCA_034641835.2. NCBI lineage: Eukaryota > Viridiplantae > Streptophyta > Pinopsida > Pinales > Pinaceae > Pinus > Pinus albicaulis. The sequence goes on from CM076582.1 coordinate 105,541,267, forward strand.
GTACATATTCCGTAGAGGTCGTTGAATATGCATTTTGTGGATAGTCTTTTTTAAGGTTTTATATGTAGGCATGAAGAGAACAAAGAAATTTTCAAGATAACTCAAAATTTGATAAACAAACCAACCATTCTTCCAAAACATTTCATATTGCCTCCAACTTTATCACCTAGATCACCTTTATCTCGCATGGAAGATGCATCCCTGCTCCCCGACGTTACTTTGCACCTCTTTGTGCAAATTCTACTATTACTTGATTTTCCATGTTTACGTGGAACATGGTTGAGAGAAGGAACTATAACGACAATGGATTTGCATGAAAGCTTTATAATTTTTTCAAACGTGAAAGTTGTGATTCGTTACTAAGTTTCTTGATTATTTTATAGATCATTACACGTCAAACCGACTTTACTCCTTGACTAGCATTACATTCAACTTTGTGCACGAGTATGATTTAAATGTATGAATCAAAAGTATGATTTTATCTATATTTGATAATGCAAGTTGAATACATCATACAATACATAGGAGTGCTATGGCTATGAAGTTCAATATGAAATAATCTATTGATTGCTACTATTACTATTATATAAGGGGTACTCCTCCAATGGCCATTTATTAGCTATGTGAAGAAGGATTTTTGAAATTTGTATTTACTGTAACATTATGTATAGCTGAGTTGTGGAAAACTAAGTAGAATTTGGTAGGAATTTTGGAGTATGTGTAATTCATAATGATCTTGTCTTCTCTTCATTGATGACTTTTCAATGTGTGAGTTTTGAACTAAGCCATTGCATTATCAATGTGTCAAGGCTCAAAACTGGACCTATATGCCAACTAATTATGATCTTTCCAAGGAACATGAATCCTAATTTTTGTAGGTTTAAAATTTATCACAAGTTTTCTCTATTGTGGTCGAATATGTGGAGGTTATCTCAAAATTTATTTAAGGTACCATGGATCTTGTTGATCAATTCTCACTTGGTTAGGGTTATATATGTTAATGAAAATTTTGTGTGCATGTAAATGCACAATATTGTGTAGCATTAGTGTGATAAATATGGGATAGTGCAAAGCATAGTTTTGAAGATTAGTCTAAGTTGACTCGTACCTAATCAACTCAATCAAGTTGATTGTTGGTTGAACAGTTAATCGTTGGTTCAATGGATAAAAGATCTTGCAGGCCCAAATACCAAAGGGCAAAATGGAGCCCATAATTGGGTTCTCTTTGTAATTATCCACCACTGCTACCTTCCATGCTTCCTTAAACTCCTCTCCAACCTCAATATCAGTGCTAGTAGTAGCATGAGCAACAAAACTACGCTTAGCATAACTAGAAGAACATGTTTTCCAAACTACGCGAGAACTACTTCCCTCACGAGTCACCATGTGCCATACTTGGTCTCGGTGGTTCGCTTCCTTCAACTCCTGGTTCAACTACCATATCTTCATTGGAACCAACACCCCGAACTCCACTAGACAACGATTCACCATTTTGTACTAGTGATTTTCCATTTGTACTGGTTATTCGCCATGATTTTACAAGATAATATAATCTCGTGAGAGATTCGCCAAAAAAATTATATATACATATTATATTATTAATAAAATCACCTTCCATTTTTCCTATGTATCATGGGGATTCGCCTAATTATTATATATATAAATTTAGGGGGGTTCTTTAAATTTTCCCTGGGCAAGTGCATTGGTCAACCAAACCATCATGACCAAGAAATTGTAGTTCTTAATATGACACCTAAAGGAAGTTTTGCAATCACCTTACTCCTTACCATGATTTGGTGATATTTTGATTGAAGATCAATCATCTATAAACATATTTCTGGTGTAAACTCATCCAATAGCTCACTGATCCTATGAATGTGATAACTACCTTTTTATTTTTTCTTATTCAAAGCCTGATAGTAAATACAAATCCTCATAGTGTCTTCCTTATTCTTAACTAATACTATTGAAGAAATGAATGAACATTAACTGTATTCGATACATCACATCTCTAATAGCTCCATGGTTCCCTTATATATATCATATTTTAACTTATTCAAGAGCCTATATTGAATAGTTATTACACTCTTTGCCCATTTTCCTAACTCAATGGTGTGCTTAAAGCCTTTTTAGGAGGTTTTCTTGGAGGGATCTCCCAAAAAACCCACTCATGTTTCCTCAACAATGATTGAATTTCCACATGACAAGGTTGGCCTCTAATGGGATTTTTTTATGTTGTAATAAAGAACCCACTACCCATGATGCATCATGATTCTTGAATATTCCTTCCAATTTCTTGCATGTAACAATATTAGTGATGCCATTGTAAATTACCCTTAGAAACACCATCTTAACATCTATTGCAGTGAATTCCATATCCATTATTTGGAATTTATTCAAGTGTTTCCATGTTGAATAAAGTTCTTGAACCCCAAACTCAACATTAGTTTCAACCAATTAAATCACATAGGGGGCACCATTCTTAATGCAATTACCCATCATGAACTCCAACTAAAAAACTCTTTTTTTGCATGAAATGCCATACCCATCAATGGCCACATCATTGAATCTCTCAAAATATTCTTTGAGAATACCTCTCCTCGCCACCATATTTTCTTCAATGAAGTTGTGGTTTTCCCCACCATCAACTAAGATAGTGGCATGTTTTCATTGTACTAATCCAGTTTCCATGAAAGTGTGATATCTAGGGATGTCTAATAGAGTGGTTATAGTTCCACCCTTGGTCTCCACTAATAGATTCACATCATTTGTCCCATTATCTTGATAACCCAAAGCTTGTCCTTCCTCCTATTCTCCATCATTAATTTATATCACCTCTATCTGATGCCCCTTACCCATCTCCATCCACCTACGACTTGGTTCCCATGGCTTCTTATAGCTAAGGCAAATTTTCTTTCTTCTAAGTTCTTTTTAAGTCTCATCACTCTCTTTGTATTTCCTAGCACACTCCTTCTGGAAGGAATTATTTTGTTTATTATTCTGAGGAAGAAAATGTTTGGGAGGGGATTTATTCCTTGGTACTATTTACTCCATGTATTAGGTTTTGATGACAACATCCTATAGATATTTTGGCTGGAAGGACTTAAACCAACAAGGTAGTGGTTTAGATAATCCTTCAACAAATAGCATAATAATCCTACGATTTAACACATATGTCAGCAAGACTACAAGCCTCTAAGATTCTAAAATTTAAGCATATATTATATCGATCTACTTCATTTTTTCCAAACCTATGAAATCTATCTCTATGTCCTTATTATCAAATTAGTCTATCAACCTTTTCTTGAAGTGAAAGTATGAAGTAATGCTTGAATTTCTGAAAGTGACTACCCATGTTTCCATCATGGATGAGAATGTCCCTCCAAATCCCTTCTAGAAAATTTGATGCTCTCTATTCAACATAGTGTTGAGCTAGAAATATGTGTCTATGTTTTCAACCCATGCTTGAGCAATGCATTCGTATGATCCATAAAAAAAAAAGAGTGGAAAATTTTCCCAACATTCAAGGAAGCCCAAACGTCTGAGCATCCTTGTTGTAATCACTTAAAATGTTCATGAAAATATTGTAAGGACATGCTTGCATGAAATTATTGGCAAGATCCTGTTACTTCCTCAAAAAATCATAGAACCCTTCACCTTGTCCTTCTTGTCCGGGATTTCCTACGAATTGTTCTTCTGAGACCTAAGGTAAGAAAGTTTTAGGAGACACTCTACTCACAATTTGAGGGTTATTCTAAACTGCAATATGGGTGTTTCTCCCTTCATAATGTTTTCCAATGTTACCATTTGACCCTCTTGAATCATTGCACTTGACAATGTTTTATTTACCTTGATTATTTTCTATAGCTTGGTTGATGATAACCTGAACAAACAATATCTACTCTGCAAGCTCATTTAGAATATTCATAGTCCTTCCCTTGGGATTCTCATTCCTATCACCCTTGGATTTATCTTCTTCTCACTCTTATTGAACATTTTTATCACCCTCTCTTATAATTGATTTATTCGATGTCCTCTTGAGACATGAAGATAATGCAGACACACAAGCTTATGGGAAAAATCTCCGTCTGATACCACTATAAAATCCCATTTTACTAGGAAGGAAACACAACCAATATACCCAAAAAAATATCACTACATATAAATTTAACCAACATAACAAACTTATTTATTAATACCACTATAGAAAATATAATTTTTAAAAACAAATAACTTAAGCATCATCCCATAAGAAAAAGTTCCACATCAAACAAATTCAGCCAATATATTGTAATCTATTTTATTGATTTGACTTTGAATTACATGCTTTATCAATTCTTTGTGTTGTAAAAATATGTTTCTAGAAGCTTATAACAACCATGGATAATGACACAATTTGCAAGGAAAATAGGTAATTATGACGTTATAAAAATCCCCCCTTAACCCAATGTAAATTACTATATTAGAGAAGCTTTCATTGTATGTTCGATCTTCCCTTTGGATTTCCCGATGCAAAAAATGATGGTTTAAACTACTGAGAAAAAATAGAAATAGTTAGGGAAACAACAATATAAGTTGAAACTACTCATAATAAAATACCCTCAACTTGTTGAAAATAACTAGTATGACCTCAAGTGATCCCATAGTCTACCAATGAGTGAATCGACCTCCTTTCTTCCAAAAAAATTCCAAATGGAAAATATGATAACTAGAAATCACATGATCTTTGATTGTACCTACCACATCAAGATGTGATGAATTTTCTGCAATAAATATGAGTGAAATATCTAATTGGTTTTTCTTTGTCATCAACTAGGGTGATTTGTTTCACACTAAAACCAGTTTGCTCAAAGGTTTTATCCATAAAGCCACAAGAGCTCTCCAAATACCTCCAAATCCATATGAAGAAAATGATTATGCATGCTAAAAGAGTCAGCTCCAAACTCTCTTTTATCACCGAGCTCCAAACTATATTTTATCACCAAGCTACAAACTCTCTTTTATCACTTAATACCAAATCTAAGTATATTTTATCAAAAAACCATAGTTAGCTAAAATATCACAATAGAACCTTGTTTATTTTTTCCTTTTTCAGAAAAATATACGAGAATATCCTCAAAAGAGACTACAAATGATTTGTAGCTTAACATGTATCTCACTGTAATTTAAGATATTTTGGCTGTAAATTATGCAATTTAGAGAAGTAGGGCATTACAATTATTTTTAAGTGGTCACTAGCGTTTGGGTTTTCCACACATTCTAATTTTATCTAATTTAATGCTACATAACTGTTAAGCTTGAGGTCCTCTGTAGCGGTAGTGAGTAGTAGTTAGAGAATTTTTTATGATATTTTGGTCGATAACTATGAAATTTAGAGAAACTGCCCATTACAGATCTTTTTAAGTGTTATGTTTTAGCATTTGGGTTTTCCATGCAGTCTTGATATTTATCTAATTTAATACTGAGAACTGTTAAGCTTGAGGTCCTCTAGGTCCTCTACAGCAGTAGACAGTAGTAAATAGAGACTTTCAGCCCTGGTTGGTAGGACGCAAGCACAATGAGGAGATGATATGGCATCTTGCTAAGAAACGAGGCACTTATGGTGGTTTGTACAAGGTATGAGGCTACTGGCTGAATGAAATAAAATAGGTCTACGATTGGCAGTAGGGTCTGGAATAATTTTCCCTTGTTTTCATCCTGTTTTTGGGTATATGTTGCTTGAGTGGGTATGAAGTATCATGGTCTAAAGATAGTTTATGTGGTGCAAAGGCTTATGTTTTTTGTCAAGTGCTAGGGGTTATCTGTTGGTACCTATGACCATTACCTTTTGGAGCAAGTTCTAGTTTTCTTCAAACAAACACTTAACATGGGTTAGGTGCGTGTCAGATGATGTTTTCGTTTTAGATGGGTGGAATATAAATGATAGAGTCTCTTGTGGTCTAGGTGGAATATAGTTATGGTATTGTCTCTATAGGGACTATCTCATGATTAATCTCCAGTTCTGAACGAGTCTTTGTTGGACGGATTTTTTTTGGGGATGCTTGCATTCTTGATGAATTATGGTTTCAGATTACAGTGTGGTTACTATTGAAATTGGGATATTGACCATAGTTTCACTCATCATCTTGACTGCTATGTTTAAAATTTATATGAAGGCTCCATACAATAGGGTCAATGCAAAACTCAGGGACTAGGCTACCTCTCCATGAAACATCTAAGGTTTCTGAAATTCAATTCACGTCGAACCAGTCTAGATGGACCCTTCTGTGGTATAATTAGATAGACTCCTTCATTATTTAAAAACGCTGCAAGGGTTTTGGCTTTCAATTTTTCTTTTTCTAGTGGCATTGTGCTGAATGTTGATGTTGTTGTTGTTGCCATGTTTGAGCTGACTATGTGAATGTTGCTCCATATTTTTTTCGTCATCATTGCCAATCAACCCCCTTGTTTCCAGTCCTCTTGGTTTTTCCTGCTGTCAAAATAAGTTTTAAATCCACTGATCCGGATTTAAGCAGGAACGCAATAGAATACAGAAATAACCATGAACATAGAGATGCAGCGGAAATAATGCTTCATTTTATTAATAAAAGAATGACTGCAATAAGCTTACAAACATAATGGAAATAAGCTAGGGCGCTGGTAGCGTATCTCTGAGAAGAGATGTGGCGTACGCAGGCCTCTGAACTGTGTTACATTGAGGCTCACAGGCCTATTACAGACATAATGGAAATAGATGAGCTAGGGTACTGGCAGCGTATCCCTGAGAAGAGATGTGGTGGCTACCAGCCCCTGAACTGTGTTACAATACAGACATAATGGAGATGCGGCGAGCTAGGGCACTGGTCGCGCTTATCTCTGAGAAGAGATGTGTCGGCTCCCAGCCCCCTGAACTGTATTACAATGAGGCTCGAGGGCCTATTTATTGTTGAGAAACAATGTAGAATCCGAAACGTCCAAAACCCTAACCGTAGGAGATGAAGCGCCAAAACTGTGGGCGCTCGTTTGGGTAAATTGGTGGTTCAACTTCCTGGGGGCATAACTTATGGCATCCGATCTCCGTTTGACGCGCTCAATAGCTCGTTAGAAAGATATATCCGAGGACTACAACTTTCGAGACGAATTTGATGATCAAATTTGTTGGTAAAAACGATACCCAAAAAACGTCGTTTAGGGCCTCAAAACGGCTCCGGAAGTTCAGGACCCGAAAAACTGCTAAAAATAGTAAGTTGTGCCGAAACTTACAAACTGAAATAACTGATGGTGGGGGTTCAAATGGACTCAATGGGTGGCCACCAATATCCACCTAGATTATTAATGCCCCAAAACGGCTCCGGGTGTGCAGGACCCGAAAACCTGCTATAAATAGTAAGTTGTGCTGAAGCTGAAAAACTGAAAGAATTGATGCTGCGGGTCCAAATGGAATAGGTGGGAGGCCACCGATATCCACCTGGATCATTCCTCCCTCCTTAGGAAGCAATGGTCTCCATTGTGTTAAGTTCCTCCATGGGGGGGAAAATTTTGCTGAACTTGGTGTTGGATTTAGATGTGCCACTGGTGGGCAGCCATTGAAGGATCTGAAAAAAAAAAAAATTTGTCCATCATCGCGTTCCTCTGTTTCTCGAGGGCATCCTCGAGCAAGATTTTGATAGGATCTCCTGCTCCCTCGTCTTTCTTTCCTTCCGCCATGGGGGGTTGTCGGAGTTGCGAGGTTGAACTCCTTATACCCTGGCCGCATTGGGAACATGAAGAGAAAAACAGAGAAAGAGCAGACCCACTCTGATACCACTGATCCGGATTTAAGCAGGAACACAATAGAATAAAGAAATAACCATGAACATAGAGATGCAGCGGAAATAATGTTTCATTTTATTAATAAAAGAATGACTGCAATAAGCTTACAAACATAATGGAAATAAGCTAGGGCGCTGGTAGCGTATCTCTGAGAAGAGATGTAGCGTACGTAGGCCTCTAAACTATGTTACATTGAGGCTCGCAGGCCTATTACAGACATAATGGAAATATATGACCTCGGGTACTGGCAGCATATCCCTGAGAAGAGATGTGGCGGCTACCAGCCCCTGAACTGTGTTACAATGCAGACATGATAGAGATGTGGCGGTACAGGAGCGATTGGTCGCTTATCTACGAGAAAGAGATATTGGCTCCCCGGCCCCTCCAAGCTGTGTTACAATGTGGCTCGAGGGCCTATTTATCATTTAGAAACAATGGGAAATCCTAAACAGCCAAAACCCTAACCCTAGGAGATGAAGCGCCAAAACTATGGGCCCCGTTTGGGTAAATTGGTGTTTCAACTTCCCAGGGGCGTAACTTTGGCATACGATCTCCGTTTGACGCGTACCATACCTCGTTAGAAAGATCTATTCGAGGACTACAAATTTGGAACAAGCAACATCGGTCCATGGACCCATGTTGCTCTCCGTTTTCCCAAAAAACGTCGTTTAGGGCCTCAAAACGACTCCAGAAGTTTAAGACCCGAAAAACTGCTAAAAATAGTAAGTTGTGCCGAAACTTACAAACTGAAATAACTGATGGTGGGGGTTCAAATGGACTCGATGGGTGGCCACCAATATCCACCTGGATTATTAATGCCCCAAAACGGCTCCGGGTGTGCGGGCCACGCTTGCTATAAATAGTAAGCTGTGCTGAAGCTGAAAAACTGAAAGAATTGATGCTGCGGGTCCAAATGGAATAGGTGGGAGGCCACCGATATCCACCTGGATCGTTCCTCCCTCCTTAGGAAGCAATGGTCTCCATTGCGTTAAGTTCCTCCATGGGGGGGAAAATTTTGCTGAACTTGGTGTTGGATTTAGATGTGCCACTGGTGGGCAGCCATTGAAGGATCTGAAAAAAAATAATTTTTGTCCATCATCGCGTTCCTCTGTTTCTCGAGGGCATCCTCAAGCAAGATTTTGATAGGATCTCCTGCTCCCTCGTCTTTCTTTCCTTCCGCCATGGGGGGTCGTCGGGGTTGCGAGGTTGAACTCCTTATACCCTGGCCGCATTGGGGACATGAAGAGAAAAACAGAGAAAGAGCAGACCCGCTCTGATACCATTGATCTGGATTTATGCAGGAGCGCAACAGAATACACATATAGCCATGGATACAGAGATGCAGCGGAAATAGTGCTTCATTTTATTAATAAACGAATGACTACAATAAGCTTACAAACATAATGGAAATAAGTTAGGGCGCTGGTAGCGTATCTCCGAGAAGAGATGTAGCGTACGCAGGCCTCTAAACTGTGTTACATTGAGGCTCGCAGGCCTATTACAGACATAATGGAAATAGATGAGCTAGGGTACTAGCAGCGTATCCCTGAGAAGAGATGTGGCGGCTACCAGCCCCTGAACTGTGTTACAATGCAGACATGATAGAGATGTGGTGAGCTAGGGCACTGGTCGCGCTTATCTCTGAGAAGAGATGTGTCGGCTCCCAGCCCCCTCAACTGTATTACAATGTGGCTCGAGGGCCTATTTATTGTTGAGAAACAATGTAGAATCCGAAACGTCCAAAACCCTAACCGTAGGAGATTAAGCGCCAAAACTGTGGGCCCCGTTTGGGTAAATTGGTGGTTCAACTTCCCGGGGACGTAACTTTGGCACCCGATCTCTGTTTGACGCATATGATACATCATTAGAAAGCTCTATCCGAGGACTACAACTTTCAGGATGAATTTCATTTCATGATGAAATTCGCAGCACAAACGATACCCAAAAAACGTCGTTTAGGGCCTCAAAAGGGCTCCGGAAGTTTAAGACCCGAAAAACTGCTAAAAATAGTAAGTTGTGCCGAAACCTACAAACTGAAATAACTGATGGTGGGGGTTCAAATGGACTCGATGGGTGGCCACCAATATCCACCTGGATTATTAATGCCCCAGCAGCTCGGGTGTCTGAACCGAAAACACCGAATAAATAAAGCTGTTATCATGAAAATGCAGAAAAAGTAGAAAAATTGATCTTGGTCCAAATGGAATAGGTGGGGAGGCCGATAACCCTGGATCATTCCTCCCTCATGGAAGCAATGGTCTCATTGGGTGGTTCCTCTTGGGGGAAAATTTTCTTGAACTTAGTGTTGGATTTAGATGTGCCGCTGGTGGGTAGTCGTTGAAGGATCTGGGAAAAGCTATCCATCATCGCATTCCTCTGTTTCTCGAGGGCCTCCTCGAACAAGATTTTGATAGGATGTCCTGCTCCCTCGTCTTTCTTTCCTTCCGCCATGGGGGGTGATCGGGGTTGCAGGTTGAACTCCTAATCAAGTGCACGTGGGAACATGAGAAAGAATAGAAAAGCCAGACCAGCTCGATACCCGCGTTGATTTAGCGAAACGCAATAGAATACGAAAATAACCATGAACATAGAGATGCGGCGGAAATAATGCCTTATTTTATAATAAAAAGAATGACTACAATAAAGCTTACAAACATAATGGAAATAAGTAGGCGCTGGTAGCGTATCTCGAGAAGAAGATATGACGTACGTAGGCCTCTAGCGTGTTACATTGAGCTCGCGGGCCTATTACGGACATAATGGAAATATATGAGCTTAGATGCTGGCGGCATGTCACGAAGATGTGGCGGCTACCCGGCTGACTGTGTTACAATGCGAACATTAGGCTTAAAAGAGCAGAGTGGCGAAAGTGGGGCCTTTTGTCGCGCTTATCTCTGAGAAGAGATGTGTCGGCTCCCAGCCCCCTCAACTGTATTACAATGTGGCTCGAGGGCCTATTTATTGTTGAGAAACAATGTAGAATCCGAAACGTCCAAAACCCTAACCGTAGGAGATGAAGCGCCAAAACTGTGGGCCCGGTTTGGGTAAATTGGTGGTTCAACTTCCCGGGGACGTAACTTTGGCATCCGATCTCTGTTTGACGCATATGATACATGTTCAGAAAGCTCTCTGCGAGGACATACAACTTTCGGACAGATTTCATTCAATGATGAAATTAAAGCTACTTTGCTTCGATACCCAAAAACGTCGTTTGGGGCCTCAAAACGACTCAGGAAGTTTAAGTCAACTAGAAAAGCGCTAAAAATTGTAAGTTTAATGTAGAGAACTACAAGCCAAATAGCGATGGTAGAGTTCAAATGGACTCGATGGGTGGCCACAATATATCTGGATTATTAATGCCCCAAAACGGCTCACGGTGTACGAGGACCCGAAAACCTGCTATAAATAGTAAGCTGTGCTGAAGCTAAAAAGCTGAAAGAATTGATGCTGCGGGTCCAAATGGAATAGGTGGGAGGCCACCGATATCCACCTGGATCATTCCTCCCTCCTTAGGAAGCAATGGTCTCCATTGCGTTAAGTTCCTCCATGGGGGGGGGAATTTTGCTGAACTTGGTGTTGGATTTAGATGTGCCACCGGTGGGTAGCCATTGAAGGATCTGAAAAAAAAAAAAAATTTGTCCATCATCACGTTCCTCTGTTTCTCGAGGGCATCCTCGAGCAAGATTTTGACAGGATCTCCTGCTCCCTCGTCTTTCTTTCCTTCTGCCATGGGGGGTCGTCGGGGTTGCGAGGTTGAACTCCTTATGCAGCGCGTGGGAACATCGAGAAAACGAGAGAAAGAAGCCGGACGCTCGGTACCGCGTCGGTTCGCAGAGGAACGCAATAGAATAAATAACCATAGATACAGAGATGCGGCGGAAATAATGCTTCATTTTATTAATAAAAGAATGACTGCAATAAGCTTACAAACATAATGGAAATAAGCTAGGGCGCTGGTAGCGTATCTCTGAGAAGAGATGTAGCGTACGCAGGCCTCTAAACTGTGTTACATTGAGGCTCGCAGGCCTATTACAGACATAATGGAAATATATGAGCTTGGGTGCGCGGCCCCGTGGCCACAGCGAGAAGAGATATTGGCGGCTACCGGCCCACGAGCGTACACAATGAGACCTGATAGAAGTGTGGCGAGCTAGGGCAGGGTCACTTATCTGCGAGAAGAGATGTGTCGGCTCACGACCCCTCAAGCTTAGTGCAATGTGGCTGGGGCCTATTTATTGTTGAAAACGATGTGGTCGACGTCCAAAACCCTAACCGTAGGAGATGAAGCGCCAAAACTGTGGGCCCGGTTTGGGTAAATTGGTGGTTCAACTTCCCGGGGACGTAACTTTGGCATCCGATCTCTGTTTGACGCATATGATACATCATTAGAAAGCTCTATCCGAGGACTACAACTTTCAGGACGAATATCATTCCATGAAATTCGTAGCACAAACGATACCCAAAAAACGTCGTTCAGGGCCTCAAAACGGCTCGGGAAGTTTAAGACCCGAAAAACTGCTAAAAATAGTAAGTTGTGCCGAAACCTACAAACTGAAATAACTGATGGTGGGGGTTCAAATGGACTCGATGGGTGGCCACCAATATCCACCTGGATTATTAATGCCCCAAAATGGCTCCGGGTGTGCAGGACCCGAAAACCTGCTATAAATAGTAAGCTGTGCTGAAGCTGAAAAACTGAAAGAATTGATGCTGCGGGTGCAAATGGAATAGGTGGGAGGCCACCGATATCCACCTGGATCATTCCTCCCTCCTTAGGAAGCAATGGTCTCCATTGCGTTAAGTTCCTCCATGGGGGGGGAAATTTTGTTGAACTTGGTGTTGGATTTAGATGTGCCACTGGTGGGCAGCCATTGAAGGATCTGAAAAAAAAAAAATTTTGTCCATCATCGCGTTCCTCTGTTTCTCGAGGGCATCCTCGAGCAAGATTTTGATAGGATCTCCTGCTCCCTCGTCTTTCTTTCCTTCCGCCATGGGGGGGTCGTCGGGGGTTGCGAGGTTGAACTCCGCTTATGCCACAGCGCATTGGGAACATGAAGAGAAAACGAGAGAAAGAGCGGACCCGCTCTCTGATACCAGCGTCCGGATTTAAGCGGGGAACGCAATAGAATACGAAATAACCATGAACATAGAGATGCAATGAAATAACTTCATTTTATTTGAGCTTGAATGAGCGTAGCTTACAAAGAAAGGAATGGAAACAAGCTAGGGCGCTAGTAGCGTATCTCTGAGAAGAGATGTGGCGTACGCAGGCCTCTGAACTGTCTTACATTGAGGCTCGCAGGCCTATTACAGACATAATGGAAACAAAAGAGCTATGGTACTAGCTGCGTATCCTTGAGAAGAGATGTGGCGGCTACCAGCCCTTGAACTGTGTTACAATGCAGACATGATGGAGATGTGGCGAGCTAGGGCACTGGTAGCACTTATCTCTGAGAAGAGATGTATCGGCTCCCAGCCCCCTGAACTGTCTTACAATGAGGCTCGAGGGCCTATTTATTGTTGAGAAACAATGTAGAATCCGAAAGGTCCAAAACCCTAACCGTAGGAGATGAAGCGCCAAAACTGTGGGCCCCGTTTGGGTAAATTGGTGGTTCAACTTCCCGGGGACATAACTTTGGCATCCGATCTCCGTTTGATGCGCTCAATAGCTCGTTAGAAAGATCTATCTGAGGAGTACAACTTTTGAACTAGCAACATCAGTTCACGGACCCATGTTGCTCTCCGTTTTCCCAAAAAACGTCGTTTAGGGCCTCAAAACGGCTCCGGAAGTTTAAGGCCCGAAAAACTACTAAAAATAGTAAGTTGTGCCGAAACTTACAAACTAAAATAACTGATGGTGGGGGTTCAAATGGACTCGATAGGTGGCCACCAATATCCACCTGGATTATTAATTCCCCAAAACGGCTCCGGCTGTGCAGGACCCGAAAACCTGCTATAAATAGTAAGCTGTGCTGAAGCTGAAAAACTGAAATAATTGATGCTGCGGGTCCAAATGGAATAGGTGGGAGGCCACCGATATCCACCTGGATCATTCCTCCCTCCTTAGGACGCAATGGTCTCCATTGCGTTAAGCTCCTCCACGGGGGGGAAATTTTGCTGAACTTGGTGTTGGATTTAGATATGCCACTGGTGGGTAGCCATTAAAGGATCTGGAAAAAAAAATTGTTCATCATCGTGTTCCTTTGTTTCTCAAGGGCATCCTCGAGAAAGATTTTGATAGGATCTCCTGCTCCCTCGTCTTTCTTTCCTTCCTACATGGGGGTCGTCAGGGTTGCGAGGTTGAACTCCTTATACCCTCGCCGCATTGGGGACATGAAGAGAAAAACAGAGAAAGAGGAGACCCGCTCTGATACCCGCGATCGGATTTAGCGAGGCACTTATTAGAATACAGAAATAACCATGAACATAGAGATGCAGCGGAAATAATGCTTCATTTTATTAATAAAAGAATGACTGCAATAAGCTTACAAACATAATGGAAATAAGCTAGGGCGCTGGTAGCGTATCTCTGAGAAGAGATGTAGCGTACGTAGGCCTCTAAACTGTGTTACATTGAGGCTCGCAGGCCTATTATAGACATAATGGAAATATATGAGCTCGGGTACTGGCAGCATATCCCTGAGAAGAGATGTGGCGGCTACCAGCCCCTGAACTGTGTTACAATGCAGACATGATAGAGATGTGGCGAGCTAGGGCACTGGTCGCGCTTATCTCTGAGAAGAGATGTGTCGGCTCCCAGCCCCCTCAACTGTATTACAATGTGGCTCGAGGGCCTATTTATTGTTGAGAAACAATGTAGAATGCGAAACGTCCAAAACCCTAACCGTAGGAGATGAAGCGCCAAAACTGTGGGCCCCGTTTGGGTAAATTGGTGGTTCAACTTCCCGGGGACGTAACTTTGGCATCCGATCTCTGTTTGACGCATATGATACATCATTAGAAAGCTCTATCCGAGGACTACAACTTTCAGGACGAATATTATTCAATGATGAAATTCGCAGCACAAACGATACCCAAAAAACGTCGTTCAGGGCCTCAAAACGGCTCCGGAAGTTTAAGACCCGAAAAACTGCTAAAATTAGTAAGTTGTGCCGAAACCTACAAACTGAAATAACTGATGGTGGGGGTTCAAATGGACTCGATGGGTGGCCACCAATATCCACCTGGATTATTAATGCCCCAAAACGGCTCCGGGTGTGCAGGACCTTAAAACCTGCTATAAATAGTAAGATGTGCTGAAGCTGAAAAAATGAAAGAATTGATGTTGCGGGTCCAAATGGAATAGGTGGGAGGCCACCGATATCCACCTGGATCATTCCTCCCTCCTTAGGAAGCAATGGTCTCCATTGCGTTAAGTTCCTCCATGGGGGAAAATTTTCTTCCGAACTTGGTGTTGGATTTAGATGTGCCACTGATGGGCAGCCATTGAAGAATCTGAAGAAAAAAAATTTGTCCATCATCACGTTCCTCTGTTTCTCGAGGGCATCCTCGAGCAAGATTTTGATAGGATCTCCTGCTCCCTCGTCTTTCTTTCCTTCCGCCATGGGGGCTCGTCAGGGTTGCGAGGTTGAACTCCTTATACCCTGGCCGCGTTGGGGACATGAAGAGAAAAACAGAGAAAGAAACGGACAGCTACGATACCAGCAGTCGGATTTAGCGGAGACGCAATAGAATACGAAATAACCATGAACATAGAGATGCGGCGGAAATAATGCTTCATTTTATTAATAAAAAGAATAGCGCAATAAGCTTACAAACATAATGGAAATAAGCTAGGGCGGCTGGTAGCGTATCTGCGAGAAGAGATGTAGCATACGTAGGCCTCTAAAGCTGTGTTACATTGAGGCTCGCGAGCCTACGGACATAATGGAAATATATGAGCTCGGGTACGCGTGTATCCCACTGAGAAGAGATGTGGCGGCTACCGGCCCTGGCTTGTCTTACAATGCGGACATAGTAGAATGTGCCTATGTGGCGAGCTAGGGCCTTGGTCACGCTTATGCGAGAAGATGTGTCGGCTCCCGGCCCCCTCCAAAGTTTGTGTTACAATGTGGCTCGGTGTAGATCTTGAAAAGGTATGATTTTGATGATTACTTTAATGACTTTTTAATACAATTTGTGAACCTTTTGTATCATGGATTTGGAAAGTCATAAGGAACTATCACAAAACATGTGAGAATCGATGTGTATAACTTAGCCACTGATAATGGTTATTTTCTATACAGGGAAAGAAGAAAACGAAGAGTTGCCGCTCTAAAGATAAGAACGAAGTGGAGATAACTGTTGTCCCTCTGGATGAGAACCGAAAGCAAACATAGGGAAACAAGATCAAGGTGAATCGGCTCCGGCAAGAAGGAGAGGACACCAGCTCAGCGCAATAGCAAAGACAGGATGAAGAGTTAACTGTTTGGCGAATCCCTCAGGATCGAAGATCCTGAGGGATCGCTGCTTTATTTTATCTAGTTGCTTGGACATCTCCGCCATCGTCCTTATAAAAAGAGACAGCACTGTTAGTTTAGGAGAGAATGGCGAGATAAGATACGTTTTATGTAATCTTCTGTAAAACATCAGATTTGGTTATTAAGCTTTGTTGAGAACTGGTTCGATGTATTTTTGATCACTGTATTAATGAAAGCCTGGTGATTATTCCATCTTCGCGTCTGCGTTAACCTAAAAGCGGTGTATCCTTGGAGGCTAAGGGCCCGGCCCCGAAGGACACTTGCTTCTGTACCATTACAGCTTTGTTTCTGTGTGGTTTGTTTATTATTGCTATTTGATTATTTGATATGCTTTACAAGTTCATATTACATGCTCTGTTCAAGTTTGAATCGTTGAAGTTTCTACAGCTAGACTTGTGTGTTAACTCCGCATTGCGTTATTATTCCTATCAAGAGTTAATCGCATATCCTTACTGTTATGTTACAGAGCTGTTATATTAACATTTGTGTTGTGTGCGTTTCTACTGAGTCAGTATTGTTCCATAACTCATTAATCGTTATTGCTGTTCCATTAATATGATTTGTGTAATTCGCCTTTAGAATGATAGAATGTTCCTTGATTGCAAAGAGTGTATAGATTGAGTTTGATTATAACCCGCGGGACTTAGTATTCACTTGCTGTTCCATTTTAGAGTTGCTGTTCCATTTCAGAATTGTGGTTTAATCCTTTATTTCCTTTGCTGTTCTATTTATCTGCATTTGATGGTTTGTTGTGAGAGATGATCTAAGACTGTAGTGAGCAGTATCAGTCACTGTTTAGCTCCCAGGCTTGTGATCTATGCTTTAGTTCTTTTTCCATCAGTTTCTGAAGGGATGGTTTATTATTATCGAACCCTTGACTGATGAGTTATTGAGTTTCCTAAGTGTGTGATTTATTTCTTTAAAGTAATTTGATTTCAGTTAAGCATCCGTTTACTCTTGTATTTCTTAAGCACTGTACTACTAGCATTACTCTGACGAATGAGCCTCGGATTGAGTCACTCTTTGTAATGAGAAAACGCTCTCGGGTTGACATATTAATGTGAGGTGATTAGAGGTGAAAGAGACCCTTTTTATAGCTCTACATTTTGGCGCCGTTGCCGGGGAAAGAGTGAAGCCATTTGTCTTTTTCAGAGTAGTGTACAAGCCTGCTAGGGAGGAGTTGGATCCTAAAAACGGAAGGTAAGAACCTACGTGCAGAGCATGTAAAAGACCTGCTCATTATCCGCTTTCCTAACAGATTTTTTTTTGCTTGTTTGAATAGAAGTTCGTAGTTTATTTTTGAGTGCATGACTAAGCAGAAAAGACCAGAAAAGAATATCAAACCCCCATCCAAACCTGAAAAAGCTAAGGGGCCGGTGACCCTTGGCCGAACGACCTTCATAGACGAAATCTATAAGAAAACAGAGTCTCAGCCGTCGGTAGGCTTCAAGAAAAACACTTCCAAACCGCCTACTAGTTCCCTTCAGGCCACAGGATCACCATCTGTAGCCTGTGCTGAGGTGCATAGTCAAACTGAGGAGCAGGACTTTCAAGAAGTTGAAAATTCCACTCCAGAATTATTGTAGGAAGGGAACTCTAGCAACTTTTGCGAAGGAGAAGGAGAAACAGGGGAAACCAAGGAACCAAAATCTCCTCTTGAAACGAATCAGTCATTAGATAGCCCAGATAAGGGGAGTGCTGTGAAAGTCATTGTTGAAGAGATTCAATCTCCTCAAACACCTGGTATTCCCATTATTCCAGATAAAGGAAGCGCTATTAAAAAGATCTCTGTCAAAACCATTCCCACCCAACCTAGGAATACCCTCCTAGATATCCCAGAAGGTTACTGGCATATATTCGATCCCATGGCTCAAAACCAGCCAAACACTCAAACCTCTACATTACAATATCCTATAGTGGATTCTGCAGCAAATGCACCCATGAAAGCTATCCCTCTTCAGCATATCCCCACATTTCACGGACTCACATCAGAAGATCCGGATGCATTCCTATTCGAATTCGATGTGTTATGTAGAGGGTACGATTACACCACCGATCCCCAAAAACTGAAATTATTCCCCTCTACATTGAAAGGGGCTGCTTTAAGATGGTTTATGGGGCTAGGTGGCGGGGTTATCAACAATTGGGATCAAATGAAAGAATCCTTCTTAAAGAAATACCAGGATTATTGTAGGTCTAGAGAATTAAAAGACGAAATATTTCAGATGACAGCCAGACCAAATGAAACATTAGAGGAGTATGTGGAAAGTTTTCAGTATAACTTACAAAGATCCCCTTATGCATCGCTACCTTTACCTGATAATGTGTTAAAAATTGCATTAATGAGGGGCATGAGGGAACAATGGATTGAAACATTAAACATTATGGGCAAAGGGGATATTTATCAAGAGAATTTTACTGACATCCTTGACTTATGTATCAGGAGTTCGAGAGGCAGCACAAGAATAAAACCGACAGAATATGATCGGTTTGCAAGAGATAACAAAGTATCAGCAGAAGGAGTAACACGTGCAGAAATTGGAAATTTAATAGAAAATTTTAAAACTGATATTATGGGGACACTAACTACACAACTTGATATTGTGCAGGCTAAACAGAAGCAGCTGGAGGTAGAACAGAATTTGGCAATCTTCTGCCCCCGATGCAGAAAAAAACACAGCCACAAGGAGTGTCCATTAGATAAAGTCCAAACATGCGCCATCTGTACAAAAGATCACCTTACGGAGAGCTGCCCCTCACTTCCTGGATTGAAAGCAGTATATAAGGAAGCAGAAGAAGAACCGGAATCGGTGAATTCAATCAACCAGCGCCGCCCGTGGCAGCCAAGACAACCTGGTATGTTTCCAGACCCAACCTCTTTCTTTCAAAACCCACAGTATAATGCTCAACAATATGGTATGTGGCAAAATCAATCTCAAACCCCATTTACAAACTGGTCACCACAATCATTTTCTTCTCCAAATCCATGGCTGAATCAAACAAGCCAAACTGGTTGGCCAAATTTCCCTTACACTCCACCATATTGGCAAAATGGCCCATATCCTTCACAATGGACTCCCTCTACTTCACAAAGTTCACCCTGGCAGACAAGCTGGCAAAGACCAATGTACCCCCCAGCTGGAACTATTCCGCTCCCTCAACCTACTTTGCCAGCTTTACAACAAAATCCCCAGTCTAACCTGAGACCGCAACTCCCAGCCCAACCCGATCCCAATCCAAACAACAGGCAGGTCCAATCTATTCAAATCATAGAATCACCAGAACTAGGACCCAACCTGAGGGAGTGCAATGATCTTCAGTTAAGATCTGGACGTATAATTGAAACTGAGGGAGATAAAACAGTTCATATTGAAGATCAGTTACCCAGAGAACATCAGTCACAACAAGAGGATGTAAATAAGCAACAAACTCATAATCAAGCAACCACATCCTCTCCTCCGTTCCCAGAATGATTAGCCATACCTCGATCCATACAATATCCTGACTTCGACATTCTGGGAGAATTACAAAACTTGTACATAAAAATTCCATTCCTCCAAGCCATTCAAGACATTCCCATATACGCCAAAACCATAAAAGAATTGTGCATAAAGAAACCAAGGAGGAATATAACAAACAATCCAAGAGTCCAAGTAGTCGGCACCTTATCTGACCTATTGTCGGGAAGACCCCTTAAATATGAAGACCCCGGGAACCCAATTATAACTGTTCAAATTTATGGCCAGACCCTGCCTAATGCCTTAGTTGATTTAGGGGTTGCAATTAATATTTTAACAACCACAACTTGCCAAAAGCTCGGCATTACATCTGTAGAACCCACCTCTACTCTGTTAGAATTGGCTGACCGATCTGTGGTTAGACCAGAGGGCACTCTACATGATGTCATGGTCTCTGTAGAATCCTAGGAGTATCCAACCGATTTCCTGATAATTAATCCAAAAACCCGACTTGATGGACACCCGCTAATTTTAGGTAGACCTTGGCTCGCTACTGCCGATGCCTACATTGGCTGTCGGCAGGGAAATATGACCATAACCAGAGGACCGAATAGCAAAAATTTAGTTCTATATCCTCCAGCGCAGCCAAGTGTCACAATGATTAAAACGAATAAGCACCCTGTATCATATCTTACTGATAACATTAGATCTCCATTAACTATACAAGAGGCACTCAATTTCAAAGATCAAACAGAAGACGATGCCATTAATAATTTCATTACTCAAACTGAACCTCGCACACAATGTCACATGATAAAAGCAGCATTTGATAATGAATTAGAAGAAGATCCCTTGAAAGATATTCATGATCAAATAATACCTGTCACTTCTGTTGCAAATAGTAAAACTGTGGAAATTGCACCAGGGAAAACTTTAAACATCAATGCTAATCTCACACCGGAACAAGAAACAAAGCTCATCCATCTGTTAACAAAATATCAAGAAGCATTTGCATGGGACTACCCTGATATGAAAGGAATTGATCCCCAGTTATGTACCCACCACATTTACATAGAAAAAGATGCCAGACCTGTGCGTCAGCCGCAAAGGAGACTTAATCCCCATCTAAAAGATGTTGTAAAAGCTGAACTTCAAAAACTTTTAGATGTGAATTTTATCTACCCTATCTCTGATAGTAAATGGGTCTCTCCACTTGTGGTGGTACCAAAAAAGAATGGGAAATGGAGAATTTGTGTGGATTATAGAGAACTTAACAAGGCAACACAAAAAGATCATTTTCCTCTTCCTTTCATAGATCAAGTATTGGACACTTTAGCAGGGACGAAGTTCTTTTCTTTCCTGGATGGCTTCAGTGGATACAATCAGATTCAGATTGCCCCTGAAGACCAGGATAAAACTACCTTTACTTGCCCCTAGGGAACATTTGCCTATCGAGTTTTACCTTTTGGCTTATGTAATGCTCCTGCCACATTTCAGAGGGCTATCCTTAGTATTTTTGCAGATTTAATCAATGATGGACTTGAAGTTTACAGGGATGACTTTACACCATACGGAGATGACTTCGATCCAGCTCTAGACACCCTAGAGAAAGTCCTACAACGCTGCATTGTTACTAGGCTTTGCCTAAGCAATGAAAAATGTTTTTTGATGATGACTGAAGGACTTATCCTAGGACACTATGTCTCAGCAGCCGGCATTCAGGTAGACTCGGCCAAAATCCAAATACTTTTGCTTATTCCTACTCCTACTACTCAAACAGAGGTACGCAGTTTTCTTGGATTTTCAGGTTATTATAGACGATTCATAGAGCATTATTCACACATTGCTGCTCCTTTATATGCACTGACTGGTAACGTTGATTTCCTTTGGACAGACAAATGTGACCATGCTTTCGAGGATCTAAAGAAGCATGTATCCACAGCCCCAGTCCTTCGAGGACCAAACTGGGACCTACCATTCCAGATATCATCTGATGCCTCAGATACAGCCATTGGTGCAGTCCTTGGGCAGGAAGAGGATAAAAAACCATATGCTATATATTACATCAGCAAAAATTTATCCTCTGCTGAATTGAATTACACTGTTACTGAAAAAGAATTTCTAGCTGTAATACATGCTGTCAATAAATTTAGACATTATATCACAGGCTACCCTGTTATCTTGTATACGGATCATTCTGCCATAAAATATTTAGCAAATAAGCCTGTCACAAATGCCAGAGTAACTCGATGGTTAATCTTATTGCAGGAATTCGATATCACAATCAAGGACCGCCCTGGCAAAGAAAACCCTGTAGCCGATTTTCTTTCAAGGATACCAAAATCAAGCGATGCAGCAGCAGTGGAAGATCAATTTCCAAATGAACACCTGTTTGTTGTTGCTGTTCAAACACCCTGGTATGCTGATGTTGCCAATTACCTTGCAGTAGGTAAATTACCAAAACATTTAACTCCTAATGAGCGTAAGCAGATTATTCAGAAAAGTTCTCGATTTTCGTGGATTGGAGGTTATTTGTTTCACACGGGAGCAGACATGCATATCAGGCGATGTGTTAGAGAGGATGAAATATTTGACATCCTAAAAGCCTGTCACGATGGACCATGTGGGGGGCACTTCGCTGAGCGTAGGACTGGACATAAAGTATTGCAGACAGGATATTACTGGCCTACGATCTTCAAGGATGCAAAGAAGTTCGTCCAAGCCTGTGACAGTTGCCAGCGAGCAGGACGACCTGGTCAAGCTGATGAAATGCCTCTGAAACCACAATTAGTCATCGAACCATTCGAACGGTGGGCTCTGGATTTCGTTGGACCCATCAACCCTTCATCAAATCAGAAAACATATATTTTGGTGGCAACAGAATATGTCACCAAATGGGTTGAGGCAGAAGCATTACCAAGAGCCACAGAGGACTCTGTCATACAGTTCCTGTTCCTTTTATTTGTTCGTTATGGCCTTCCTAGGGAAATAATTACGGATGGAGGACCACAATTTGTTGGGCATAAATTAGCTGCAACACTTAACAATTATCATGTCCAGCATAAGATCACTACTCCATATCACCCACAGGCGAATGGGCAGGTAGAAAGTAGCAATAAGATAATAGAATCAATCCTAACGAAAACTATTGCATCACATAGGCGTGACTGGGCTACCCGACTACCTGAAGCACTCTGGGAGTATCGAACCACATGGAGGAGCACCACTGGTTACTCACCTTATCAACTAGTGTTTAGAAAACAACCTATTTTTCCCATAGAATTCGAAATCCAAACACTGCGTACAGCACAGGAAGTTGGCCTAGACTTAACGGAGGCACAACTCAATCGACTACAGCAGATCAATGAATTAGACGAAATTCGGCTCTCTGCACTACAAAATACAGCATTAATTCAACAGCAGCGAGGCAAATGGCATGATGCGCTCATTAAGAACAAAGTCTTCCACGAGGGAGACTGGGCTCTGTTATACGATTCTCGGTTTCAGGACTTCCCTGGAAAACTTCAGACTCGATGGTTGGGACCATACGAAATCCAGAAAGTACATGACAATGGAACTCTTACTCTAATCACTATTGACGGTTCTGGATATGCATTCAAGGTAAATGGCCACCGAGTCCATCTCTACCGTAAACCACTTACTCGGGAATCCTTCTGCCAGCAGATACGCCGAGATACTGATCTGGAGATCTTAGGAGAGGAAGAGAAATCTTCCTCACCTGTAATTCATTAAGGGTCTATTTCTTTTGCAATTTGTACATAAAGTTTTTGTTTTTTTGAGTTATTCTTGTACATAAGTTTGATTTGAATAAATTCTTGTCATTTTGCTGTTCCTTTTTCTTCCACAAAGTTTGATTTTTGCTCTTCTAATAGCATATGTATGTTTTTTTATTATATTGGTTTTGCTTGTTCTGCTGTTCCTTTTCTAAAGGAACAGCATTCGGATCTCTGCTGTTCCTTTTTCAGAAGAACGATATTGTTACGTCTATCGCTGTTCCTTCTTGGTTACCATTGTTCCTTTTCTTCAAAGAAACATCGTTCTTTTATTTCTGTGTTGACTTTTTCAACGGAATGGCATATTGAGTGTTTAGTATGATTGCCGTTCCTTTTCCCAAAAGGAACGGCATTTGCAGTTTTGTTCCTTTTTCTATTATCCATCGTTGTTGCTTTTTCAACGGAACACCATTTGCATACTTTTGATCTCTTTGAGGATGTTTTTTCCCGTCTTCTTTCTAGTCTTCAAGCTTCAGCTATGTATTTGTGCGATGAAATATAAAAACACAACATACCAAAAATCTGCAAATCATAAATCGCTATATCTATAAGGCTCTGCATTAATAAGAGGACAGATGGAAGGACATACTTATTTCTTACCTTTTGTGACATGGTTTTACTAATTTTGCCCTGATTAGTTATCTTTATCATGCTGATTCCCTTAAAAATCTTTTTATTAGTACTCGGGAATAAGAGCAAAGAGTTTATATCTTCCTATTGAGATAATAAGACTTCTTCCACCATTCCTACTCTTAAGGAGTGCTGAACCACCCTTTGTGTATAAATAAGGAAAAAGAAAAAGCATGTCAAATGTCAAATGCAGGATAGGGGGTCTCATCGAGAGCCAACCTACCATGATCATGAGGATGGAAGTGAAGTGGCATTCCCATTCTGGCCACCACACCAGGGATATGGTCCAAAAGGTGTATCAAAATAAACAAACCTTGGAGCAGGAGGTCTCATTAAGAGCCGGCCTGCCCACGTTTCGCTCTTTCCTCGTGAATGGCATTATGGTTAACTGGTCACCAAGCCAGCATAATGGTCTACATTCTGACATAATAACAGTCCTAAGTATACACACAGGATCATGGTTCCGGGGGTGAAAAACAACTCTGCCAAGGTTATGGACACCTGTTGGCAGCAGAGTAATGTTAATGGTATCGAAGTCACCTTGCTTACACCGATAGGTAAGATATTAACACTCTTTTGTTTTTATCCTAGGCACTAATCACATGTTATTTCCCGATTTATACACCGCATGAATATTTATCATTACCAATCATGGCAACGGAGGTGACCATGACCGCTTAAGATTGGCGAGTACGATACATGCCTATCCATCAGCCTCAAATCATAACACAGCAGCCTCAAATCATAACACGCGATCCATCCTCCGCCTCGATTTCGGTAATCTGTTGTCCTTTCTCAACATGGCATAAATTCACATGCTGTTCCTTTCTGACTTGATTACAGACTGGGTGCCGCTCCATTATTTGCCGGCTGGGACAGCCTATCACACTGCGGGGGGGGGAGGTCAACCTCATCATTCCCTGTATTACGTGTCAATTCATCATTCGGAAAATCTGGTTCACGACGGTTTGGCATGATTTCATGGCATGGCATATTTTTATTTTTATTTTTTTCGCACAAGTTGTTTTTGCTGCACTATTGCATACTCTGTGTTTTCTTTTGCGAAACCTTGCTCTCTGTGTTTCAAACCGAAAACGTTTTTTTTGCTGTTCCATTTAGAAATCACAGCGAAATCATGGGGGGAAAGGCAATTCGTAGTGAGCCTCAACAGCTAACGATCTCTGCTGCTGCCCGAGAAATCCTGGGAAGGGCAGGATGGTTGAACTATTTCAATCGCTTACAGGAGGGTAATGAGACAGTAGCAATGGAGTTCTTGCAAAATTTACAAGATGACCACTCCATAGTAAGAAGGAAACGAATAGCGGTCACTGATGCCATAATTGCAGAAGTCTCAGGACTACCAGCTACCGGACCGGTATGGACATTCAAAAAGGAACGATTACAGAAGGTCATCGACATCTTCCAGGATGAAGGCCAGCATTTGACAATCAAAGGGAAGGGAATTCTTCCAGCGACCCTAGGCGAACCCTGGACAGAGCTAGCAAGAATAGTACAGAGCTACATTACTTGCGAAGGAAGAAAAGACGTGGTAAGACCACGACACCTTAAACTTTTAGCTGTTCTAAAACAGAAATGCTCTGTGAATTTACCGGCACTCTTAAACTCGTTATTGCATGATGTTGCACAAAGTATGAAAAGGGCACAGCACGTAGAGGCAATTGTTAGTCACCACGGGTTAATTCGACTTGTTGTTAGTTATAGTCTTACCCAGCAGCAGAGCAGCTGGGAAAGACTCATTACACTGATTGAAGGGGGATCGACAGAACCATCCCCGAAACGTAGACATTCTATAAACCCACCAAAACAACCGGCAAAACGCAGAGAAAATGTTGCTAGTACATCACAACAACCAGAGACACACCAAGAACCCGCAAAGCGAAAGCATGTAGTTGATTCACCCGAGCAACCAGAGGAACCCAGGAAATCAGCTCGGTTAGCTCAAATGAGAGGAAGCATAAATAAACCCAGAAAGTCAGCCCGGTTGGCTCGAATAAGGGGAAGGCTGGAACAGCTTCAGGGAAGCACCAGCCAACCAGTAATAATTGAAGATGAGCAACCCGAAGAAGAAGTACCCGAACCTTTGGGAACAGAAAAAGAAGCAGAAACTGAACAGGAGGAAGAAAGGGGACAGCAGGAGAATAGTCCATTACAAGACCTACTAAGAGAAGATGACTTGGCCGCCATCCTAGCCAATATGAGTAAATACGGTCAACCTTCTAGCTCAGAGAATCCCCACGACCAATTTCAAGAAGAGAACATGCCCATGCATGATGAAGAGGAAGAAAATACCGAACGGGAACAATCTGTTCCCATGTCACAAGAGGAAAATCTAGAGGAAGAACCCCAGGAGGAAGAATCAGAACCAGTTGAGGTGCATACACCAGAACAGCCGGAGCAGAGCAGTGAGGAAGAACCCCAGGAGGAAGAGTTAGCAACTGGTCATGATCCAGTCCACCATCGACAGACTGCCGTTCCTTCAAAGGAATCAATGGAAATCAAGAGGTTGAGGAAGGAACGGACTAAACTGTTAAACACGATAACCCAACTCAGGCAACAAATTAAGATTTTGAAAAAGAACCAGAAGGTAAAGAGGAAAAAGAGGGCCAACAAACAGCCTGTTTTCCAAGACTCTGAGGATCCAGCTGCCGTTCCGATTAAGACAGAAAAGGATGATAAGCAAATTCAGACGGAGGCACCACCCTCAGGGGTAATCAAGGTCCTGAACTCCAAACAGCATAACAAAAAGGTTCAGGTAAAACTCCCGGCCTCCACTGATGCATGGAAGAAAGATCCAAAGACAAAATCCTTGCACAAGATGGTGAAACAAGCACAGCAAGAAATGGAGCAACTTAAAGAGCAAACGGTTCCCCTAGAAAAATATGAAGAGTTGCAGCAGCAACTAAGGGATGTCAGTCAATCTAAAAGACAGGTTTTTGAAGGATGGATGAAGGAACAAGAGGAAGTCACATAGGTAACTTGTAAACTAGATACTACTATCAAACAGATGAATGACTTGTGTTCTTTATATAATAACGTTTTAGCATGTAGGGCTCCTGCTAAAAACTATGCTCTGTTTCTATTAGAACGATATTTACAATTACAAATAAAAGCTGTTAAGGCAGGCACCCCTATACAGATCAACAATGTCAATGATTTTATAGACTGTTGTAAACATTATGGAGTGAAAGTCCAGAGATTGTTGTGTGAACTTTATTTACACGACCTTGTGCTAAGTCAGGAGACTGAATTGAACCCTGGTCACTCCATTGGTGATATTCAATTCCAAGCATTCATTTCATTCGGGGCTAATCAGATTAAGTGGCTGAAAGCCTATGATACCTTCCAGAGTCAAGAAAATGGTCTAGATTTAAGAGTTAGGGCTGAGCCTAGGAACCCAGTACAGTTATGGACAGCTCATATAAACCACATAAGGACTCCGGGTGTCATTGTAACATTAGGGCCTATGCATGAGGCACTCATTCAAGAGGGTTTAGAGTATTTCTTTTCCATCAAAGACTTGGCCATTAATGCAGCCAAATTCCGATATCGAATCTCTGATCCACACATCCAGCTCAGAGAGCCATTTAAGTATGAGAACTTTGAGTTAGCCGCCGACCGTTTGAATCTCTATGGCCAGAGCCTTCTGAAAGCAGGGTCATCTTGGTTAGGGTATAGATTTCGCGCTCCAATTATTTGGCATCCTGCACATGGATACCAGGCCCTGTATGATATGCCTGAGGGGCAAGCAGGACAGTTCTTTGATTATTTAATCACTCAACATGGTTGTAGGCCTCCGCATGAAACTCCTTCTCCAGCATACTCTCTCACTGCATTACATGTCAACTACAATGTTTTCATGAGGACATGAAACAAGGTAAGCAGGGGGGTGTGTGGAGTACTAAAAAGGTATGATTTTGATGATTACTTTAATGACTTTTTAATAGAATTTGTGAACCTTTTGTATAATGAATTTGGAAAGTAATAAGGAACTATAACAAAACATGTGAGAATCGATGTGTATAACTTAGCCACTAATAATGGTTATTTTCTATACAGGAAAAGGAGAAAACGAAGAGTTGCCGCTCCAAAGGAAAGGACAAAGTGGAGATAACTGCTGTCTCTCTGGACGAGAACCGAACGCAAACATAGGGAAACAGATCAAAGTGAATCGGCTCGGGAAAGAAGGAGAGGACACCAGCTCAGTGCAACAGCAAAGACAGGATGAAGAGTTAACAGTTTGGCGAATCCCTCAGGATCGAAGATCCTGAGGGATCGTTGCTTTACTTATCCAGTTGCTTGGACATCTCCGCCATCGTCTTTATAAAAAGAGACAGGCACTGTTAGTTTAGGAGATATATAATAGCGAGATAAGATACGTTTTATGTAATCTTCTGTAAAACAGCAGATTTGGTTATTGAGTTTCGTTGAGAACTGGTTCGATGTATTTTTGATCAATGTATTAATGAAAGCCTGGTGATTATTCCATCTTCGCGTCTGCATTAACCTAAAGCGGTGTATCCTTGGAGGCTAAGGGCCCGGCCCCGAAGGACACTTGCTTCTGTACCATTACAGCTTCGTTTCTGTGTGGTTTGTTTATTATTGCTATTTGATTATTTGATATGCTTTACAAGTTCATATTACATGCTCTGTTCAAGTTTGAATCATTGAAGTTTCTACAGCTAGACTTGTGTGTTAACTCCGCATTGCGTTATTATTCATTTCAAGAGTTAATCGCATATCCTTACTGTTATGTTACAGAGCTGTTATATTAACATTTGTGTTGTGTGCGTTTCTACTGAATCAGTATTGTTCCATAATTCATTAATCGTTATTGTTGTTCCATTAATATGATTTGTGTAATTCGCCTTTAGAATGATAGAATGTTCCTTGATTGCAAAGAGTGTATAGATTGAGTTTGATTATAACCCGCGGGACTTAGTATTCACTTGCCGTTCCATTTTAGAGTTGATGTTCCATTTCAGAATTGTGGTTTAATCCTTTATTTCCTTTGCTGATCTATTTATCTGCATTTGATGGTTTGCTGTGAGAGATGATCTAAGACTGTAGTGAGCAGTATCAGTCACTGTTTAGCTCCCAGGCTTGTGATCTATGCTTTAGTACTTTTTCCATCAGTTTCTGAAGGGATGGTTTATCATTACCGAACCCTTGACTGATGAGTTATGGAGTTTCCTGAGTGTGTGATTTATTTCTTTAAAGTAATTTGATTTCAGTTAAGCATCCGTTTACTCTTGTATTTCTTAAGCACTGTACTACTAGCATTACTCTCACGAATGAGCCTCGGATTGAGTCACTCTTTGTAATGACAAAACGCTCTCGGGTTGACATATTAATGTGAGGTGATTAGAGGTGAAAGAGACCCTTTTTATAGCTCTACAGAGGGCCTATTTATTGTTGAGAAACAATGTAGAATCCGAAACGTCCAAAACCCTAACCGTAGGAGATGAAGCGCCAAAACTGTGGGCCCCGTTTGGGTAAATTGGTGGTTCAACTTTCCGGGGACGTAACTTTGGCATCCGATCTCTGTTTGACGCATATGATACATCATTAGAAAGCTCTATCTGAGGACTACAACATTCAGAACGAATATCATTCCATGAAATTCGCAGCACAAACGATACCCAAAAAACGTCGTTTAGGGCCTCAAAACGGCTCCGGAAGTTTAAGACCCGAAAAACTGCTAAAAATAGTAAGTTGTGCCGAAACCTACAAACTGAAATAACTGATGGTGGGGGTTCAAATGGACTCGATGGGTGGCCACCAATATCCTGGATTTTAATGCCCCAAAACGGCTCCGGGTGTACAGGACCCGAAAACCTGCTATAAATAGTAAGCTGTGCTGAAGCTGAAAAACTGAAAGAATTGATGCTGCGGGTCCAAATGGAATAGGTGGGAGGCCACCGATATCCACCTGGATCATTCCTTCCTCCTTAGGAAGCAATGGTCTCCATTGCGTTAAGTTCCTCCATGGGGGGGGGAAATTTTGCTGAACTTGGTGTTGGATTTAGATGTGCCACTGGTGGGCAGCCATTGAAGGATCTGAAAAAAAAATATTTTTGTCCATCATCGCGTTCCTCTGTTTCTCGAGGGCATCCTCGAGCAAGATTTTGATAGGATCTCCTGCTCCCTCGTCTTTCTTTCCTTCTGCAATGGGGGGTCGTCGGGGTTGCGAGGTTGAACTCCTTATACCCTGGCCGCATTGGGAACATGAAGAGAAAAACAGAGAAAGAGCAGACCCGCTCTGATACCACTGATCCGGATTTAAGCAGGAACGCAATAGAATACAGAAATAACCATGAACATAGAGATGCAGCGGAAATAATGCTTCATTTTATTAATAAAAGAATGACTGCAATAAGCTTACAAACATAATGGAAATAAGCTAGGGCGCTGGTAGCGTATCTCTGAGAAGAGATGTAGCGTACGTAGGCCTCTAAACTGTGTTACATTGAGGCTCGCAGGCCTATTACAGACATAATGGAAATAGATGTGAGCTCGAATGTGGCCGGGCGTATCCCCGAGAGAAGAGAGATGTGGCGGCCATGACCCCACGAGCGTGTTACAATGCGGACATGATAGAGATGTGGCGGCCAGAGACCTCTGAACTGCTTATCTGCGAGGAAAGGATGTGTCGGCTCCCGGCCCCTCCAAGCTGTATTACAATGTGGCTCGAGGGCCTATTTATTGTTGAGAAACAATGTAGAATCCGACGTCCAAAACCTAGCAGGCAGGAGATGAAGCGCCAAAGCGCGGGCTAGTTTGGGTAAATTGGTGGTTCAACTTCTCGGGGCCGTAACTGACATCCGTCTGCGATTTTGACGCATATGATGCATCATTAGAAAGCTCTGTCAGGGACTGGCACCCCAAGGGATGAATTTCATTCCATGATGTGACACAAACGATACCCAAAAACGTCGTTTAGGGCCTCAAAACGGCTCCGGAAGTTTAAGACCCGAAAAACTGCTAAAAATAGTAAGTTGTGTCGAAACTTACAAACTGAAATAACTGATGGTGGGGGTTCAAATGGACTTGATGGGTGGCCACCAATATCCACCTGGATTATTAATGCCCCAAAACGGCTCCGGGTGTGCAGGACCCGAAAACCTGCTATAAATAGTAAGCTGTGCTGAAGCTGAAAAACTGAAATAATTGATGTTGCGGGTCCAAATGGAATAGGTGGGAGGCCACCGATATCCACCTGGATCATTCCTCCCTCCTTAGGAAGCAATGGTCTCCATTGCGTTAAGTTCCTCCATGGGGGGGGAAATTTTTCTGAACTTGGTGTTGGATTTAGATGTGCCACCTGTGGGTAGCTATTGAAGGATCTGAAAAAAAAATTGTCCATCATCACGTTCCTCTGTTTCTCGAGGGCATCCTCGAGCAAGATTTTGATAGGATCTCCTGCTCCCTCGTCTTTCTTTTCTTCCGCCATGGGAGGTCGTCGGGGTTTGCGAGGCTGATCTCCTTATACCCTCGGCCGCACGGGGAACATGAAGAGAAAAACAGAAAGAGCAAGACTCGCTCGATACCACCGATCCGGACACAGAACGCAACAGAATACAGATATAACCATAAGCACATAGATGCAGCGGAAATAATGCTTCATTTTATTAATAAAAGAATGACTGCAATAAGCTTACAAACATAATGGAAATAAGCTGGGGCGCTGGTAGCGTATCTCTGAGAAGAGATGTGGCGTACGCAGGCCTCTAAACTGTGTTACATTGAGGCTCGCAAGCCTATTACAGACATAATGGAAATAGATGAGCTAGGGTACTGGCAGCGTATCCCTGAGAAGAGATGTGGCGGCTACCAGCCCCTGAACTGTGTTACAATGCAGACATGATAGAGATGTGGCGAGCTAGGGCACTGGTCGCGCTTATCTCTGAGAAGAGATGTGTCGGCTCCCAGCCCCCTCAAATGTATTACAATGTGGCTCGAGGGCCTATTTATTGTTGAGAAACAATATAGAATCTGAAACGTCCAAAACCCTAACTGTAGGAGATGAAGCGCCAAAACTGTGGGCCCCGTTTGGGTAAATTGGTGGTTCAACTTCTCGGGGACGTAACTTTGGCATCCGATCTCTGTTTGACGCATATGATACATCATTAGAAAGCTCTATCCGAGGACTACAACTTTCAGGACAAATTTCATTCCATGAAATTCGCAGCACAAACGATACACAAAAAACGTCGTTTAGGGCCTCAAAACGGCTCCGGAAGTTTAAGACCCGAAAAACTGCTAAAAATAGTAAGTTGTGCCGAAACCTACAAACTGAAATAACTGATGGTGTGGGTTCAAATGGACTCGATGGGTGGCCACCAATATCCACCTGGATTATTAATGCCCCAAAACGGCTCCGGGTGTGCAGGACCCGAAAACCTGCTATAAATAGTAAGTCATGGGTCAAGCCGAAAAACTAAAAAAGACCGTATGCCGCGGTCCAAATGGAATAGGTGGGACGCCACCGATATCCACCTGGATCATTCCTCCCTCCTTAGGAAGCAATGGTCTCCATTGCGTTAAGTTCCTCCATGGGGGGAAAAATTTTGCTGAACTTGGTGTTGGATTTAGATGTGCGACCGGTGGGCAGCCATTGAAGGATCTGAAAAAGAAAAATTTGTCCATCATCGCATTCCTCTGTTTCTCGAGGGCATCCTCGAGAAAGATTTTGACAGGATCTCCTGCTCCCTCGTCTTTCTTTCCTTCCGCCATGGGGGGTCGTCGGGGTTGCGAGGTTGAACTCCTTATACCGGTCGCATTGGGAACATGAAGAGAAAATGAGAGAAAGAGCGTACACGCCCGATACCACCGATCCGGATTTAAGCAGGACGCAATAGAATACAAATAACCATGAACATAGAGATGTAGCGAGCTGGCTTACTTCATTTTATTTAATAAAAGAATGACCGCAATAAGCTTACAAACATAATGGAAATAAGCTAGGCGCCGGTAGCGTATCTCCGAGAAGAGATGTACGTACGTAGGCCTCAAACCGTGTTACACCGAGGCTCGCAGCTCATTACGTACATACAATGGAAATATATGAGCTCGGCATCGGCGCATATCCCCGAGAAGAGATGTGGCGGCTACCAGCCCCGAAACGTGTTACAATGCGTACATGATAGAGATGTGGCAGCTAGGGCACTGGTAGCGCTTATCCCTGAGAAGAGATGTATCGGCTCCCAGCCCCCTGAACTGTCTTACAATGAGGCTCGAGGGCCTATTTATTGTTGAGAAACAATGCAGAATCCGAAACGTCCAAAACCCTAACCGTAGGAGATGAAGCGCCAAAACTGTGGGCCCCGTTTGGGTAAATTGGTGGTTCAACTTCCCGGGGACGTAACTTTGGCATCCGATCTCTGTTTGACGCATATGATACATCATTAGAAAGCTCTATCCGAGGACTACAACTTTCAGGATGAATTTCATTCCATGAAATTCACAGCACAAACGATACCCAAAAAACGTCGTTTAGGGCCTCAAAACGGCTCCGGAAGTTTAAGACCCGAAAAACTGCTAAAAATAGTAAGTTGTGCCGAAACCTACAAACTGAAATAACTGATGGTGGGGGTTCAAATGGACTCGATGGGTGGCCACC
The DNA here is from genome assembly GCA_034641835.2 of Pinus albicaulis. Classification (NCBI taxonomy): domain Eukaryota; kingdom Viridiplantae; phylum Streptophyta; class Pinopsida; order Pinales; family Pinaceae; genus Pinus; species Pinus albicaulis. The sequence goes on from CM076582.1 coordinate 105,575,060, forward strand.
AATATCCACCTGGATTATTAATGCCCCAAAACGGCTCCGGTGTGCAGGACCCGAAAACTCGGCTATAACAAGAAGCGTCGAAGCCGAAAACCGGAAGAATTGATGTCGTTGGAACCAAATGGAATAGGTGGGAGGCCACCGTTATCCACCTGGATCATTCCTCCCTCCTTAGGAAGCAATGGTCTCCATTGTGTTAAGTTCCTCCATGGGGGGGAAAATTTTGCTGAACTTGGTGTTGGATTTAGATGTGCCACTGGTGGGCAGCCATTGAAGGATCTGAAAAAAAAAAAAATTTGTCCATCATCGCGTTCCTCTGTTTCTCGAGGGCATCCTCGAGCAAGATTTTGATAGGATCTCCTGCTCCCTCGTCTTTCTTTCCTTCCGCCATGGGGGGTTGTCGGAGTTGCGAGGTTGAACTCCTTATACCCTGGCCGCATTGGGAACATGAAGAGAAAAACAGAGAAAGAGCAGACCCACTCTGATACCACTGATCCGGATTTAAGCAGGAACACAATAGAATAAAGAAATAACCATGAACATAGAGATGCAGCGGAAATAATGTTTCATTTTATTAATAAAAGAATGACTGCAATAAGCTTACAAACATAATGGAAATAAGCTAGGGCGCTGGTAGCGTATCTCTGAGAAGAGATGTAGCGTACGTAGGCCTCTAAACTATGTTACATTGAGGCTCGCAGGCCTATTACAGACATAATGGAAATATATGACCTCGGGTACTGGCAGCATATCCCTGAGAAGAGATGTGGCGGCTACCAGCCCCTGAACTGTGTTACAATGCAGACATGATAGAGATGTGGCGAGCTAGGGCACTGGTCGCGCTTATCTCTGAGAAGAGATGTGTCGGCTCCCAGCCCCCTCAACTGTATTACAATGTGGCTCGAGGGCCTATTTATTGTTGAGAAACAATGTAGAATCCGAAATGTCCAAAACCCTAACCGTAGGAGATGAAGCGCCAAAACTGTGGGCCCCGTTTGGGTAAATTGGTGGTTCAACTTCCCGGGGACGTAACTTTGGCATCCGATCTCTGTTTGACGCATATGATACATCATTAGAAAGCTATATCCGAGGACCACAACTTTCAGGACGAATTTCATTCCATGAAATTCGTTGGACAAACGATACCCAAAAAACGTCGTTTAGGGCCTCAAAATGGCTCCGGAAGTTTAAGACCCGAAAAACTGCTAAAAATAGTAAGTTGTGCCGAAACCTACAAACTGAAATAACTGATGGTGGGGGTTCAAATGGACTCGATGGGTGGCCACCAATATCCACCTGGATTATTACTGCCCCAAAACGGCTCCGGGTGTGCAGGACCCGAAAACCTGCTATAAATAGTAAGCTGTGCTGAAGCTGAAAAACTGAAAGAATTGATGCTGCGGGTCCATATGGAATAGGTGGGAGGCCATCGATATCCACCTGGATCATCCACCCACTCCTGTCCTGCTCATAATGTATCTGATATATCCCTGAAAAACAATTTTTCCTCTATATCCCAAGTCATATCTATACCATCTCGTATTCCTTGGGTTCAGGATCATTATGTGACATCTTTGCTTGGTGGTACATTCTTGAGGTATTTTTGGAGTGGGTTCAAACAATCTAGGTTGTTCTTAAGTGGGTGGGTGGCTCTTCATTAAGGAATATTAACCTTATCTGACAATACACCTGCACAAGACATTTTTTTCTTTCTTCGAATGCTTGATGTGTTTAATTGGGTGTGTGGTGAAGTGGTATGTCTGTAGATGTATTTGGGTGGTTGGGAAGAACATGGAGTCATTTTGGTGCTACCTCAAACATTCATGTTTATTCCTTTTAAGGATGATGACTCCTCATTAAGGAAGGTTATATCTCTTTTGACATTTTCTTTTCATACGACCACACTTGGATCCAAGCATTGTAGAAAGCTATAATCATGTGGGTGGAGTATTTAAGGTGGTGACACGTCTACAAAGTTTCTAACCTTTGGACCTTTGGTTTTGGAAAGCAATGGCGGAGGTATTCAACATACTCTCATCGAACATGCTGGTCCACAAGGCACTAATTGCTACCACATTGGAGGTGGGGAGGTCCTACAAAGCATAGTTGGACACATGCATGGGACTGCACTCACAATCTTTCATAGGGCCATCTGGAATCATTTCGGGCCATGTTGAAAAGAACTATATGGTGCCACATGGAGGTTTTAAGCACTCTCAGCAAGGCTCCCGTTGCCATAAAAGCAGAAATGGTTTGTCCTCGAAAAATTGTGATAAACCTGCAACTGAGATCAAACAAGTAATATTGAAGTATGATAATATTTGGGGTCATGTGGCAAGCCTCCAAAAACAAGCGCCAATCGGTTAATGGTTATTTTCAGACATGGCAGAAGTGGATATGGTTGAGTGAGTTGAGACCACGTGGAGTCCCATCCTCGGATATAACCCGAAGGTAAGCTTGATGATGAATACATGGTTCAACATTCACTTCATGCATGAGGATGATTACGTCAAAATTATTTGTTGCACATTGGTGTGGGGTGGAAGTTCTATGTAGCTACTACCATGGTATCTTAGATTTAATCATGTCATGGAAGCGCTAAAAAATAAACTGGTATGGGTTAAGCTGTCGGGCCTCCCTCTTGAATTTTGGACTCTTAAGGCTTTGAATACTATCAAAACCACAATAGGGTGAACCAAACATGTTCATTCGAGAATTCTAGGGACAAGTGATAAGTGTATTGCATGGCTTCTAGTGGAGGTAATATTTGCTGGTGGGTTACTGGCTAATGTGGATCTGATAGGGGATCAGAGGTGACACATGCAAAGGGAGGATTATTAGGGGGTTCCTTTCAGATTTCTGATATGCCATCAAAATGGTAATCTCATGAACAGATTCCCCTTGTGGCACTAGATTTGTGGGACTCATAAGAAACAGTCTGCGCGGTTCCCACAAAGGAAAGTCATCTCTCTTCTTTCTTGACTATGGCCTCTTGGGTAAGTTGTCTCCTCCTTCATCTGATTGTGATTTTTTTGGTACTTCTACTTCTTTACCTGGTAGGCACCCTTTGCCTCATTATGTTCCCTAGCCTAGTGCTAACCCCACTCTCCTTAACTTGTACACCTTACCTCTGCCTCCATCCACTACTCTCTTTTCTATCCATAAGGTGGCCGATACTTGCCCTTCCGAAAACTTAAATGGACCTCCACCGGACCTGAGCTTGGTGGGCATGACAACTATTTCCCCATCCATGCCGTCAGTTGAATGGTCTTCAGCCCCATCCCCTCATGACTTGGAGGTGGGAGGCCCCTCAGATTCCTCGAGGAACATGGTTGGGAGTGACATTGAGTCCTTTCTTGGAAACACGAACCTTGACATTACTGCTTTACCTATGTTTGATAAGGCACCTCCGAATAGCCCCCTCTCCATCTCACCTGCTTCAGCATCAAACATTACTGTGAGGAAAAAATCCAAATTTGGGTCCAGAAATTTTAGAGGCCAACTCAAGACAGAATGCTTATTCAAAGATGAACTGTATGACTTTCACGATGTTCCAATTTCTTTGGTTGATGACCTCCAGGAACTTAGAGTAGGTGGCCCTGAACAAGTTTCCAAATTAAATGTATAATATCTCTAAATGTAAGGGGGATAGGCTACCCCTCGAAACATCTCCGCCTTCAAGATTTATTTTTTGAGTTTCAGCCCCGTGTTGCTCTTTTCCAAAAGACCATGTGCTCTCACTCTAAAGCTATCAGTACGGTACTTAAAATCTGACCAGGATGGAACGTGGTTGGCATTCATTCAATTGGTAGGGCTCGGGGTATGCTGGCTATGTGGAACCCTAGTTTCAAAAATTTTCAGGCTTTTAGGTTCTTCAGGGGTATAATTCTATCCTGAAATTTTATGATTTATTCAAACAAAGTGCATATGATTAACTTATATGCACATTTAGCCCGCGTGGTGTAAATCAGTCGGTGATGGGGTGAACTCTTAAGGAACTCCATTTTGCAAGGTCATTGGTTTGAAACCCATGGGTGGGATGGGAAGAGAAAAAATGGGAAGATTAGGATTAGTCTAAATGAGGAAAAAAAAACTTATACACACCTTTCCAACATCGTTCGTCTTTTTGGGACTGCCTAGATTCATCGGAGATTCTATGTGTTGAAAACCTCATAGTAATTGGGGATTTCATTTCCACCTTGTTCTCAAATGAAATATGGGGACAGATATCTCGGTAGGACCCTCTAGCTGACAAAATTGGTCATATTTTTAATTAACACCATCTGTTGGACATTAATCCTTCTCCTCTTGTCCCGAATTGGACCAATCGACGTTCAGGACCTGAGTTCATTGGGAAGCACCTTGATAGGGCCATGTTCCATGAGAATCTTCCATAATATTTTGTTTCTACCTCTTTATCTGATCACATGCGAGACATGGAATGTATTTTAAGTTCCATGGAGTTTGGCTTAATGACCGTCAATACAATTAGCTGGTTATTTATTTTTGGAAGGAGGAGGATTCAAATTTGGGGTTGGATGGTTGGAGAAAGTTATCAAAGAAGCTTCAAAAATTAAAACTCTGCATGAAAAAGTGGGAACAGGACAAAAAGAATCAGCTTCAAATGGAGTTGAATACCATCTCTATTAAGCTGGTGAACATTTATGAAGGAATGAAAGATTTTTATCTGAACCAACAAACATATGAGAATCTAGAAGTGTTGAAGAAAAGAAGGATGGAAATCCTAAAGATTCAGGAGGTGACCTAGAAGCTCAAGAGCCACTTTCAATGGCTAAAGGAAGGTGACTTGAACATTAAATACTTTCATGAGATGGAAAATGGGCGAAGGAATATAAAATCAATTTGGCAGATCAATTCGGCAGATGGAAATAAGATATGCCTCACTATGGATATACAGAACGAATCTTATAATTTTTTCTCTGAGTTCTATAGGGAAGAGGATGGAACTGACTATAGAAGCCAGAAGTGTGTGTTGGACCACATGCCTCCTATGTTGGACAATGCTCCCAATGAGGATTTTTGGAAAGTAGTCTCCAGGGATGAGATTGGGGTAGTTCTCAAATCCTTCGCACAAGACAAGAGTCCTAGCCCAGATGTATGGCCAGAAGAATTTTTCATTCATTTTTTTGAGTTGATGGTAGATGAATTCCAATCAGTTATTGAGAAGGTGAAGCTAACGGGATTCATTCCTGGCGATATGAATTCTACCTTTATAAGACTTATTCCTAAATCATTTGCGCCCAAGTCCCTTTCAAATTTTAGGTTGATTTCCTTATTTAATGTCATATAGAAGATATCATCTAAAATAATTGCTTTAAGAATTAAAGGGGTTTCATATAGATCCATTTCTATGGAAAAATTTGGTTTCCTATAGGGTTGGTCCATTCATGCTGTCGTGGTATCTGCACAAGAAGTATTACATTATGTCCATTCACGCAAAATGCAGACAATTATTATGAAATTTGATCGATATGAGGCTTATGAATATGTGGACTGGTCTTTTATTAGACTGGTTCTCTTAAGGCTTTGTATCACAGTGCAAAACATAAGATGGATCATGGCCTGTATTTCTTCTGTCAGGTACGTTGTCATCATCAATGGGATGCCTTTTGAATTTTTTATTGTAGGTCGGGATCTACGACAGGGGTGTGCTCTGTCACCCTTAATTTTCATACTCATTATGGATGGATTCAGCAATATATTAAATATGGCTAAACAAGCTGGTTACTTTCTGGTTTTATCTTTCTCCCCATCTGTTACTATTTCGCACTCTTTGTTTGTAGATGAATTACTTGTCTTTGGAAGGATCCTAATAAACCAATGGTTTTATTTTCATTATATCCTCCTTATTTTTTATGGTGCCTCTAGAATACATATTATCAAAGGAAAATCTTTCCATATTTATGATCATGGTGACATAAATGAGATAAATTTCATTGCTGAGCTTCTAAGGGTACAAACCAAGCATCTATCGGAGGGTATTTCATATCTGGGTTTTAATTTGAAGCCTTGTGCTTATAATACAAGGGACTGGACATGGCTTGTTGACAAGTTTAAAAGTAGAATTCTTAAATGGAATCATAGATGGTTGTCATTAGGGGGAGATACATACTCATTCAAGCAATCTTAATGCAGTTAGTGGTTTAAATTTGTAGTGTAATGTTTCTAGGTTTTAGAGGTTTTCAAGAAAAAATCCTATGTTAAAATTTTGAAATTTTGTTCATTTTTATTTGTAAGCTGGCAAAGAACTTAATATTACTGAATATGATTTACATAGAGTGCAATTTGTGGTAAGCTAAAAAAAACTAGTGTTGAGACGAAGAGATGTTTACATAATGCTAAACTAGTCTCAAATGAACTAGAGAGGGACCATATACCCGTGGAAGGTAAAATAAATAGTTCCTAAGAGAAAGTAGAAGTTATTTTAAGCCATAAATGAAGATAGGCCATACAAAAATGATGTCCCGTGGTTTTACTAGAAAAATAGAAAAAACTGTGTAAACTGAAGGAAGAAAAAAAAAGCATATGATTCCTAAAGAAAGGCTTGGTTGTGCTATTTTATTGTCTCTGGATTATCTTGAGGTTGGTTTTTCTTGGCTTTAGTCTTCTTATCCCACTCCAACATGTCTAAACTCTAACACATCTCTAAGTATGCAAAATTATCATATCATCCTTCTAGAAGCCAAGGAAGATGCTTTGGTTCTATCATATAGTCATAAGAACTTGCACCTTGTTGGAAGGATTCCCCATTGGAGACTTGGGTGGTGCTTGTAAGATGTTTTTATTCTATCATATAGACATAAAAACTTGCACCTTGTTGGGAGGATTCCCCATTGGAGACTTGGGTGGGGCTTGTAGAAGGCCTTGGTTGATTGTCATCTTTATTGTCAAGCTTCTTTTATCTTTAGTCTCAGCTTCTCAAAAGGAAAGACGTAAACCACTAGAGGGCCAAGATGTGGAGGAGAACCAAACTAGTGTGAAGAGTCCATATCTACAGAACTTTCCTTTCTAGTAGTAGATCATGATGAGGAGAGCCAAACTTGTGTGAGGATTCCATATCTACAAAACCTTCCACGCTACTAGTGAAATAATATGCTTCTTGTGCTCGTAGGAAGTTGTGTTAACATTTGAAACTAGATTAATCTTCATAGTGTGCTTGGTGGTAAGATTTGAAACCTGATTAATCTCTGTATTGTGCTTGGTGGTAGGATTTCATTGCATCTACAGCCAGTGTTACTATTGTAATGGTGAGCAGAATTAGAAAAATATATTATAAAAAAGGAATATCTTTTGATCGTCAATATAATGATACCAAGGCAGAAATTAATGTGATGTTTATAACTATACCAAGTTACACTTTAAAGCTATAAAATAAGTGAAGTGTACAACTATATGATGGGTGATTGTAAGGCTGAATGTTTTTTTTTTCTTTTAAATCAATCTACCGTGTTCTATGAATGAATGTTCACAAACATATATGGTTTTACCATAAAAAATATCTCACAGTTTCATTTATTATTTATTATTTTGTATGACCATTTTTCCACAATTATGTTTTATTCATATTCTTTTACCATGTAATTTTTTTGTCCTCAAAGTGTTTTATCTTTTATTATTACTTCTCCAAAATTATATTTTGTAGAGGTTTGTAGTTAATGGGTAGGTGTTGGTAAAATTCCAAACTAGTAATTAGGATCCGGAGTGTGGGAATTATGGATTCCATAGAGGTGCAGTGATTACTCCAACACCCCCATCAATGATACCATGTATAGGTTTGTTGTTACACCAAAACCCGCAGTTGTTGGTAAACTTCCAAACCAGTAACTAAGATCCCCAGAGTGAGAATTATGAATTCCATAAAGGTGCAGTGATTACTCCAGCATATTTCATTTAGGCTCTCTTTAATACTAACCTGCATGTTGAGTGTCAGTAAAAGCAAAGTTCTTTTCATTGCACATGATGGAAAAATATGGCCATCTCTTGTGTAGTTGTGGGGTTTGAATTCTTCCATCACGGAGTAGAACTTAATTAGAGGAGGAATATCCCGTCGTAAATGAGATTCCTTTCTCTATGGATGCGACATCATGTGCTTCATGGACGTAGTTTATCTCACTGTACAAGAAAAGTATTGTTGAATTATTTGTCTCAGATGAGATTTTTTCGTTGTAAAAGAGTCTGTTTCTATTAGTTAGGAGTTATTTCTAGATTAGTGTGTGATTAAATTATTTTTTAATTGTGTGTTCATGATATTACACCTAATAAGACAAAGTTGCATGTATATAAATTATTTGATTAATCTATTTTGTGATCAGTTTTGAAAGTATATTGAAGTGTATCATTTGCTAAAACATGTGTATTTTTGTCCATAATTATAATTCTTAGGCTACACATATGTAGATTTGTGTCAACTAGTCCTTAATGATTTCCATGATGTCGGAGGAGAGAAAGGCAGGTTATGCATGAGTTCGAGCTATTTTAATAGGAAATGAGTTGAGAAAGCATGACATTGATTTCTTGATGGTTTGCAGCCACTCTGGATGGATCATTGCATAAGGATATGAGTAATTATGTGGAGCATGGAAGTCATTGCATGGAAGTCTCAGTAATTCAGATGAGTATGGAGCTCTGCAGCTGTGGTGCAAGAGGTGGCTTTGATAAGGCCAATTCCTGCTCAGAGGTCGTGATAAGGTTGTTCGAGTGTGAAGGGAAACCTTGAGCTCTAGTTTTGGAGCGGTTTGAAGACGAAGCTCTCTTGTTTCTGTTGTTGTTGGGATCTGAACTAGAAAAGAATGTGTGAATTGGAGTATCCCTCTATTGTGTGTTTCCTGGCCAAGGAGGCGTGCGAATTTAACACTGGAGACTAAATTTGTAGAGAGAATACCAAGTGCTAGAGACTATCGAGAACCTCCGCCTTGTGTTTTCTCTTCGTGTGTGGAGTGTGGGAGCGTATCTACTGAGCTTCTAGTTGAAGTTGATCGGAAATTTTAAAGACACAGCGGAATAATGATTTTCCCTCAACACACAGAGTTCACACAGAGTTTCAAAAATTACTTTAATCAAGACAAAACATTTACTAAAGTTTACAGAGAGTTGTGGAATTCAATTAATCCATACCATACAGTTGCGAAAATCAAATCATATGAATCTTCTTTTCAATATAGAGAAGCGGAGATTAAAATCACAACTATAGATAGGATAAAATATAATCAACTACTTTTACTCACAGTGAAACAGTGTAAATCCTTCACAAGTAAAACAAGACTTATTACCTAGATTTACATTCACCAGTGTTGTGGAGTAACACACAGTAAAATAGTTTTCATGCACCCACCAAAATTCGCTCCATGATTTTCTCCGCTTGTCTTTCCAGACTTACATCCGCCACATTACACAACACTCTCTTCACTTTCTCACTCTATGAATTACATGTAAAATATAAACATATATATCTAAGACATTTAGTTCGTGACAGACACAATTTAATACATAGTATGGGTGGACATCATTTTCTAAAAATTACAGAACTTGCATGAACTAAACAAAACTTGCGGATTAAATATTTTCCCATGCACATTTACTAACCATGCATTAAATTATATTTGAGTTTAATTATTTAATCTGCTGTGAAATGGGTTATGTACTCTGCTCAGTACTTGTCCTTGTTTGTACACGCAATCCCCAACCTGCAAAACATTTACTGAGGTATTGTTGTTTCAAGTTCATTTAACGTGGTGGTTGAGATTGATTTCCAACACTCCCCCTTAATCGCAATTGCCGCCATTGACCATTCCCAAACAATATCTGAGATAAACAATTTTTTCACATGCCAATGGCTTTGTGAAGATGTCTGCAAATTGTTCTTCTGACCTCCAATGCTGCAACACAATCTCACTATTGTTAACTACTTCTCTTATGAAATGATATTTGGAATCAATATGCATTGTCCTTTTGTGAAAGATATAATTATTTGATAGTGCAATTGCTAAACTGTTATCACAGAAAATAGAGGTTTCTCCATCTTGTTCACGATATAAATCTCGCAACATCCTTCTCATCCAAAATAATTGACATGCTATTGCTGTTGCAGCAACATACTCAGCTTCTGTTGTTGACAATGATACTATCGGTTGTTTCTTGGAAGCCCATGAAATGGTTCCCGAACCCAAATGAAAAACATATCCTCACGTACTCTTTTTGTCATCAACACTTCCTGCCCAATCACTGTCAGTGTAACCAAGCAGCCTAAAATCATCAGTTGCGGAGTACACAACGTCATACTCCTTTGTCCCATTGACATACTTTAAAATTATTTTTGTTTCTTGCTGATGTGTCTCCTTGGGTGTCTCCATGAACCTCGACACCAAACTCATTGCATACATTATATCAGGCCTAGTTGCGGTCAAATACATTAGGCTACCCACAATTCTCTTGTATAATGTCGGATTGACATTGTTGTTGTAGTATTCCTTGCTCAACTTCAACCCCATGATGGTTGGAGGTGGTGATGGCTTGTTGTTCTGCATATTAAACCTCTCCAAAATTTCTTCTACATACCTTGCTTGGTAATAAAAATTCCATTTTCTATTTTCTTTACTTCTATGCCCAAAAAATATCTTAACAACCCCAAGTCAGTCATTTCAAAGTCACTTTTCATGACTGCTTTTAAATCAGCGATGAGAAAATCATCATTGCCTATAAAAATTAAATCATCTACATACAAAACGACAATAAGAATCTTACCGTCACTTTGTTTGATGTAGAGAGTAGGTTCATTGTCACATTTGTCAAACTAATTTTCCATCAAGTAAGCATCTATCTTATTGTACCATGCACACGGTGCTTGCTTTAGCCCATAGAGAGATTTTCACAACCTACACACCTTGTGTTCTTAGCCTTCTATTTCATTGCCAGGAGGTTGGGAAACATACACCTCCTCTTTCAGCACTCCATTCAAGAATGTTGAATTTACGTCCATTTGATAGACTTTCCATCTTTGTTGCACTGCAATTGACAACACTGTACACACTGTCTCCATCCTTGAGACTGGTGCAAATGTTTCTGCATAGTCTCTTCCATGCTGCTACTTGTAACCTTCGACAATGAGTCTTTCTTTGTTCCTTTCAATTTTTCCTTCAGCATTGCTCTTGGTCTTATAGACCCACTTCACTCCAATGAATTCTTTACCATGCGGGAGGTCCACTAGCTCCCATGTTTCATTATTTTCTATTGCACCAATCTCTTCATTCATTGTTGCAACACATTTCTCTTCCTTGACTGCATCTTCAAAATGGATTGGGTCGTCTACATGACAAAATAATGAAAATAATAAATTTAGACCAGCACTGCTATCAGCTTCATCTTGCTGATATATTTCAGTTATATTTCTAAATTTTGGTCTTCATGGTGTTCTTGGAGTTCCACTTGAACTCGAGGGAGTTTCTGATCCCAGTGGTGTGCTTGGAGAAGCACTTCCTTGATTTGTGAAGGTTTTTTTGTTACCATCTTGTGGTGCGCTTTGCTGTGCATGTGTAGGTGGAGGAGGAACCACTATGGAGGAATTTTTTGTTGTTGTGCATTCCTCTTTCTCTTATTCAATAAACTTCACATCTCTTCTGATTATAAATTTCTTGGTGGATGGATTATAGATTTTATTTTCCTTGGATTCATCACTATATCCAACAAAGATACACTTCTCCCCCTTATTGTCCAATTTCTTCCTTAGTTGATCTGATACATTTGCATATACCACACATCCAGATAATTTCATGTGAGTCATAAACTGCTTTCTTCCACTCCATGCTTATTCCGGAACTACGTTCATAACAGCTTTGGTTGGGAATCTATTCAAAATATACGCTGCACAATTGACAGCTTCAGACCAATAGTCATGTGGCAAATGGTTTTCCTTCAACATACTTCTGAGCATGTCCATGATGGTCCTATTGTTCATTTCTGCAACACCTTTTTGTTGTGGTGTGTACCTTGTAGTGAACTGCTTTTGTATGCCATTCTCCCTATAGAAACGTAGGAAATCTTTAGAGATATACTCTCCACCTCTGTCAGTTCTCAACACTTTGATGTAGTTCCCACTCTGCTTCTCAACAAGAGCTTTGAAGTGGTAGAACTGTTCAAACACTTCACTCTTCTATTTCAAAAAATACACCCATGTCTTTCTGGTGTAATCATCTATGAATGTCAAAACATAATGGATGCCAGCTAAAGATGGTGTTTACATTGGTCCACACAAATCTGAGTGGACAATCTCTAAGGGTGCCTTTTCCCTTATACTCTTCCCTACTGGGAATGCTTCTCTGTTTTGTTTGCCCAAGATTCAGCCTTCACATAGGCTGTCAGGTTTCTCAATGAGTGGTAATCCATTTACCATACCTTTTCTATGCAAGAGGTTCAAACCTCCAAAATTGAGATGTCCAAATCTCAAATTCCATAACCAATTTTCCTCTTTCACTTCTTCTTGAAAGACCTCTTGTGTGACTGCTGCTACCACACCTCCTTCCTTCAAGTCTATTCTAAGCTTGAGATGAAACATCCTATTCTTTGTCATGTGCACTTCTACAATGACCCTTTTCCTTGGAGGTATGTCCATGATAGTACACACATCATTCTTAAAAAACACATTGTAGCCCTTGTTCACAAGTTTTCCAATGCTTAGAAGGTTACATTTCAGGCTAGGTACATAGTATACATCTAGCACAAATTTATTTTCTCCCTTGTCAATATTGATACTATTCCTTTTCCCGTGTCAGAGACTTTGCTATCAGTCCTTGTTTTCACTTCAGACTTCACATTCTCATAAAGATTGGAAAACATTGCTATGTTTCCAATCATGCAGTTACTACAACCTAAGTCTAAAAACCATACATCACCATGTTTTTCTTGTGGTACATTACATGCTAGAAGCACATTACTCTGGTTCTTATCTTATTTTGCAAAAATTGCATTTTTCCTATTATTCATGTCATTTTGTTTCTTTCTACATTCATTGACATAATGCCCATACTTTTTACAATAATGACATTGGACTTGGGATTTGTCATACCTTTGTCCATGTGCTTGACTCTGGCTTGAGCCTTCACTTTGATTTTTATTGCTGTCCCTTCCACTTGTGCTTGTAGGGCTGCTTCTTCCACCTCTATGTGGGGTTCTTCCTCTTCCTTGGTAGTTTGATGTTCCTCGACCTATATGTTGACCAAAGGACATATGTGTCTTGAATGCATGCTCCATGGAGGATTACACTGTTCTGTTCAGTCTATGTTCATGAGACATCAGGGATGCACAAATCTCATCCACTGAAAATTGTGAGAGATCCTTTATCTCTTCTATTTACACTACTATGGCATCAAATCTTGAGAGTATACTTCTCAATATTTTCTCCACTATTTTACTTTCCTCAAGTGTCTCTCCATGAGACCTTATCTGGGTAACCAACCCAATCACATGTGTGAAGAATGAGTCTATGTTATCAGACTCTTTCATACAAAGAGTTTCAAAGTCTCTCCTCAGCATTTGTAGCTTTGTTGTCTTCACCTTCTCCATGCCTTGAAAGGTTTTCTTGAGAATATCCGACACCTCCTTAGACCTTGTTGCTACTGCAATCCTTGGGAATATACTCTCATTCACTACTTGAAAGACATAGAAGAGGGTTTTTTTGTCCTTCTTCTTTTTATCTCTCAACTCATCTCTTTCTGCTGCTATCAAAATAGCTAATGGTGTTGCATCTATTGGTCCTTGGAAACCTTGTTCCACCAGCTCCTATATATCTTGTGAAGAAAACAGGGCTCTCATTGTAATGGCCAAATAATCATAATTTTTTCCATTAAGCTATGGTATTTGTGGATTAGTCAAGATTGTGCTTGTTTCTGCCATTTTCTGCGTAATCAAACTTTAAAATCGCAACTATAGAGAGGAGAAAATATAATCAACTAATTTTACTCATGGTGAAACAAATTAAAACAGAGTGTTGCGGTAAAACACATACATGAAAACTCCACAACTATATCACAACTAACCAAACTTTATATTAGAACTTCAACACATGAAATACATTAACATATGAAGGTTGTGGCTCCTTCAGAAGTAAAACAAGACTTCTTACCTGGATTTACATTCACCAGGGTTGCGGAGTAACACACAGTAAAATAGTTTTCATGCACCCACCAAAATTCGCTCCACGATTTTCTCCACTTGCCTTTCCAGACTTACATCTACCACGTTAGACAACACTCTCTTCACTTGCTCACTCTATGAATTACATGTAAAATCTAAGCATATATATCTAAGACATTTAACTCATGAAAAGAATAATTTAATACATAGTATGGGCAAAAATCATTTTCTGAACATTATAGAACTTGCATGAACTAAACAAAACTTGCGGATTAAATATTTTCCCATGCATATTTACTAACCGTGCATTAAATTATATTTTAGTTTAGTTATTTAATCTATTGCGGAATGGGTTATGTACTATGCTCAGTACTTTTCCTTCTCTGCACACGCAATTCGAAACCTGCAAAACATTTACTGAGGTATGGCTATTACGAGTTCATTTAACACGGTGGTTGAGATTAATTTCCAACAGATGTCAAGGAGACCATCAAGGCAGCATTTCTCCTAAAGATATTGGTGTTGAGGGAATCACTATTTATACTGAACCCCAATTTTAGAGAGATATAAGGCAAAGCGATGTGAATTGTTGCTCATTCGATCACTTATTTTTAGCTTTAAATTCTACTTTTAGCGCAAAAAATAGATCTACATTTCTTTGGAGTGTTTTGTGTAATATATTCTTTGCAATATTAGATCAGAGGTTGTAATGTAGTGATGATTTTATCAAATTGATTACTTGAAGTCTTGGAGCCTTTCAACCTTACTAAAATCTACTTACATATGGCCTTGAGATCATCTCGAGACTAGGAATTTAGATCCCAAGTCTGTGTATGTATGTAGAGGGGTGAGTTTGTGTGTATTTTAAGATCTCAGTTATGATGTCTTTGAAGGCCCAAAGCTATAAGTTATAAAGCATTGTTCTATGTATTAATATTTTGTGTCATAGTATTTCGTTTTTGTGTGTTTTAATATGTCATGCCTTGGTATTTTCCATTGTCTTTGAAGTGACACTGTTCTAAATGACTATTATCACAATTATGAGTTTCTATTGGAACTGGTCATTCAAAAATACATAAATTTGTAGGAAACATATTGATTACCACATATGATGAAGACATGAAACTAAATATGGCATTAAAGATGGTGACGGTAGCACCATAAAATATTTAAGGATGATGGAAAACCAGGTTAAATTTTGTGTGATTTTTTGGAATGGACTCATGATGATGGGGTATTATGTGTCACATTAATGTATTAGTAAGAAATTCTACATTGTTTTCTACTGGTCCTTCAAAATTTTGTAATATTATGTACCTTAAGTTCTGTTGTTAGCCTTCTAAGGAAAGGTTACACCCATGAAGTTTGTGGTAATATTAAAACCACTTTGTAATGGCAGGTTTTTGGTTAGTGAGAAGCCAATTTGAAGTGCAGGTTTGTGGTAATCTAGAAAACATGTGTGAGAGTGAAGTGTATAGGGATTCATGTAGGCATGGTTCAGGGTCAACTCACAAATCCCTCATAATGGCTTAGGGTGAGCCGAGAAAACACTCGTCATGGTTTAGGTTAAGTTAATAAAGCCCATAACATGATTATGGGTAATTCGATAAAATCCATGATGACGATCATATATGGGCATATAAATGTATAAGTATAGGTATGTAGATAATAGTTGATTGAACCATGTACACGAACCCCATCCTAGTTGACTGGTGGTTACATCGGTTGGTATCCATGCATTCATGTAGATGGTTTTTCCTTTATATGGACGTCGGCATATTATTTTTATCATGTTTGTAACAACCAAGACTACATCTATCCTTTGTAGATTGAGATTGGGACAAGTAGTCATTAAGAGGACGACTTGGAAAATATAATTGCTTCTTGTATCTGTTGTGATTCTTTCTATGTAAAGGATTTTTTTCCTATTCGTTAGGAGTTTTTTAGATCTAAATGTTTCGTAGATTAGTGTGTAATTGAGATATTCTCTCAACCAAGTGATTGTGTGTCCAAGATAGTCCACCTATCTTGAGACAACATTGCATGTATCTATATGTAACATTATTTGATTAATCTATGCTATGATCAGTTTTTTTAATTTTTGTCCATGCACCAAGTTCTGTGTTATTTGTGCCAAAGCTATAGGAGGTAGTAAAGAAAACCTACAATATTAGATAACCCCTCAAGGATTTCCCATTTGAGTATTTCAACTTAGAATATCAACAGAGCTACAACGAGATCAAAATATTGCTAATATTCTATCTCAAAAAATATGCAAAGGTAACCTTGTAGAGGCTTAATTTTTATGCTCGATTAAGGTTCTGATTGGGTAGTGTTACCATGTGAAAATATTGTTGTTTCTATATTCCTAGGAAAAAAAAAGGTGGTGGTGCAGAGGTGATCACCTCGACCATTATTAGGGTTCTGATTTTGTAGTTCCGTCCGATTTTGTGGGACGATTTTGTGGTGAAGGAGAAACTGATTTCTGTCTAGAAATCGAATCTGCATTCGATTGATTTTTTATTTTTATTTTATATTTGACTTCATGTGATTGCATCCAAAGTTTTAATTTTACTGCAGGCTTTACTGGTGCTCGTAATCCTAGGGCAACTTCCTTTTGTTTTGGCTAGTGAAAAACATTTATGGATAAAGAGCACATTGATTCCATTTTTTTTGTACAATTCATTTGAGGCTACTAAGGTAAAAAGTGATCATTTTTTAAGGAACCATGGATAAGTCAAGAAGAAAGAGTAATTCACTTTTTTAAATGTTAGGTTTAACCTTGTCCAATATTTTTAATGTGTGTATTTCAAATTTTAGTGTGTGTGTGTGTGTGTGTGTGTGTGTGTATTTGTGTGTGCGGGGGAGAGCTTTTCTATAGTTAACATATAAGATATAAAATACCAAGTTCTATCTAGATAAGTCTAATAAAAATAATAATTTGAGATTATGGAATCCTTAGACATGAGAAATTTTAATGCTTCAAATGGGTACATAAAGCATTGAATTATAAGAGGAATAAAATTACTGGTATCACTCATAAGGAATGGGATGCTTAAAAACTCAGATCTCTCCATACCAATTGACTATATCTTGTGTGAGGAGCATAGATCACCAAGAAAAGTGGTTGTGTCTAAAGACATTATTGTCATGTTCTCAACGAACACTTGAATAATATAACATGGAGATTTTTTTCCTTTGAATAGGGTACATTAAATAAATATACCATGAGAAAAACCATGGGTTTCCATATGCCTAGAGCCCAGCACCATCGATAACGTGAATGAGTTAAGTTTACATGAACTACACTAACAATATCCCCCTTAAATTTCACTAGGGGAGATTGACAAAGTCCCAACCATATCATACCTGAGATCTCACACTTCCCCCCTCAAGCTAGATACTTGTAATTTTCCACTTGAATACATCTTCAAGAGTTCTACTTCACATCTTGATGACTCAATGTTCCACTGCATTGCATGTATGTGTGATGAATGTTTTAATGTCTTACAAAAATTCATGCCCCTACAAGACATGTATTCTGAAAAATCACGTCTTGCAACTTCGTAGGGGAATACACCTCCTTATGACAATATTTCACTACTTGGACCAAAACCCTTATGGCGTTAAAGAAATTAAACATTCACTCCTTCATGCTATGCTACTATATATTCATTATTTTGCATCCATACGACCACTCTCCCATCTTTTGTATCTCACCCAATCCAAACCTTATCGTGAATTTTCGTGCTACTTGAAATCTCTCTTTATATCACACGTATTTCATACAATCTATCATAAATCCATCCATTATTAACTACCCTCTTCAATTTTGAAAACCACCAACACAATACAGATATATTAAAGACCTCACAAGATCCAACCTTTTCCATCTTCTGCAATTCTTAGACCTATGAAATTTTATTTTTTAATTATTCCATACTTGTTGCTCTCCTCTATCATATCGATCGACAATGAATTTCTTTATTTGTTTAACAATATCATATTGCACATGCGCAAGCAACTTAGCGATGAAAAACATATCATTCCTATGGGATTTCATTGGAACTTGGTCTTATATCCATATTTTAGTGAACATTTGAATCTTTCAATTGGAAGTGAAAATGTTTGCATTGAATACATGTGTTGGAGATTATTTTCTAAAAATAATGAAATCCACTATGTGGCCAAAAAACATAGCATATATACTAACATGGGTCTCCTCTTTTAGTCCTTGCGCACTAGAGATATCCATCCAATATTTTTCCTTTCTTTCGGACCTCATTCTTATCTATATATATATATATATATATATATATATATATATATATATATATATATATATATATCATCACACTAGCCAATTGGTCCTATTTCAACTCATTTGTTGTCCTGCTACTATTATTGTCAAGCATGCATATTATCTACAAATTGGCACCATGGACTCGACGACCATGACATACACCATCATTGCTACCACTCACTCTATGGCCACTTGGCTTCCATAGTCAACATGCTACTCAGAACAAGATGCCCCACCATAGGAGATCTCAACTTCATCATCCCTTTCTTGCCTGACTCTACACTTAAGATATTGTTATCAAACCAACTCCAAAATTAGAAGAAACAAAGAGATAAATGCCTTAGAAATAAGCCACTTCAAGGGGGAAACCTCGTTTAAATTATGTAAATTAAAAATTCTTGGATGATTCAAATGGAAAACCTAATTTCTATATATAGGAGCCCATGGGGTCACAACATAATCCTAGCCAACCTAACAATAACAATCTAAGGGCCAACAAATTATAGCAATAGTGGGGTTTTATGGGGCTCAATAATAACAATATGGGGAATACAAGGGTATAATAATAACCATAAGGGGGCTACAATACAACAATAAGGGACTACACTAGTAATATAGGGACCTAACATGCTACTCTTCTTCAAAAAAGTGTTGTCCTCAATGCTTGAGTAAGTTCTTTAGTGGGTGAGTTCTTCCACTTGATGAGATAATCTAAAATTGATCAATTTCATAGCTGTTGAGTTATTTTTCCTCTGATGGCTTTAGGTTCCAATATTTTTTCCTTCCTCATCAATTTCCGGCAATATTGTTTTAATTGGAAGTTTGTCAACTATAACCTTCTTTAAGCATGAAAAATGGAAAACTGGGTCCACTCAAGAAGAAGTAGGAAGCTCCAATATGTATGACATAGAACAAATATTTTGCAACACCTTGTAAGGACCATAATACTTTTTCGATAATTTATTATCCTTCTTAGCTTGCTTGAGTGACATTTTTTTGTATGGTTGTAGGCGTAAAAATACCGAGTCTCCTACATCAAAACATCTCTTGTTGCGATGTTGATCTGCCTATTGTTTCATTTGATTTTGTGCCAAATTTAGGTTATCCTTGAAGAGTTGGAGAACTTCTTATTAATGCTGGATGTGATGTTCCACTGATTGAACCTTAGAATTTTCGCTTAAAGATGATGTGATGGATGGTGGATGATATCCATAAAGTGCCATAAATCGGTTCATTTTTTCTACAGTATGGAAGGATATGTTATACCACCATTTAGCTAGAGGTAACCACTTTAACGATTTTGTTTTTTTATCAGATACAAAACAATGAATGTATCCTTCCAAACATTTTTTCACTATCTCAGTTTGCCCATCGGATTGAGGATGATAATATGATCTATGGTCTAGTGTAGTACCAAAACAAGAAAATAATTTCGTTCAAAAATTTCTAGTGAAAATGGGATCTCTGTCGCTTACAATAATTTGGGTTTCCATGTAGCTTTTGAATTGTTTCCATAAATGCAGTAGCAACTGTACTTTCTTTAAATGGATGAGATAATGCACAAATGTGTGCATACTTGGTAAGTCTATCAACTACCACCATGATGACACTATTTCCTTCGGACTTAGGTAAACCTTTCATAAAATTCATTGAAACCTCCTCTCAACATTCAGTTGGAATGGGTAAAGATTGGAGCGGACTCGTGGTCTTAATTGTCTTAAATTTATCTTGCTAGCAAACCAAAAATGTAAGTGTTGGGCATCCAACGATATGAAATTGGTGCAAAACTGGGAAATATTGGATGGTATTTCATGCCTAAATATATTTTTCATATGTGGTAATCTAGGCATCCATAGGTATGGGGAGTTTTCCACAGTGAAAAATGCATGTGCATCTAAATATCTCCTAAAACCAAATAACAAAGGAAATTAATGAATTATCACTAACGAGATCGAGACTAGTGGGGCTTGAAAGTTGAGTTAAGGTTGTAATCACCATGAGTGTTTGGTAAGGCTTTGTGGATTCCACAAGAGGATTCTAGGGAATTTTGATTGCATGGCATGGAAATATTGGTAGCACGAAACATTGTTATCATGACATGTGGCAAGTAGGAATGGCCTTTTCAGATGGAAAAGAGATCGATTTTTTAAATTACACGTGTCACCATCAAAGGATGCTATGTGGTATGGTGAAAAAGGTTTTAGCATTAGCCAAGGGCATGCCACATGGAACTACCAAATAAGTTAGATTTTGAAGGGTAATATCTCTCAATCTAGAGGTTGGATTGAGATAAAAATTATATAGCCAAAAATATTTTGATAAGCAAGATGCAATGGTGTTATCCAAAGTTAATTTCACCAACATTAGGAAAGAAGAAATTTTGTAATCCCATTTCCATAATGAAACCATGGCGGTCGGGTTAATTGAAAGTCACACCACTCATTAGGCTAGAAAATTCCAACTGGTGGGGAGTGATTGTTATAGATTGATATCAAAGTGAATGTTCTACACCAAAACTTTGGAGATAAAATTGGACCTTCTTACAAAGTGATTATCGGAAATTTTAGCATAAAAGTTCCCATCAAATGTTCATGTAATTTTCATGTCATAATATTTAAACCAATCAAAATCATATAAATTTAAAAATAGGTACATGTAAACATTTTGGAGGGAAAAGAAGAAAATCTACATTTTTTAATTATATTTTGGCTTATCTCCTTAAAGGTTTAGTAAAATATCAAGTATATACACTCGTTGGATGATGAATTAAATTACAGATCCAACAAGTACCCATCATGCACACTTTTGAGAAGACCCACATCAATAAAAATTGAAGATACATTAAAAAAAAATGTTCACACATTTTTTTAATGTATCTTAATTTTTTATCAATGTGGGTACTCGTTGTATGTGTAATTTAATTGCACATCCAACAAGTGTATACACTTGAAATTTTATTAAACCTATAAGGATATAAGCCAAAAAATACAATTAAAAAAAGTAGCTTTTTTATTCTCCCTCCAAAATTCATAACTATTATTTTATTATTTTAAATATTAATTTATTATTTTTCTTTAAGAGGCCACTTTTAGGTTGAAATTTCTTCTAATTCGGATATAATAGTAAAGGCTCTACATTTGACCTTTGCGAATAAAATTGTAGCTCTGTTATAGAGTGATAATGTATCAAAGCACCTAGGTTGATCATTTGGACTAAACGGGCCCAATATGACAAGTTTAGAGCTTTGTTACAACTTGTGACATCAAAGCACTCAAGTTCAGTGCTTTGATTGGATGGGTTGAAGAAAAGATGAAATGAAAAGGGAAGGTTCTACACTAGACCTTTGGGTATAAAATTTGGAACCTTAATATGGAGTATGGTAGTTAAAGGATAATTGGTGTTGATTACATTGTGTGTAAATTGTAGAGTTTGAATGGTGATTATGCGTTGTATGTATGTGTTTATATTGTAATTTTGAAATGATGGGAATACAAGATTATGATATGTTAGTTATTTTTCTAACTAGGCCACTAACTTTCATATTTTATGATTGCTAGTCATGTTGAAAGGTTTATTTCAACTTAGTGACGATATGAATATAAAAATGTTGATATGCACTTTTGATTCCTATAATATATGGCTAAGATGATTTCGAGATGTCTGAACAGTAGCTGATCACAATACATCATTCCAGCATGTATAGTTTTTGTGTGGCAAGGTAACATGTCAAATTTTTTATGCTAATCAAATTGGAAATTGGGTGTGTGTGACAACACATAATATGACCCAATTGCAACAATAAATTGAAGGATGGGAATAAATATGGCACATCATAGTGTGGATGAAGTCCTTCATGAGAAAGAAAGGGAAGTTCCCCTAATATTGCAGAGACCTTCCATAGCTTGAAAGCTAAGTTGAAGAGGTCTAAGGTACAAAATAAAAGGCTCAATAGAAAGAAGAAAGTGTTGGCAAGGTTGAACACAATATTGCTAAAATATTTCTCATACATGAAAGAGTTGTTGCAACAAGCATAAACCTCTAGACATATGGAGGAATTCCATGATGAGAAAGTAAGAAAGGAACATTATAATTTTGGAGAGAAAAGACAACCATTTTGATGTTTGCACTATGGAGAGGCACATCTAAAGAAATATTTCGCTAATAGAAATCAGAAGACGAAGAACAGTTCATGTGAATCCCAGGCACATGAAACAATATTCTCTAATAAAAAAATGGATGAGGAAGATCCCATCGAGCTCTCTAAAACAAAAACAAAAAAAAAATCCTTCTTTCACTATTTAGAGGGATCTTGGAATTTTGAGGCCGATTTAAACCTTGGAAAGGAATCTAGATTTTTTGTGAATTGTTGTTGATGGACACAATCAACACCAAAAGTCAAGGAACTAAGTTGTTATGGACTAATGGATGAGGTGTAGAGGAAATTTTTTACATTTATACGTTGTTATTATTAGGTACAAGTTTATTATTGTCTTTGTTTCTTTTGATTGAACATGACCATGCTACCTTGCATTGTTGTCTTATATTTTTGTTCTATTCTTTTCAGTATTTTTTTTCTTTAATGTTTCCTTTTGTGGTTTGATATTGGTGGTTTGATTAGTGTGGTAAAGGAAAGAAAAGGAACTCTTGGAGAAGTGCTAAGTAAAAAACTCTGAAAATTAAAGACCATGATTAAAACCTATGCATAAGATAAATGAAAATAGAACGTGGAAAAGGATGACTCAAAATATAGGTGGTCCTCGTTGTGTGCATATGAAAAAATAAACCATGACATGAAATTTATGAGAATAACGTAAGAAGGGAGTTTCATTAATTGAAATTTTTCATGGCTAATATATTTGTTTATTTTCTTTTCTATGAATGGAAGGAAGATAAGAAAGTGAAATAAAGGTATGAGGATGTGAATTGGTCTAAAATTTCATGAGTTAAGAGCCACCATAGTAGTAATATAAGTGATTAATATTTAAAAATATGATCACTATGTGAATAGCATGAAAATATAATTTGTACTTACCATGTTTTGAGTAACATAGGAGGTTACTTAATCAATTCCATGTTGTATGGATCACCATTGGTCATGTGTGTAGGAATGAACTATTGCTAATAATGACCATTACTGATATGTTATGTTGATGGTCTTGAACGTTTTTGTGAGAATGATTGAAAATGATAAAGTATGGAAATTGATATCGTATTCTTAGCTTGGATGAGGACATGATGTAATTTTATGCAAATGAATATACGTTTATGAAGTTTTCATTTAAATTTATGAATGGTTCAGTTGATAAATTTATGACTAATGTGTGAAGCTATGATCATTTCAAGAACAACTAATTCTTACAATGGCACAATCGGTATCAACTTGATAGACCCTTCAAAAGGCCTCAAATCAAAGTGCTCACAATGAAAACCAAGAAAATAAGGAAGTACTAAGCCAAGGAGAAAGTGAGTAAAGGAAAGGAATTTGGTTAGAATTCCATTATTTAAATTTGAATATTATTTATGCCCTGACGACATCTCCGGATTTCCTAATGTTGTCGCCCTCTGCCATGTCCCAGTTCGGGAATATTAACTCGATTCCCTTTCGGTGGTCATGTAGAGTGAACACTTGATACAAGGCTTTCCTATCTCTTAGGATCAACTAACCCATGTCCAAGCACTATTCACATGGAACCTTTCCCCGCTTCAGTCTTCAAAGTTCTCATTTGAATATTTGCTACTATCACCAAGATCTACATCGGGGGCCAGTCCACCCAATCTCATGCCCGAGGTTTCTCAATGACCCCCGCATCCTCCGACTCATCGAAGCCATGAAATTACTTCGACGGTCGAGTGTAGGTTGCGCACTTCAGCGACATCCATTTTTGGGGCTAGTTGATTCGGCATGTGAATTTTTACACACTCCTTAGTGGATTTTGACTTCATCAACTTTCGATTCATCCCACATAGCAAATTATTCTTACCAAAAATGGCCCACTTGGACCTCTCGATTCCATGACATGACTCACTGGAGAAGCCACGCCCTATTAACTATTGAATGTTGGAGAATAGTTCAAGGGTGTTATGCCCTTAATGCCTCTAATAATTTTCCTTACCCGATAAAACTCGCGTGTGATCTCCAGCTACCTTGAGGGAAACTTCGGAGAAAACCAGCTACTATATGGTTCGATTAGTCTTCCGCCCCTATACCCAAGTTAGATGAATGATTTTCATGTTAGTATCACTACGAGCCTCCACAAGCGTTTCATTTGGCTTCACCCTTCTCAGGAATAGTTCACCATATTTTGGGTCCCAACAGGTGTGCTCGCACTAAAATCCTTTGCATAAGCTCAAGGTCGGTCAATGATGCACCCCCAAAAAAAGGGGTCGGTCGACATTCCACAATAAAGGTTTTTGTAAAGCCTAGCGTAGTTGAGACCGGTACTAGGCACATTACCTATTTAAGATATTCAAAGGCCTTAGTTGCTTTAGGAGTCCATGAAAAATGCATCTTTTTGTTAAAGGTGCCACTATTCTCCCATAATTCTTAACAAACTTGCGATAATATCTTGTTGACCTGAGAAATCCTCGCAACTACTTTATGGTTGTGGGGACTTTCCATTCCTTAATGGCTTTAATTTTGTTAGGGTCTACCTTAACACCCTCCTGAGATATAATATGACCCAGATATTCCACCTATTGGACTCCAAATAAACATTGAGAGGTTTTTCCATATAGTTGTTTCTCCTCCAATAGTTTGAGCACCCTCTCAACATGTTAAACATGATCCTTCCAAGACCTATTTTAGATTATTATATCATCAAAAATTACTACCACAAATTTTCTAAGGAAGGGTTTAAAATGAAATTCATCAACCCTTCAAACATAGAAGGTGCATTAGAAAGGCCAAAAGGCATGACCAAAAATTCACAATCACCCTCATGAGTTTGAAATGTTTTTTCTGGAATATCTCGAGACTTCATTCTAATTTGATGATATCCTAAATGAAGATATAGCTTGGTAAAATAAATTGCTCCATGTAATTCATCCAATAATTCATCAATCACAGGAATGGGAAATTTATCCTTAATAGTGAGCTTATTGAACAAATAAGTCTTACAATGGTAGGAATGCTATCAACTAGATAGACCCTTCAAAAGGCCTCAACTCAAAGTTCTCATAGTGACAACCAACAAAATAAGGAAGTCGTAAGCCAAGGAGAAAATGAGTAAAGGAACGGAATTGGGTTAGAATTCCATTATCTAAATTTGAATATTATTGTTGCCCAATGACGTCTCCGGATTTGCTAAATTTTTTGCTTGCCGCCATGTCCCAGTTCAAGAATATTAACCTGATTCCCTTTAGATTCTCATCCTGAGTGCACCCTTGATACACGGCTTCCCCATCTCTTAGGATCGACTAAACCATGTCCAAGTGTTGTTAACATGGAACCTTTCCCCACTTCAGTCTTTAAAGTTCTCATTTGAATATTTTCTACTACCACCAAGACCTGCAACGGGGGCCGATCCACCCAAGCTCAGACCCAATTTTTCTCAATGACCCCCGCGTCCTCCTACTCATCGAAGCCAGGCAACTACTTCGATGGTCTAGTCTAGGTTGAGCGCTTCAGTGCCATCCATTTTCTAGGCTAGTTGATTCAGAAATTGAGTTGTTCCACACTCCTTAGCAGATTTTTACATCCATGACCATCATCATTCTTTCTTAATCAACCAATACCCTTTGTGGGATCTAGGTTAGCACGCGATTCGGCACCATATTTCAACTTTCAGTCCATCCCGCACCGCTAGTTCTACTTACCAAAAATGGCCCACTTGGAGCTCTCGATTCCATGGCACAGCTCAATGGAGAAGCTAGACCCTCTTACCTGTTGAACGTTTGAGAATAGGTCAAGGTTGTTACACCCCCGATGCCTCTAATAATTTTATTTACCCGATAAAACTCGTGCGTGAGCTCCAAATATCCCAAGGGAAACTTCGGGGGAAACGAGCTACTAGATGATTCATTTAGTCTTCCACTCCTATACCCATGTCAGAAGAATGATTTGCACGTTAGTATCACTAGGAGACTCCACCAGAGTTTCCTCTAGCTTCGCCCTACTCAACCATAGTCCACCATACTTTGGGACCCAACAAGTGTGCTCGCACTCGAACCTTTCCAATAAGCTCAAGGTCAGTCGATGATGCACCACCTCAGAGAGGGGTTGGTCGACATTACACAATAAAGGTTTTTGTGAAGTCTAGCATAGCTAAGACCGGTGCTAGGCACATTTCCTCTTTAAGATGTTCAAAGGCCTTAGTTGCTTCAGGAGTCCATTAAAATGCATCTTTATTCAAAAATATTGTTAAAGGTGTTGCTATTCTCCCATAATTCTTAACAAACTTATGATAATACCTTGTTAACCCAAGAAATCCTCGCAACTTATTTATGGTTATGGGGAATTTAAATTCCTTAAATGGATTTAATTTTTTTAGGCTATACCTTAACACCCTCTTAAGATACAATATGACCCATATATTCCACCTATTGTACTCCAAAGAAACATTTGGAGGTTTTTGCATATAGTTTCTTCTCCTCCAATAGTATGAGAACCCTGAAAACATGTTTAACATGATCCTTCCAAGACCTGTTGTAGATTAGTATATCATCAAAAAATACCAACACAAATTTTCTAAGGAAGGGTTTAAAAATGGAATTCATCAACCCTTGAAATGTAGAAGGTGCATTGGTAAGGCCAAAAGGCATGACCAAAAATTCATAATGACCCTCATGAGTTAAAAATGTTGTTTTCGGAATACCTTGAGTTGTCATTCTAATTTGATGATATCCTGAACGAATATCTAACTTGGTAAAATAAATTTCTCCATGTAATTCATCCAATAATCCATCAATCACAGGAATGGGAATTTATCTTTAATAGTGATCTTACTGAGCTTCCTATAATCAGGACACATGTTCCATGATCCATCCATCTTGTGCAATAGTACTATTGGAGCAAAGAAAGAACTTTGACTAGGTTGAATTATACCAACCTCTAACAATTCTACAATCATACTTTGAATTTCACTCTTTTGTACATAAGGATATTTGTAAGGCCTAATGTTTGGAGGAACACATCCTGGAATCAAATGAATAGCATGTGAATGATCATGAATAGGTGGGAGTCCTTTGGGAGTTTAAAACACCTTGGAATGATTGTCAAAGACTTTTTGGATATCTGGAGAAATAGATGATTTTGATGTTGGAACTTATAGTGAGCATAATTGTGTAATTAAGCCTTGTTGTTCTTTATTCAAAAGGTTTTTCATGACATTAGAGCTTATTATCTTTCCCAGCTTCCCTACAATACCCCATAATTCAAATTCGTTTCGTTCTAAAAAAAAAAATCAAGAAATTTTTTTGAAAATTAAAAGTTGTCGGCCCCAAATATTGTAACCGTTGTACTCCTAATACAACATCAACACCTCCCATTGGATGTAAAGCATTGGAATATTCAATACATATTCCCCCATGGTTAGCTTGATATTATGGAATATTCCAAAGCTCTTTGTAGTCCCTCCATTTTCAACCATCACTTGACACTCTAGTGTTGCATAGAGGAAGTAATTCAATTCCTTGGCTAACTTACAATGAATACAATTATGGGTACTACCTTAATCAATCAACACTATTACCTTTTTATTCTTGATATGTTCTTCTATCTTGAGAGTTTGAGAAGTGGTAATTATTTCCAATGCATTACACGATATTTTCATACTCATTTCTTCTTTCTATAGGGTTGGTTCTTGGTGTATATCCTCTTATATTGAAGTTTCTTATTCATTTTCTTCCTCCTCTTCACAATTTATGTAAAATAATTTATTCTCAGCACACTTATGACCTTTAGTGTATTTGTTATCTCAACTGTAACAAAGCCCTTTTTCACATTTTTCTTCTGATTGTTGTGGTGTCAACCTTGCAGGTTGTGGAAGTCTAGAAGTATCAACAGTTCCACCTTTATAGATCTTAGTGGTAGGCTTTGTTGTCGCATAAATTTACTTTCAATTTTTCTTGCCAAACTGAAAGCCTTCTCCAATGAGTCAGGTTCCCAAAGGCAAACCTCATGTTGGATGTTATCGTTTAAAGTCCCTATGAAGACATCAATCCTGTGTTCCTTTGAAATATCAGTTACCCTTATATTCAATTTTTGGAAGTCCTCAATGTGATCCACCATTGAACCCTTTTTTTTGAGATTTATCAATTGGCTATAGAAGGTGGTGCTCTTTGTATCCTCATAATGTTCTATCATTTCCATCGTAAAAATTGACCAAGTGAAATTTTTTTTACGAGAGCAAAGCAATCAATACCATAAAAATGTATTTTGTTCTAAATGTAAATTTGCAATTCGTACCTTTCTTTTGTTTTTCACATTACGGAGATCAAAATATTGCTCCATCTGTAGTATCCATGTTACGGGATCCTTGCCATCAAAATTCCTCATATCCAGCTTTGGAATATCATTGGTCTTCAATCCAACATTAGAGTTTATGAAATCATGATTAACGTTTATTTTATTATCATCATGAGTTTCCTGTACTACATTTTCGCCATTAGGAATAATTTCTTGTCTCAACTTTGTCAAACCTTCCTTCAAACCTTCCATGTCTTCTTTTATATCATTCTTCATGTCTTCCATATTAGCTTCCATGCCTTTCTTCAAACCATCCATATTAGCTCCCATTCCTTTCTTCAAACCATCTATCTTGGCTTGTACGCCTTTCTTCAAAACTTCCATTTAAATTTTTGTTACCCTTTGCAAGAGAAAAATTTGGTGCACTTGCTCTTCTAATTTTGATATATCATGCTGCACTTCTTCCTCTTAATGAGACATAGTAGAGCCTTCTTAGTTCTTAATGGGTGTTGAATTATTTTTAGAGGGCAATTTTAGAACACAATACTAATATCTATGCTTCAATATTCCCTTGGAATCACTTCAAATTGGTTATTCAAACAAGACTTATGCAATTTGAAAAAAAAATACACACCTTTTTCTTGATTTGGAGGAGCTCAATATTGAAGCTAATGTATATATGGAATTTTAGATCCCTGAGATTTAAGCTTTGGTCCTGTAATAGCCCTTTGAGTCTTCTTTCCAATGGCATAGGTCTAACCTGACTTCGACTCCTCAACATAATGCAATTCCCAATCTCCCACAATGACACAAATATGAACTATTTTAGTAGAGAAAACTTGTATGGCATGCCACGTGTCACTATTTCCTCCTTTGGATCTTACATTTATACACAGAAAACTACAGTTTGTGTAATTTCGGCTACTTTTTATAGAATTCCAATTCGATGCTCAGAGAGACAGTTATGAGGATTTTCCCAAGGTCACCTCTTTCAGATGAAATTTCGAAGCCTGCAAAAACCATAACTTCCATGGATCATATCTCCAAAAATATTCCAAGCCAAGATTTGAAATTGTTACACAAATTTCCTTAGGATTATTTCACAAATGGGTTTCGTTTTAGCATTTTAACCATCGTTGAAAACAAGTTATAGTGAAAATTTCACAATGACATGTTTGAAGCAGTGAAACGCTAGAATCCAAAGTTTTAATACCAAATGTTATAAAACCAACTCCAAAAATAGAAGAAACATAGAGATCAAGGCCTTAAAAATAAGCCACTTTGAGGAAGAAACCTCCTTTACATTACATAAATGAAAAATTCTTGGATGATTCAAATGTCAAAACGTCATTTCTGTATGTAAGAGTCCATGGGGTCATAATATAATCCTATCCGACCTAAAAATAATAATCTAAGGGCCAACAATAGAAATAGTTTGGTTTTATGGGGCACAATAATAATAATATGGGGACTACAGGGGTACAGTAATAACAATAAGGGGGCTACACTACAACAACAAGGGGCTAGAGTAGTAATACAGGGACCTAACAAAGATCATGGTCTTTATTGTTATTATAAGAGAGCATCAAACTTGAACTTTGCTAGCGATAACCAAAATGCATTCCTTTTTCATATCAACCAGCTCAAGGGATACATCCTTCACATTGTACATCACGCGCAATTACTATATGCTCCTGAAAAAATGACTTCCATGACTTTTATTTGAGCCATTAGATGATCTTTCCCACTCGAACTTTTCTCCTCATTATTTTCCTCAATAGAAAAAAATAAACCTTTATAAACAAATATAATCATGAACACAATACATAAGCAAACACACACATAAATAATGCCAGAAAATACCATAGGAAAACCCTAAATCTAGTGAAAAACCCAAACATGATTCCATCAGTCCTTGGCCAAAGCCCTAACAAAGCGTACTAGGGAACCCACAATTGCTTAACCCTTGGCCCTTTAAAATGGACAAGTACCCCACACTTGGTTAACCCTTGATACAAGGCTTCCCCGTCTCTTAAGATTGACTAACCCATGTCCAAGTGTTGTTCACATGGAATCTTTCCCCATTTTAGTCTTCAAAGTTCTCATTTTAATATTTTCTACTACCACCAAGATCTGCACCGGGGGCCGATCCACCCAAGTTCACGCACAAGGTTTCTTAATGACCCTCGTGTCCTCCTACTCATCGAAGCTAGGAAATTTCTCTGATGGTGGAGTATAGGTTGCACACTTCAGCGCCACCCATTTTCGGGGCTAGTTGAATTGTCATGTGGGTTGTTACACACTCCTTAGAGGATTTCAACTTCCATGACCACCATCCCACTGTCTTAATCAACCAAAACCCTTTATGGCATCTAGGTTAGCATGCAATTCGCCACCGTAACTCAACTTTCATTTCATCCTGCATCGCCAGTTATGCTTACGAAAAATGGCCCACTTGGAGCTTTCGATTCCATGGGATGGCTCAAACAAGTAGTCACACCCTCTTACATATTTAAAGTTTGAGAATAGGTCTAGGGTGTTACTCCCTCGGTGCCTCTAATCATTTTCTTTACCTGATAAAACACGTGCATGAGCTCCAGCTATCCTAAGGGAAACTTCAGAGGAAACCAAGTACTAGATGGTTCGTTTAGTATTTCCACCATATACCCAAGTCAGATGAATGATTTGCAGGTTAGTATCGCTACGAGCCTCCACCAGAGTTTCCTCTGGCTTTGCCCTGCTCAGTGATAGTTCACCATCTTTTCGGTCCCAATAGATGTGCTCGCACTTGAACCCTTCACATAAGCTCAAGGTCGGTGGATGATGCACCCCCTGAGAGAGGGGTCGGTCGACATTCCATAATAAAGGTTTTTGTGAAGTGTGGCATAGCTAAGACTGGTGCTAGGAACATTGCCTCTTTAAGATGTTAAAAGGACCTAGTTGCTTCAGGAGTCCATGAAAATGCATCTTTCTTCAATTATGTTGTTAAAGGTGCTACTATTGTCCCATAATTCTTAACAAACTTGCAATAATACCTTGTTCACCCTAGAAATCCTCGCAACTGCTTTATGGTTGTGTGGAATTTCCATTCCTGAACGGCTTTAATTTTGTTATGGTCTACCTTAACACCCTCTCGAGATACAATATGACCTAGATATTCCACCTATTGTACTCCAAAGAAACATTTGTAGGTTTTTCCTACAGTTGTTTCTCCTCCAATATTTGAAGCACCTTGTCAACATGTTGAACATGATCCTTCTGCGACTTGTTGTAAATTAGTATATCATCAAAAAATACTAATAGAAATTTTCTAAGTAAGGGTTTAAAAATGGAATTCGTCAACGCTTGAAATGTACAAGGTGCATTGGTAAGGCCAAAAGGCATGACAAAAAATTCATAGTGACCCTTATGAGTTCGAAATGTTGTTTTTGGAATATCTTGAGTCTTCATTCTAATTTGATGATATCTTGAACAAAGATCCATATTCGTAAAATAAATTGCCCCATGTAATTCATCCAATAATTCATAAATCATAGGAATGGGAAATTTATCTTTAATAGTGAGCTTATTGAGCTCCCAAAAATCCAAACACATGCGCCATGATCCATCATTCTTGTGCACCAAGACTACTAGAGCAGAGAAATAACTTTGACCAGGTTGAATTAAACTAGCCTCTAAGATTTCTACAATCATACATTCAATTTCACTCTTTTGGACATAAGGATGTCTGTAAGGCATGATGGTAGGAGGAAAAATTCCTGGAATAAATTAATAGCATGTGCATGATCATGAATTGGTGGGAGTCATTTGGGAGTTTCAAATGCCTTGGAATGATTTTCCAATACTTTTTGGAGATATGGAGAAATAGATGATTTCGATGTTGGAACTTCTAGTGAGCATAATTGTGCAATTACACCTCATTTTTATTTATTGAGAAGGTTTTTCATGACATTATAGATTATTATATTTCCCAGCTTCCCTACGATACCCCGTAATTCAACTTCCTTTCCTTTTAAAAAAAATTCAAGAAAAGTTCTTCAAAATTAAAAGCTACAGTCCCCAAAGATTGTAACCATTGTACTCCTACTACAACATCAACACCTCCCATTAGAATGGAAAGCATTGGTCTATTCAATACATATTCCCCCATGGTTAGATTTATATTATTTCATTTTCCAGAGCAATTTATAGTCCCTCCATATGCAACCATCACTTGACACTCTAGTACTAGGTATAGGAACCAATTCAATTCCTTGGCTACCTTACAATGAATAAAATTATGGGTACTACCTGTTAACACTGGAAAATCGTATAGTAGAAAACGACATTAGTTAATGTCGAGCCTAAGGATTTACATGACAGGGATACATTATGGAATCAAAAAGTATTTAAAATCTCTAAGGTTTTGAGAACATCAAATTTGAGCTAGTCATAGATGCTCAAATGCATGTTTTTTCCTTTGAAAAGAGTGCCTTCTGTGTGCACTGGAGCTCGATAAGCATGCATTCCTGGAAGTAGAAAAAATTCTCTTTCCAGGACCACAAGCAAGAAAAGGACAGTTTATCCTTATGTGAAAGCCGCCTAAGGATAGCACCAGTGCCCCCTTAGGCATTGTGTGAGCACACAAAAGCATATTTCAGCGCACAATGGAATCATGCCCCTCCCTTGGGTCACCATCCATCATGTACTAAGGGAGGGAAGGATGTTTGAAAGGTCAAGTAACACCAAAGTTGCCCAAGTAACA
Organism: Pinus albicaulis; assembly: GCA_034641835.2. Lineage (NCBI taxonomy): Eukaryota > Viridiplantae > Streptophyta > Pinopsida > Pinales > Pinaceae > Pinus > Pinus albicaulis. Next base: position 105,608,654 of record CM076582.1, read on the forward strand.
CCAGTGTCTTGTGTGACCCAAGGAGTAGGAGTTGAAGAAGAGCACTCGATTGTTGGCCACCCAACAATTTTAGTCCATTGCAGCAGAGATAGAGAGTTGAAATGCGTCATAAGGTAGAACTTGAAGGACAAACATCCTTGCATCGGGTCCTAGAGCCACTGCCTAGGCCCTTTGGCAAGTGGGTAAGATTTGTTTTCATTCCAAGCATTCAATAAGAAGAGGCCATCGAGCTGTTGTTTACCTTGTTACTGTTTGGAACTCTCTATATAGCTTCTTTTTGTGTTTTTAGTTTTAGTTTTTCAACAGAGCATACTTTAGTGTATTACTTCATTTAAGTCTTATACTTCTGAGCTCCCCCCAGATATTTCCTTTTACCTATAGTTTAGAGGGTAGACCACACTCTCTAAACTCGTGCGATTTCGTACACCCATGTATTGAATCCACCACAACAAGATTGGCGACTCCACTGACGTGTTTCAAGTTTATGTGGTTGTGCCTTCTTTTGCAGGAGACCCTTAGTCTATGCTGGAGTGGAACTAACAGTCCTCCGACCCATATTGTAGTCCCTAGACTCACTAAGGTGACAGAATGAAGAAGGCAGGTCCTAATTTTTTATTTTACTTGCAGGAATTTTGTACGTTGTTTTTTCACACAAACACGCAGGGCGCACATTCAGAGGTGACCTGTGTGCAGGAAAGCGCACCTATTAGAGTTTATTGCACGCAATTCGCAGAGAGAGTTTTTCTCCCTATATTCTACATTTTTTCTGCTTGTAAGAGTGTTGGGAAGCCCCTAATGTATCTGCCAACACTTGTGTTGTTACCCCACAGCTTCTGGAAACTGATTTTTGCTGCTTTTTGTAGGCATTTAGTTAGTTTTTATTTAAGTTGGTTTTTTGCAAAAAGTGTTCACATAGTTTAAGTAGGGGGCCAATTAACCATTGCTTTCCGAACAATTTATGTTTTTTTCAAATTCTGGTATGCACACTTAGTTTAACGAGTCCAAGTAAGTGGCTCATGACCGCACATGCATAAGCTAGTGTAGAAATTGTTTAGTTTAAATTTAAATTTTTTCATTTAGGAAATTGCGGGACTAGGATTGAATAGCAAGTTAGAGCAAGTAATATCTATTGTCTTTGCGCCATTGGGTGACCCTGGACAATCATATGACCACTCTACATTTGTGATTTGCCATCTCCCTTTAGTCACTCACATAGACTAATTAGGAGGTTTTGGAAGCAGCCCATTATCTGCAAGTGCTTTTTATTTTGAGCAAGGAGCAACATCACATAGTTTAACTAGGGGAATTTTGTAAAGGATTACCAATATCCATATGTTCAAATTATGAGATTGTTCACCATATGCTTACACACATTCACCCACTAAGAAAAAAAAAATCCACCTAAAAATAACTTAAACTAACTCACTAAACTCTCCCCACAGGGGCCACAAGAGAGATTATAGTTTAAGTTAGGATCAAGGGGGTAGGCATCCAATAAGCCGCCTTGATCATGCTTCACATTTGAACCATAGAAGTTGTGTTTTTAGGGAGCTTTAAAATCTACCTATCAGCCCACGAAAAAGAAAACCTGAGCATGGCAGAGACCCGATTCAAAGCGGGTTAGGCTTAGGCACAGTGAGTGCGGTATCAGTTGGGGCTACCTGACTTGGTTGATACTCGGTACTATTAGCTGACTACCAAGAAGCCCAAGACTCAAACGCTCACATGGGATAGTGGTTATTAGTGGCAAAAGCTAGGGCATCCTTTACCGTATAGGTGCGGTGCAGGCAAGCACCAAACGCTCTACCCTTACCATGGTTGATTCTCTTCGGCTGATTGGGGGCGTCGCCAGCTCTTACGAGACATTGTGCCAGCACTCGCAATAAATCCTCTCAAGGCACAGCTACTTTTGAGTGTGTGAGGACGTTATTAGGTCTTCTAGGATTTTTTGAGTATCACGTGCAAACAAACAAAACCATTTTTTTCTTGATTGCTCACATAGATTAAGTTAAAGGAAAATTCATTTCATTTTCGCTTTCTCTTATGTCTATGGCCATAAAATTGTTGTGATCATAGAGTAAATCTCCTCAATTTTTTTTTTGAAAACCCAACCTTGAAGACCCTCAAATAGTTCCAATGGAACCTCGTCGGTCCAGGCATCTTTTGGACCTCCCCCCATTATCGGGAGGGGTTCTTCGTCTTTCGTCATTTAGGTGTCAAAGACGGAATGTTGCCACAGTGGTTGGATCCTCCTTGCTTGGAGCAACCTTAGTTGGGAACCCTAGTCGGTCTCCCAACACCACACCGCACATCACTCCCCCCTCGTCCCCTAGGGGGCATAAGAGTGCATCCCATATGGGAAGCCAGCTGAATTCACAACTGGGTACACCATAGACTAACCCTCATTCTAACCAGAACTTCGTGTCTTCACACGTTTCCATGGCTTCAACCTCTCAGTCACCCTTCTTAGCGGCGTTAAATCTACCAGATTTAACCAAGCTCACCAATGACCCCATCGCACACAACCCCAATTGGCCTCCCATGCCCATGAAGCTCCCTTTAGACATACCAAATTTTGAGCGCATGCAAGCGGAAGACCCAGGGAATTATATAATGACCTTTCACCTATGGTGCTCATCGAATAGCATCATTGATGATACTATTAGATTGAGGTTGTTTCAACGCACTCTCATAGGGGTGGCCGCAAAATCGTATGTCGAGCAACCCCCTTCTTCACATGGAACCTTTAGTTCCCTCACTACTGTGTTCCTCACATACTTCCAGCTACCCATTCACCATGATTCAGGAATGGAGTTACTCACTCTTTTCAGACAATCCCCCTCTACCCACATTTCTGAACATCTCCATGAGTGGAGATGGCGTCGCAGCTTATGTAAAGCACAGCTCAACGACCTGGTCCTTTTAGATTTATTCTTGAAAACTATGACGGCGGAGATTTCAAAGGATATGGCGCGACGTAACCCCACATTCGAAGAGGACGTAATCATTAAAGCCCAACAACTTGAACTAATCTCTACACAATCAGGATACATAGACAATATCTTGCCTAACGCCTCGCGCTTGCAATCTTATCAACAATTTCCAGGCACGTTGAACTCTGTAGATGGACTTATTGGGTCAATGACCCAAGGGTACCTAGGCAGCAGCAGTCAAAATCTTGGTTACACACATGGGTCTACCCACAACATGTCTCAACCTGGATTTCAAAGTCATCATATGCAGCAGCAAAATTTGACTAATACGGTGCCAACGTATCACCAAGGAGGACCTTACCCTCCGGCTGGGGGGACCCATTACGCAGGGAGAAAAACTGACGGAAGAACTCCGCCCCAATGGCCAGGTGCAAACATAGGACAACGATATGCTCTGTCCCAACCACATAACCCACCAACGCAAAACAATGCACAGGTGAACTTTGTGCAGCCATCTAAAAATCAACCACACCAGTATGATTAGGAGAATTACCCTCCTAACATGGTCAAAATAAAGGTAAAAAACAAACTCAAAGGGAACCCTGGATAGGGGGGCCGCAACCAAAAGTGCCCACCGCGGCCCTGGCAGGGAAATAACTCCAACCGGAACTAGGACTAGGGGCCAGGCAATGCCCAAAATCAAGGCAAGCAGACACCTCTACGAACAAACCATTCTTGTAACACTGTTACCGATGAAATAGGTAATCGTACTATTACCTACTTTTTTTTGGTAGCATAAAAAGCACCAAATTTTGAAAAGTGGTGATGCAGAATCACCACTTTTTTTTTGTGCACATTTTTGACACTCTAATATTTTTATTTATGAAGTATGAATATTTGTTTTAAAATGTTAGTGATTTTCATGCTAATTTTGAAACGTATTGATGCAGCATCAACTTATTTTTTTAGAGCGGTGATTTTCATGCTAATTTTGAAACGTATTGATGCAACATCAACCTTTTTTTTTTGAGTAGTGATTTTCATGTTGGTAATAAAACACAAAACTTAGTTAAAATATATATATATAAAAACAATAAAAATGTCAAAAAAAACAAAATTAACTCGTAAAAATAAAAAATTTAAACAAAAATAAATTAAAAAAAACAAAAAAAAAACAAAAATATTCGAAAATTATATCAAAAGAAATGACAAAATTTGAAAAAAAAAAACACATAATTTAAAGAAAAAAAACAAAAATTAACCAAAAAAAAAAAAAAAATACATCTAAAACATTTTTTTCTAAGTTATTAAAAAAAACCATATAATTAAAAAAAAAAAAAAAAAAAAAAAATTTAAAAATAATTAAAATTACAAAATTAAAATTTAGATAAAAAAATTAAAATGCGAAAAAGTAAAAATTAAATTTTAAAATTTAAATTAAAAAAATAATAATAAGAAGAAAAAAAAAATACGAATTTTAAAATTAACCAACAAAAAAAAAAAAAATGGAAAAGAAAATTCAAATAAAAGAATTAAAATAAAAAAGCTATCATTAAAAAACAAAAAAAATTAAAAAAACCACGTGCAAATAATTAAAAAACAAATATCCACAAATTCACTATTTTTTTTTTTTTTTTTAATGAAACAATTTATAAATTTTAAAAATGAAAAACTAAATAAACTAAAACATTAAAAAAATTAAATTAAATTAAAATTTAATAAATTTAATAAATAAATTTTATATTTTAAAAAATAATTAATCTAAAATATTAAATTAAAAAAATAAAATTAAAAAAATAAAATTTAAAATAAAAAATTTGAATAAAAAAAAATAATTTTTAATTTTTTGAAATAAAAAAAAATAAAAATAAAAACAAATAAAAAAATAAATTAAATCAAAAAAAAAAAAAATAAATAAAAAAATTTAAAAACAAAAAAAAATCAAATTAAAAAAAAAAAGATATTAAAAATTTAAAAAAAAAAAAAAAATATATATATATATATATATATATATATATATATATATATATATATATATATATATATTACAATTAAAAAATATTAAAAGTTTAGAAAATTTTAAAAAGAAAATTAAAAAAAAAAAAAAATCAAATGAAAAAAAATTATTAAAAAAAAAAAAAAAAAAGAATTTTTTGATCGTGGTGGCGCCGCCAATCAGCCTCCCGCCGCGGGAGGGTGATTCCCAGAATCGCCCTCCTGCTGCGACAGGGCGATTTCCGGAATCGGCCTTCGCCGCCACCTGGGTGGGAGGCCGATTGGTGGCGCCACCATGATCAAAAAATTCTTTTTTTTTTAATTTTTAATTTAATTTTATATTTCAAATTTAATTTGTTTTAATTTTCTTTGTTTTTTTTAATTTTTCTTTTATTTTTTTTTTAAATTTTATTCATTTTTTTTTAAAAATTTTTTATTTTTCTAAATTTTGTTAATAATTTTTATTAAGTTTTGTATTTTTTTTATTTAATTGTTTTTTTTTTTTAATTTTTTCATATATATATATATATATATATATATATATATATATATATATATATATATATATATATATATATATATTATTATTATTATTATTATTATTAAATTTTAGGTTTAGTTTTTTCATTTAATTATTTAAAATATAATAAATTTTGTATTTTTTTAATTTATTTGAATTTAAATTTTTTATTTATTTTTTATTTTTTTAATTACATAAATTTTTTATATTTTTTTAATTTCAAATTGTGTATTTAAAATTGGATTTTTTTTTTTTAATTAAACTTAACTTTTTCAAATTAATTTGTTTTTTATTTTATTTTATATTTAATATATTTTTTTCAATTTTTCATTTTTAATTGATTTTAAAAATTTTTAAACTTTTTTTTAATTTTTTTTTTCTTTATATTTAATTTTTTTTTTCTTCAAAATTTATTTGTTTATTAATTTATTTATTAAAATTTAATATATATATATATATATATATATATATATATATATATATATATATATATATATATATATATATATATATATAAAATTTAAATTTAATTTATTTTTAAAAATTTATTTGTTTTTTTAATATATATTTTTTTAAATTTAATAATTTTTTTTTCATTTTTTTACTTTTAATTTAAATAACGTTTTTTTTTTTTTAATCTTTATTTTAAAGTTTAAATTTATTAAAAGTTAATATATTTCTTTAAATTTAATTTTTTATTTTTATTTTTTTAATTTAATAAACATTTTCTTTTTCTTTTTTAAATTTAATTTCTATATTTTATTTTTTATAATTTCTTTCTTTTTTTCACTTGTTTTTTTTTTTTTAATTTAATATTTTTTTTGTTTTTTTTTCTATATATTTTGAAATTTTAATCTTTAATTTTTTATTTTTTTTCCTTAAATTTTAGGTTTTTTTAAATGTTTTAATCAAAATTTTTATTTTTTTATTCCTATATATTTTTAAATTTTAAGCTTTAAAATGTTTTTATTTTTAAAATTTATTTTTTTCTTAAATTTTTTATTTTTTTAATGTTTGAATTTTAAAAACTAAAAAATGTTATTTCTATTTTTAAAAATGTCGAAAATATGACACAAATTTTTTTTTTTTTTTTTTTTAATTCCAGCATCAACTGGTTTTGTTTTGAAGGTGTTTTTTCAATCCTTTTTTCAAGAAACAATTTTGTTTTTAGCATAATTTTATAAAATGTTGAAATTTGACCTTCAAAAAAAGCCAAGTGCGTTCTAGAATACACTTTTTTTCTTTTTGGGGTGTTTTTTCATGTTTTTTGAGTCTTTTTGAGCTAGAGTTCCCGTTTTGAGGCCAGGTTACCTATTTCATCTTTAACAATGTTTTGTTCGATATGTAGTGAGTACGGGCACTATACTCACCACTGTCCCGAACTCCCTGAGCTTAAAAAGCTTCAAAGTAACCGAGGACAAGGACAATCTTCCCAGACAACTGTAGTTATGTAAGAACCCGTCCCCCATCAAGGAACGGTTAGCACCCAGAAGAAAACCCCCAACAATTCTGAGAAAAATAGCCATGACATTTACATGGCTAGGGAAGAAATGTTTTTCCAAACCTAGAATCGCAACTATGACACCCCACCAGATGCCGGTATGTTAGGGGCTAGTACGTCCACGCCAACTGCACCTTTGACCATTCGAAAGATTCCTTTCGAACCATTGCCAAAAATGGTTAAAGGGCCTAATAGGCGAGCAGGTAACTACTCTAAAGCAACCCACAATTATAGCATCATAGACAATTTAGCCCAGTCACCTGTTGCTACGTCCACTTTGGAGGTACTGTAGTCATGCCCAAAGTAGTAGAAAACCCTACTTTATGCCTCGGGCGCCATCGACCCTGCCGACACGCTCATGATTGTTTTTGATTTAGACAAAGCCACCCCTGGGCGTCCCTCCATGGTCACCTTCCAGATACCAGTATCAGTACAGAATATCACTATTCACTAATGTGTCATTGACGAGGGTGCATCCACGTGCATCATGTCAAATAATGTGTGGCAGAAGTTAGGAGCCCTAGAACTCAAACCTTCCATCATCACACTTAGAGCATACGATGGCCGACCCTTGACCCTCGTCGGTCTCTTCCAAAATGTACCAGTCTGCTTCGCTGGTAAAATGGTCGACATAGACATCAAAGTATTGGATGGTCACTTGGATTACAATATACTCCTTGGGCGGAGTTACATGTACACTATGTCTGCCATAGCATCCTCCATTTTCCACATCATGATGTTCCCCCACGAGGATCGAATCATTACAGTAGACCAGCTGATGCACACTGAAAAGCGTCCTTTGACCAACACAGATATGGTTCTACCATATGTAGACACAACCACTGATGGTCTTGTACGGTATCAAGAATATGGCCCTGGCCAATTCAAACCATATTCCATCCTAGGCTCATTCCTAGGAGATCCACCTATCATCCCTAAAGTATCGCTTGATGCCACAGGGGCCCTGGTGTACATGATGTCCACATCAAGAACCGAGGTTAGTTAGGACATGGACTCAAGTAGTAACGACACTAAGGCATCAGCTACTGCAGCCTCCATAGTCTATGCCACCTCCCAAACTCCTTTCCTATACCCACCCACTCGCTTTACCTCCCAGCAGGTCTTGGAAACACTAGTACTACCCAAAATATCATTGGCATTCTCAGTGTGGTATCTCGTTTCCCCTCTAGGAATGCCAGCTACCAACGTTGCTGTGTTTGGGTTACAGCCCCCGAGTCCCGAGGATCCCCAACCTACCTAGATAGCAGCCGAGACCACCCCTGCAAGGGAAATCCCCATTACGGAACCGGTAACCACGGTAAAGAAAATCGCCAAGAAAGGAAAGAAATTGGTGACCCCCACCATACAAAGGGAGTCATCAGCCTGTGCTATATGTGATGTCACAAGACACCCTACTCACATATGCCCAGTGTTGGATGAGTTAAAACCACTCCTCGGCTGCAAGGTAGGCACCTCAAAAGGCATTCCCATAAAAAGGAACTTGCCACCATAAGTACAGGAAAACTGTTGTGTACCAATCACGCATGCGCCCTCTGTGACACCTATGGGCATTATACCCACCACTGTCCAAAAATACCATGGTATAGGGATGCCTTACATGTGATTGAGCGATCCTATGAAGAGGATCCCTCCATCCAGTCTATTAATGACGAGCCGCGCACCATCTTTTACTTACAAGAGGAGCACCGATACATAGAGCGCCCCCCAATAATGCCCATTATACATTTCACGTTATGCGATGAACGTGGCCACTACCTCGAAGAGTGTGCTGCATTAGAACTCATTCACATATGGTATCCAATCAAAGGGGTATACTACGTGGGACTATGGGTAGCACAATTCACATGCCCGTTATGCGTCGGCAATCACTTATTGGAGGATTGTCACTACATACCTCACTTTCAACTAGCCCTTGATCTGCTCAGCCATAGTTCGTCTCTCCCAAGAAGACGATATGGATTCCGAATCAATCGGTAGCTCCATGACCCAAGCAGAGGAGATGAGCGGGTCTATCATGTTCTTGACAGCTGAAGAATGACCTAGTGGGAAACCCATAGTTACCCCCGCAGGCACTTCACGAAACCCACCCACATGCACGTTATGCAAGAAGACGGACCATATAATAGTCAACTTCCCTAACTTAGTAGCATACCGATGATGGTACCCTACCCGACCTCAGACCATGCACGATGGGAGACCCGTATCGTGGAAATTTCGCCTGATATGTCGAGGTAATCATTATGACCGACATTGTACTTATGTCTCACGGATCCATCCCACTATCGACATGATTAATGCTATAGAAAAGAGGATGAATGACCTCCAGGAATGGAATAAAAGATACATCGTCGACCCAGCAACCCCGCCACCAGGGTGGTGCATCAAGCCGGATAAGACCGCACACCAACCACATAAACCCCAGGCCAGGCCTAGGATAACATGCGGCGTATGTGGTCTAAACCATCACCTAATCAACCAATGTAGAGAACTCAAACCCCTTGCAAATAGTCTCCGCATAATCTCGTCTCTCCCTCAAAATCATGTCTCTAATCAAGAGAATATCACACACACTTACTGTCGGATTTGCTCACACTTTCATCATACATTTAAGTGCACGCATATCCCTAAACTGAGAGTAGCTAGAGTAGCATTAAGTTAGCCATTCACCAAAAAGGGAGGCAAGTTTCAACCCGCAATGAAAAAATGGAAACGGAAGACAACTTGGTCCGCAACAGACCCTTTCCAAGTGTCCACATCTGTAACATCGAGTAGTATAGATTCTCACACTATCTACTCTGTCAGCGCTGTGATACCCTGCACCATATGCACCAGTCATAATCACGCACCAGAGGGATGTCTGTTGCTACAGATGTTCAGACATCTCTATGATAAAATCAACTTCCACCTGCTGGGAATTGACTATCCTAGCGGGAAGGCCGACCATCGGCTCACTCAGGACTCCATTGTGGAGATCCTTCCCCCACCGCATGCCAGCGACACAACCCATCACATATGACTTGTGGCATCACATGCCCAAAAAATGATTTCAACAACCTCCCCATCACAGGAATTCAGCTTTATTCCTATCACAAAAAACCAAGGCACCTTACGCCCTTGCATCTATTTCCACGAGATCTCAAACTTGCATACAACCATCGAACTCCTTGATGACACCCAACCTCTAGAACAATGCCTAGTACAACTAAAGCTAGTTGACGAAAACAGGCGTCAATCGCTACAACATAATGAGGCCCATAAGAAAAGGGTAAAAGCATCATTTGTCTGCCACATCACCCCCCGCTCATTTACTGAAGGAGAGCTAGTCCTTCACTATGATGTCGCAAAAGAAGCCTTAGGGCCAAGAAAGCTTGAAACCCTGTGGAAATGGCCCTATATCATCAAACATTGCCTCTGGCAGGGGGCATACATCTTGACGGAACCGGACGTGACCTACCTCACTAACACCGTCAACGTTATTTACCTCAAGAAATTATACCCATAAGGGCCCCTGTAGCCCTTATCCCTTAGAGTTAGAGTATACAAAAACCCCAACGCCAAAATATTTTTGACCCAAAAAACGTAAGCGCGCTCAAAATATCACCATGGATCACCAACTTGAACCTTATTTTGGATTTGCTGATGGAGCATCGCGATTGTATCAAAACTTAGCTGCAGCTGCCTGGGTCATCTACTACCCTGACCGATCACCATTATGTTCAAACAATGTGTGCATCAGTTCAACAACCAACAATCAGGAAGAATATGATGTTGTTATTGGACTTATGTGCGAGGCCCTCCACCAGGGCATCCGCCATATGCATGTATACCTAGATTCCAAGTTAGTAGTCTCACAATTAAACAAAACATTTGAAACCAAAGATGCAAACCTATTTAGAAAATATTTGCGTGCTAGAAGATTAAGAAGACAATTTTATTATATTACATTCTCACATATATCAAGGAATCAAAACCAAACAGTTGATCGCATACTAATAATATCCTAGACTGGAATGCATTGCGAGCAAACCACCATACATAAAAAAACAAAAACATGTATATCCATTAGCATAAAAAAAAACGCATAAACTGAAATAGACATCACACCATGTGGAGCCGCAAAAAATATCTCTCATATATATATCAAAAAATATCTATATCAGAGTATAAAAATAGTATCACTGGCCCATCGGCCAGCCCCAAAATATAGAGGTCATCAAAAATAAGGGAATAATCCTCATAATGGGTGCTTTCCCTATGTACAAATCTACCGTAGGGGGATGCCCCCTCAAGAGGAGCACCTGGGCCCACCACTGCTCCTGGTACCACCACTGGAGCTGCTATCGCCACTCCGATGGCTACCCGTCATAGAGTAGGCTGGTAGTTCCTCTCGCAGGCCATCAGTGTCTCTAGCCATATCTCCTTGAACTCATCCATAAAACCTGAAGTAGCCATCCAGTGGGTCAAATGGTCCACCCAACCCCGGAAGTCCTCTACAGCCTCTACCTCAGCTGTAAGTGCTACGATGCATGCCTCAACCGCATCTGCACAATCTCTCTCAGCTGCTACCTCAGCTGTACCCATGGTGCTACCCTCATCGGAAGGACCAGCACCATCCTAGCTAGTTCTACCAGTACCCTCGCCCAGTTCACCTACGGCACCACCCCCCCCTCCCCCCCCCCGACCACCAGGTGGTCGTGGTAGAGGGTTGTGACCCACCATTCGGGCCACTGGGTGTCCCACCTCACCAAAATATGCACGAGTCACCAAAATAATGTCAGTGTCAATGAAAAACACTCAAGTACACAAAAAACTCGAGTAAATGCATAAATATAACACATACCTGCGGGACCCCAAACATAACCAAAAGAGAGACCAATATTTGGATCACCTTGAAAGTCCATCCCCGCGTAAGGGTATGGCAAGAAAATCTACAGATTGGCCTCAAACTAGGCCTCCGTCGTGTCATTCTAATAACGAACCACCATCCCACCACTGTCGCATGGCATCACTGGAGCCCACCTCCTCATACGTGGCTCCCTCGGCTCCCCAATAGGCACAGCCACCACGGGCCTCAATAGCACAACTATTAGTATGATTCTTTCGTCGTAAAAGATTACTTTAGCTACGCATAACAAATATCCCTAACATCGATTATGGCTGCAAAATATCTTTAATTTTGTTGCACAAATTCATATCTAAGCACAAAAAACATTAAGCAGATAAAATATAACATGGCTCCATAAATCCAATGGACAAGACAAGAAGAATGTATTTAAAAGAATTTTGTATCATATTAAAGAATGGGGCACCTTAGAGGAAAACAAGAAAGGTGTCTTCCGGTTCTCCTCAGTGGGATGGGTTCTTGAAAGTCCTCAGTGTTTCAGATCTAACATTTCTCTCTCTTATGGGTGTAGAACAACAAACATAGAACTCAATGGGAGTTCACAAAACAAAATGGAAAATGGTGACCAAGAGTAGATCCAGAGTGATCTAATGCAAAGAAGGTGACTAATGAATGGGGAAAACCCCCCTATTTATAACAAAATATTGGGGCGGTCTAGAACTCGGTGCATGAATAAAATATTATTAATCGAATTCTAGAAGCACCTTTTATTATATTTGTTGGAGGGAAAATGATTCTTGACTTGGGTCATTTCCTTTATTTATAAATAATAAATAAATAAATGATTTATTTATCATTTTAGGGGAATGATGGGAATAAATAATGGTTTATTTGATTATTTATGGATGATTTAGTCAAATTTAACTAAGAATATTATTTAAATAATGATTTAAATAACTTGTTCTTAGGAAATAATTAAATAAATAAATATTTATTTAATTAATTGCTTTGTTTTTGGTTAAATATGACCAAATAAGTTATTTTATGTGGTGAAAGCAATTTTACTTGGAGTAAAATTGGTCTTACATGGTGTACTTGGGTTCATCTAATAATAATAGGTTAGATGACCAAAAAAATGGTGTAACAGATTTCCCCCCAACGTACGAGTGTTAGGAGCAAATCGTATGACTGAAGTACGTTGTAAGAACTCAATCACTAGATATCAAAAGGGAAGTGAGAGAGAGAAGTGTAATGTTGTCTGATGTGCTAAAGGACAAGACCCTGAGGAGATGAGACTTACAGGTGCAACAAGTCTCTTGTGTGTGAAGTGGTACCTGTGCTAAAGGCGGCGGGGGAGGCATACCTATGCCCGTCGAGACAAAGTACAAAGAATAAGGCGCCCGGATAACCACAGAACGCAATAATGAAGCATGTGCTGGCCTAAATATGAGCCAGATAAATATCATGATGATTCCCACATACATGTGATTCCTGGAATAATTGTCAGGACTTATACAATAATATGGTAGTACATGAGATACAAATACACCCAAACGCCCCCTACACGTGGGGAAGGGCTCACAAGCTCTGACAGATATGTGAAAATCGAAGAGGCGCTGCAAGCAGTTGAGGCTAATATCATCAAATGGGAGGAGCTGCATCAAGGGCGGAAATGAGTTCATCTGGGCATGTGGGGGGCTACCTACAGGGCCACCCCCTCATGAGGGTTGATACATCTCACACACGCCCGGGAATCACCAATAACTGTTGCTGCATCACTGGACTATCAAGTGTATAGATCACGATCATGCTGAAAAGAGCTCGAACCAAGGTGCACTGCCCCCCAGACCTGGCTTCTGGAGTAAATGAGTTGATGTCGACAGAAGTAGGTCCGCCGTAGGTGAGGCAACAAGGGAATCTCAACTAAGGCATGGGATAAAATAGTAGAGTGACTAACAAACAGACACTGATGATGATAATGAAATGAGGAAGACTGAGTAGCAGATGGACGACTTCCCTTGTTAGAGCATAAAGGGCAGGAGTGGCTTGGTAGCGACTGACACACTATCATGAGGGATAGGGAACAATGGTACTGAAGGCCATAATGTGCAGCACGAGAGAGGGACCAAGCAATGAAGGATGGAGGACTATAGTGGGATACAAAGGGATGCGAGATAGACTCCATGATTGATGATGACTCAACTCGGATGCTCTAGACAAGGGCGAATCGATGGTGATACCATGCAGTGAAGGCCCAATGGGGGACCATAAAATCATGAGTACAATAGGGTAGCTCATGATGAAAATCAACACGAACAAAGATGAGTAAGGAGGAAAAGTGGTGCCCCTGGTACAAGTGTTGTAAGTGAAGAAATTCGATTTTGAGAAGAGATGAAAAGAGCCTTCATGGACAAAATGTGTCGTGGTGAAGTATAAAAACATGAAAAACTAACAAACACCCATTTGAGTGCTTGGTAAGAGCTTTCCAACGGTGCAGACGGTTTGTCAAATGGGCTACGGTTTGGTCATAGTTGGCGAAAGAAAAAACAAGGGTTTTGCTTCTAATAAGGCATTTTCCCTCCAAAATCATTCATTTTCTTGTGTAGTTGTGGTGAATGTGGAGAGGAGAGAAGGCCCTAAATATTGTGGCGATCATAGCAGACAAATCGACCGTTGGAATCGTGATTCGTCAGTTGCAGGTAAGAGGTTTAATCCTACTCTTTGTTTTTGATGGATTCAAAGTTCAGATTAGGGCCTGAAATCTCAGTAACTACCCCTACTTCTTCCTCACAGTCGGGTCGCACTTTTTGGGGCAAAAACTACAACCTGGGACGTAGATTTGGGCCTAAAAAGTGCAACCTGGCCTAGGTTTTTGCTGAAAAGTGCGACCTATGAGAGGGAGGTGATTTCAATGTTGCTTTGGGCTGAGATTCAGTTTTGGTGTAAAAAGATGCAATTTTTTGGATTTGTAGACTGAAAAAATGATGTTTTTGTGTAGATATGGCAGATATATTGATAAAATGGAGAGAGAGAGACTTAGGTACATTACGGATAGAGATCTAGGCAGATCAGGGTGTCCGTCGTGTACTGGCTAGGTATGGGGTGCTGAAATTTTTGGAGAACCCTTTGATGAGGGTTGGAGAGCCCTTGTTGGCTCGTATTATTAGTTACTAGGATCTAGATCAGGAGGCGTTTGTATTGCAGGGGCATAGGATTGAGCTGATGGTCCAGGATTTTTATTTCTTGACTGGTCTTCCACCATTAGGGATGGTGGGAAATACGCAGCCAGTGTTACCATGTGGGCGTAACATTATGGAGTTTTTTGAGCGACATTGTCGACCAGGTGTCTGAGTCAAAGGGACTCGAATATCCATTGGTGATCTAGAGAGGTTTGAGACTCGGGCAGTGGCCGTAGCAGTGTTACGGGTCTTGGGTAGCCAGGCGTTCCATCACATCACTGGAGGGCAGATGATGATCGTGGAGAGTGTGCTGAGTGGGACCTACTATGGGTGGGCCCAGATGATGTTGGTGTCGGTGAAATGACAGCTGTCGCTATGCAAGCAACAAGTGAATCATGATTGCGCCTATGGGATGATGTTGTGGTCTTTCTTCTTTGAGAAGATCCCAACCTTACGACCTCATGTACAGTTGCCTGATGGAGGTCCGAGAGAGCCCTGGATGCGTTAGTGGGGATGACTACTGTGTAGAGAAGGGGGAGGGGCGGTCGGACGGGTGTTCCGACCAGATTTCTTCGCGCATTGGGATCAAATGCCATTATACATAGATGACTATCCCTATAGTGGGATGAGCTATTGGGGAGATCCGGACTTGCTGCTTCCGCCGGGTCGAGTGTGGGGGCCCGATGGTAAGTGACAAGCAACTAATCTGCTAGGTGTATGTTAGAGTTTTGTGACTAGTATACATGATGCTAATCAAGATGTTTTGTGGAATGCAGATATAGCTCTGGTAAAACCAGCCGGCTATATGGGATGACTTGCAGTGACAGGAGCTACAGGGGCAAGTGGATCAAGGATGGTGCAGAGTGAGGATATGGCTGCTCTGGTGGAGGACATTTGTCGTAGATGTGAGGGCCTGCTGACCGGTGTCTCGGAGCGTGGTTGGAAGGATTTAGATGACCGGTACATAGAGTTATGTATTGGGCTACCCTCGAAGTGGCGAGGTATCATGCAACGCATGGCGATCGCCGGTCAGGCTGTGCGTGATCTACGAGATACGGGAGCAGAGCCATTGACTCGGGAGCCTCCAGAGAGTGATTAGATGTAGGGCAGGTGGTGCCCCCCAGTGTCGATGTAGGTGCGAGTGGTGCCCCCCATTTTTGTAGTTTTGTTATTGTAACATGTTATGGGCATGTAGTATGTTTCAGAGTAGATGGACTCTAAAAACACGTGTTATATAATATATGTGATGTATATGTATTTGTTTGATGGTGTTAAATGTTATTGTGTTGTGTGATATATGCCAGTCTAGAACATGGTTTGCGATTTGATCTACGTAGTGATTTTGATCTCTAGGTATATGGCTAAATGTAATGAATCTAAATTCACGTATCAAAAGTTGTACTTGTAAATATTGTCTAAAAAGGATAGGGTTATGCACACGGTAGACACCATTAAGTTGTAAGAAGAGAAGCAGGGAATCTAAATGGACATGCAGGTGGAGGATGTGATGAGAGAGAGCATCAGCTAAGAGACCACGAACTCCATCATATTCGGCCTGATTATTGGTGGCTTTACCAATGCAGACCCCATTTGCAAGAACAAGGGTATGCAAGGGAGTAAAAATGGCCCAGGTGGCTGAGGCAAGGTTTCGAGAATAGCGACTGGCACCATCGGCATAACCAAGGTAATGAGTGGATGAGAGGGTCAAGGGAATATCATCACAAGATGAGAAAAGGGAGGAAAAGCGGGGACGCATGTTGCGAAGTACATCATAGATACGGATGGGAGTATCGGGATGATGGGAAGGAAAGGAAATGTGGTGGAAACCACAAGAGGCTGCAAAGCTACCTAGATCATCAGTAGAGGAAGAAAGGTGCAGATACAGGTCATGAGGGGAAATGACAGAAGAACAAGTAAAAATATGGTAGAAACATAAAGAGTCCGAAAAAGTGGCGGAAGGGGGGTCAAGAGAAACGGACGGAGTGGATTTAGAGGGGATGTACTCCGAGGGCTGTGTGGATGATGATAGGTATAAGAGAGGAGCAGCAGATTTAGACATCTCAACATTAGGGGGAGGGATGTCAATGGTAGCTGGGGGATCCTTAAGTAAACTTGACGCATACTGAGCAAGGATGGGCGAGGTAGATTGATTTTGTTCAACTTCGTACTCGTGAATGACCTATAAAGAGGCTCGGCAATGCGTGAGGTGAGGGAAATGGTGGGAATAATGGCCATGGAAACCACACAGAGCACAGGGTTTGTTGGTGCAAAGAGTCTTTGGGTTCTTAGCTATGGATGAGGAAGAAACAGAGGTGTCAGGGACCGTAGATTTAGGGAACGCAACTTTAACCATGGGTTGGATATGGGGCAACTCAGGACAAATATGGGTGGGATGACCGATACCATCACACAAGGCACACGACTTGGCGGGTTGGAGAGGGGTAGGGTCAGGTGCGGTGGCCTTGTCATTGGATGCCCCCTTGCAAGTTTTTCGTTTCTTGCCGGTAGTTGTCGCAGCATTAGGAGGGTTTTGCGGAGGGGCGAGGGGCACTGTGATGGTGGAAGGAGCGATGGGGATTAGTTTTACTGGTGTCACAGCTATGTATGGTTTGGGGTGGCCTGGTGGGGTCTCGGTTGGAGGGGTAAGATACCAAACGGGAATTCCCAAGGTTAAATTAGGAAGGGAAAGGGTGGCCATGACGGGGACTGAATAGATGCCCGGGGGGGACCAAGGAAAGGTATTTGACCGGTGGGGTAGTGACCAGGGGGGACGGCTCCCATATGGTGGAGACCTGAGGGAACTGACTCATCAGGGTAGGAAGGTTTCTGAGTGTGATGGGAAGGGCCGGGTGAAAAAGGTTCGGTTGACTGAAGCGAAAGGGTAGGAGCAGGAGGCGGTGGGCGAGATAGAGGTTGCTGACTAGTCGGAGCAGGTTGTGGAAGGCTATCTTGAGACGATTGCATCATGCAAACATTCGCTAAGCTGGGGTCAGAGACGAGAGGAGGGGGAGGACCAGGAAAATTTCCAAGCAAAGAGGAGTCTTTGTAGATGCCGGGGGAAACACTGGTCAACGAATCAACAGTTGGTTTATTGGTGACAGTAGAGATGGTGGACTCACGGGAGGTCTAAGATTTTGGTTCATGGTAGGTCAATTGGTCAATGGTGACAATCTTGCCATTATGAGGGAAAAACATCTTACGGTGGACTACGGATGGGACGACTGACATGTCATAAGTGTAACTACGCCCCAAAAGGATGTTGTAGTCAAGAGGGGCGTCAATAACTTCAACGTCGACACAAACAATCTTGCCGGCAAGGGTGATAGGATAGTTATGAAATAGGCCAATGCGTTGGGAGGCATGGTCATCCCATGCATGAAGGGTGATGGTGGAAGGGGCTAGTTCAGGGGATCCGAGTTGTTTCCAAACCGAAGAGGACATTACGCAGGTAGATGCCCCCTCATTAAGAATACACCGAGCAACATTGGTGTTTTGGATTTTGACTGGGATTTGGAAAGCAAATAAAGGAGGAAGAGGGGGATGGTCTGACTGACGGGCGTCGAAAACAATCAATTGGTCATCAGCAGGATCTACAGTGCCCATGGCAAATAGTAGAGCCCTCTTTTGAGAAGGACATGACTAGAGGAGTTCCAGTGTTGAAATGGCAGTAGGAGATTGGGCCAGATCATCTACTATGCTGTATGAATGGAAAACCCGACCAGAGGCAGCATTTCGGCGTAATGGTCCCTTAGGAGGCTTGGGATGAACCTCGACTTTGGGCAGAGGGTGTTGCAAGGGACCATTGGGTATCGAAAGAGGCTCTGTAGGACCCGACGATGGAGACTCAGAGACAGACGGAACATGAGGTGTGGAATACTGTCGGGACTGAGTTTGAAGGTTGAGGTCGACAGTGAGAGGTGGTTTAGAAGCCATCATGAGAATCTGGTAATCAGAGGAACTAGAAGGGGAAGGTTGAGTGGTTACCGGGGCATGAGGTGGTTGAGTGGCCACGAATCCTTGTTGCGGGAAAGGATCGGTAAACACAGTAGGTTGAGAAGTAACGAGGGTGGGAAGGGTAGTATGGGAGGATTTTTTTCCCCGTACGGTGGCCTGAGAATCCCAAAGTTGCCACATTTGTGGTAATAAGGGACAATCGTGAGTGTAGTGACCATAAACACCGCAACACAAACAGGGCTTATTGGTGCGAAGTTGCCTGTCCAGCTTGGGCTGAGAGCCCTGTGGCTGGTTGGCAGTGGTAGAGTCGATATTGGAAGGATTGGGTCCACGATTACTAGAAGCGGAGTGATTGCCTCTTCTCTTTCTTTGAGAAGGAGGAAAATTAGGTGCCTCCTGCTGTGCAAATACTTGCCCTGGAGGGGGTAGTAAGTGCGGTTGTGGGGGTGGAGAAGGAAATGGAGTGGGAGGTCCAAATGCTGGAGGAGCTAGGACATCAGGTTGTGGATATGGATAAGGAGTAGGGTGGGCAGTAGTAAGGTAAGCAGGGGGGTGGGAAAAAGGAGGAGGCATGCCGTAGCCTGAATACATGCTGCCTGGAGGGGAAAAAATGCCGGAGGCGCTGGCCCCTAGAGGAAAACCATGGCCCGGAGGAGGTTGGGCATAGGTATGTGACAGGGCTCCAACGATACCGTCGGCAGAATGAGAGGCCCCCGAGGCATTAGGGCCACCGGGTTTGGGAAGGTCAGGAAGGACGGTATAAACATAACCAGATTGGGCGTAGATAAGGTCATACTTCAAGGCAATTTTGAGGGCGGCTTCTTCGGTTTGGGGAAAATGGGATGCGACATCTTTGCCAATGGGAGGTAAGAGAGAGCGAAGGAACCAATCCATGTAAACCTGATCTTCAAAGGGGGGGGCTCGACATAAGCTTCTTCTGTGCCGCCATTCCTAGACATGAGCGGAAAGGCGGGTTGAGGAGGATTGACGGAAGGAGGTTAAAAGCTCGGTACCAGTGTCGTATCGGAGAGGGAGCTGGAAATAAGATAAAAAGGCTTGGGCAATGGTCGCAAAAGTGGTATGGGAGGAGGTGGCCTGTTCAACATACCATTTAGAAGCTTCGCCTGTAAGCATGCGTTGGAACAATCTAAGATGAATAGAGTCGTCAGTAATGGAATTGGAGGAACACCACATATGGAAGGATCGGATATGGTTGGAGGGATCCTCACTAGCAAGGCCTTCGAACTTGGGAATGTCAGAGGGGAGCTTGGTTGGCATAGCAGGCCAACTAACATCGTGGCGGATAGGATCATTAATCAGCTGATTGAAGTCGGGGAGACTAAGGCCGGCCATATAAGGGAGTAATGGGGCAGTCGAGATAGGTCCCGAGGTTGTTCCACTAGAAACAGACCCAACAGTAGTACTGGGGTTACTGCTGGTGGTAGGCCCTGAAGTAGACATGGTGAAAGTGACAGGGGGAGAACCAGGAGGGGGAGAACCTGAACAATTAGAGGAAGAGTCGGAGTGCGGACTCGGGGAAAGACTTACTCGATGACGACGGGAAGGAGGAATTCGACCAAGCGGAAACTGAGGATGAAGGCCAAGAAGTCTCTAGGAGAGGCACCTTAGGGGCACAATGATGACGGGAAGAATAAAACTGACAAGGGTAGGGAGGGACAAATTCAAGTGAGGTCAAGGGCAGAAAGGTGCAGTGACAATTGATTTTAAACTCTTTGCCAGGCGGTGTTAACCAGGCGCTTCTTCACTTAGGGTCAGTGTGTGGCATGCGTTAATTTTAATTGTTTAAACCCAAACATTTTGAGAGTAAAAGAAAGAGTGTGCTATGTAACAGAAAAGAAATCTGCAGTAAATTAGACTAAAAGAACAGAAAATTAACAACTAAGAATGCAGCAATCTAACCCAAGAAGGCGGGTCTCTCAAAACTAGTCTATAAGAGGGAAAAAACTAGGCAAAGCATGCTAAAAAGAGGCCAATAGATCGAAGGTACGGAGGGCCTAAGATCTAAAGGGTAAATCTGCTGAAAATTGGTGCAGAGAATAGAAAATAAGCAAAGGCAAGGTTGCTGCTAAAAAGGAGGAGATCAACTAAAAATAGAAGAGACAAGGGAGTGGCCTTAGAAATGAACCCAAACAAAATGATATGAGGTGGTTTTGAGAGGGAGAAGAGCTGATATAAAGGGATCTGAAAAGGAGGTATCAGATTAGAGAAAAGGAGGTATCATATCAGAGAAAAAGAGGGCTGAAACTCTGGAAATTCAGACTTCTGAATCAGTAAAGACTCGTCCACAAAAAGTGGAGGGTACTAGAGCCCTAAGGGGAAAGATTCCCTCTTAGTTGAGTGAAGCAGATCAGAAACAGGTCCAAACAAGAAGAGACAGAGGGCTCTGACCTATTTTCAGTCCCGGTCGCAGGTTTGGGGCAGAAAAGTTCGTCCTGAGGCTCAGGTTGCACTTTTTGGGCCGATAAGTGCGACCTGCAAATCCAGCTCTCTCGGCGGCAGATTTCAGAAAAAATTGTCATCTCAACTGCGGTTGATGTTTGTCACCTGCGCAATAAGGCCAGAAACACACGAAAGTTAAAAATTTGACTGTTTAAGGCTTTTAGGGGTGAAAATCACCATAAAAATAGGAAGAAAAAAAAATGGAAGAGAAACCCTATGGTCTGATACAACTAGATATGCAGGAATAGATACAGCGACAGCGGTCGCAAAAGAAAACCCGTGTGGAGTCGCCAATTGTTAGTATGATTCTTTCATCGTAAGAGATCACTTTAGCTACACATAACAAATAGCCCTAACATCGATTATGGCTACAGAATATCTTTAAGTTTGCTGCACAAATTCAGGTCTAAGCACAAAAGACATTAAGCAGATAAAATATAACATGGCTGCATAAATCCAATGGACAAGACAAGAAGAATGTATTTAA
Source organism: Pinus albicaulis (assembly GCA_034641835.2). Classification (NCBI taxonomy): domain Eukaryota; kingdom Viridiplantae; phylum Streptophyta; class Pinopsida; order Pinales; family Pinaceae; genus Pinus; species Pinus albicaulis. Next base: position 105,630,547 of record CM076582.1, read on the forward strand.
AATAATTTTGTATTATATTAAAGAATGGGGCACTTGAAAGGAAAACAAGAAAGGCGTCTTCTGGTTCTCCTCAGTGGGATGGGTTCTTGAAAGTCCTCAGTGTTTCAGATCTAACATTTCTCTCTCTTATGGGTGTAGAACAACAAACATAGAACTCAATGGGAGTTCATAGAACAAAATGGAAAATGGTGACCAAGAATAGATCCAGAGTGATCTAATGCAATGAAGGTGACTAATGAATGGGGAAAACCCCCCTATTTATAACAAAATATTGGGGCAGTCTAGAACTCGGTGCATGAATAAAATATTATTAATCAAATTCTAGAAGCACCTTTTAGGAATATTTTATTATATTTGTTGGAGGGAAAATGATTCTTGACTTGGGTCAATTCCTTTATTTATAAATAATAAATAAATAAATGATTTATTTATCATTTTAGGGGAATGATGGGAATAAATAATGGTTTATTTGATTATTTATGGATGATTTAGTCAAATTTAACTAACAATATTATTTAAATAATGATTTAAATAACTTGTTCTTAGGAAATAATTAAATAAATAAAGATTTATTTAATTAATTGCTTTGTTTTGGGTTAAAAATGACCAAATGAGTTATTTTATGTGGTGAAAGAAATTTTACTTGGGGTAAAATTGGTCTTACATGGTGTACTTGGGTTCATCTAATAATAATAGGTTAGATGACCAAAAAAATGGTGTAACAACGACCCTCTCGTACATAATGATGCACAAAATGCTGGTGTACGCAAATGATTTGGATCCTCGCTCGACCCAGGTCAGTTGCAACACCATACCATCAAAGTAGAAACAGGAAAAATCAAAGAAATGCCCATTCCTCAAGTGGCGTAAAACAGCCAACTGTGGACCTGATGCCCGATGAGACGCAAACGACCCCACCAATCACACAATAACGTCCATAGCACACCGCTCGGCCACAAATTTCACTTAGGAAATATTGATGAACCCCTCAGTAAGAGGCGCACCACCTCAATGCCTCCTCCAGAACCCGTCCATATTCACCTATCCAGCAGGAAGTGGATAAATCAGTGCCTCTCCCTAAGGCAGTAATCCGGTCACAAAGTAAATATCCATCTCCGGACAGATACTCAAATTCTTCCCCCTCAGGATAAAAATATTATGCCTCCTGTGCCAATGTTGTATGATATAATGTCACAAACGGTCCTATGACTGAAGGAACTCATTTTCGGCAAACTTCAGGAGGCCCCATGCGGCCAATTGATGGCGCACCCCAGCATCAGCAACCAGAGCGGTCCGAATCTCAGGCCAATATCGTTCTCTCCACACCAACCTGCCAAGCAACATGCACCCATTAGTACAAAGGAGAAAAATCATAAAGGACAGCAAAAAACCCAAGTTTTTTCAAAAACACTACCCTTGCGCGCCTGTCTCTTAGATAGGCATGCCCTCGCGCACCTGTTTCATTTACAGGCATGCCCTTGCATGCAAAGAAGTAGGAACAGCGTGCCTTCGCACGGTTGTAGCTGAGAAATAAGCGCAAGGGGGGGCGGCTATTTTCCTAGATCACCCATGCAATCTAGGGCAAAAATCCCCTTTGAGGCTGTACAAACCTAATTTGTATGGCCCCTGGCATCACCAATCTGGAAAAATTAAAATGCAAGATGTCATGAGAGTTACCTCGGCATAGTATCACTAATCCTCGGTACACAGGCTGATTGCAACGGCAAGAAAGGCTCTGGTATCACCTCTGATCTCCCAAAACTTAGCAAGTACAAATGAATAGGATTAGGGCCATAATCCCTTATTTATTGCCCTTTTCCAGAACTTCTAAGGTCCATAACAGGAGATCAGAAGGTCCATTCTAAAAATCGTAAGTTGCACCATAATCAGTATACCATGACGAACGGAAGCGATGCCTTACATTCGCTATTCGAAAAAATATTTTTTCAAGCGCTGGCAGGTATGCACCCTCCCATCTCCCTTTCCAAGATTCATTTTTTTCAATAATATTGAATGAAAGGAATATGCTTTCACTTGAGGTAGTTGTTTTTGTAGGAAGAACCCACAAACCATTCACAACACCCACCACCGAACGTTCCGGAGCAGGTATCATTCTACCCTCAACATGATAGAGTTCCAGAAAACTTTGCATATCCTGACATCATTTTTCCATCAGAAATAAACCATAGGGTCCTCATACCCAACCATGTTTATCATCACCTCACCCTACATATGATAAACGTCTACGATGGTTGGTAGAAGCTCCCCTCCATGGTGATCATCATCCCAAGTAGACCATACATCACCCCACAAGTGACACCATGGCCGTACCATTTTAGTCCGGGAAGCACCTCATGCCCATCCATATACCATGCATAAGGTCAAGTTAACCATCTAAACCAACCCTCTTCCAAGACGATCGGGTTGTAAATGTAGAATGAAAGTGCACCTCCATGCACCGCATTTGGCTCTCCATACTTCCATCAACATTAACCCATCTGCAACATCTTCCACTTCATCAACCCCGCACATGAGACCAACCAATGGGACCCATAACCTCAGCAAAACACCATCCTCAGACCACCAAGTGAGCAACCCTCTTTAATGTTTTGGGGTACCCATCTCTGTGTTTTGTACAAACCAAACCCCATTAATTTATTATTTTGGTAAGTGTACAAATATCACAAACAACGCCCTTCGCCTCTTTGCCCTCATATTTCACTTTTTCCTCCCATGGCAGCAGTCCCCCATCTCCCTTGGTCGAAGTATTTCATACCCCCCATGCACGCATCATTACGAAAATCATAGCCGGTTCATTCCCTTCAGAAATACCTATGACTGCTACCAAGCTGCTCAAATATACTTCGACCTCGGGCCACTGAATCCCCATCATTTATTTTCAGCTATCGCTTACCAACATGCCTATGTTACAACCATTATGGTTCAGTGAAGGCTTCCTTTTTGTTGACATCAACACCTCTTCTCTAAAAAGGAAGCGGTACCTTGGATGACCCCTCCCCATGCAAAGGGGTATCCTCCGGTGGCACTATAGGAGACATTATTTTCCATAGATGTCATCGATCCTCTTGACATTCGACTACAGCAAAAGATTTCATGTAACGATGGTATCGTACCTTACAACCATTGCACTTTGATCAAGATCCATCGAAGACCCGTGCCTTTATAAGCGTCTCTGACAACAATGCTTACACGGGAAGGTCCCAGTAAGTACATATGCGTACATTTCACAGTGATATGCCATACCAAGATTACGCATATGGGTACCACATTCCACCTATTTTCAAAGAAAAATGCCCTTGAGGGCATCAGCAGTCATCGTCAGCAACCACCAACATCACTACCGCAGTAGTGACATAGACAGCACATGTATCTGTCAATTTTTTTTAACTAGCCATAGCATCATGAGCATGGGACATGCCTGCCTTGTTGAAATTTTGCAAATATGTTGTATATTTTGTCTTCTTGCAGGGGGTCCCTTAGGCCATGGTTATCTTGGAATCGGTGCAAGGTGTTGTCTCTTCTACACACATGCCTCTCTCTCTCTCTCTCTCTCTCTCTCTCTCTCTCTCTCTATGTACGATACATAAAAGAAACTATAATGTATTTTGGCTTTACAGTTATTCCTAGACCTCACACATTAGGGCGCATATGTTAACACTGGAAAATCGTACAGCAGAAAATGACATCAGTTAATTTCGAGCCTAAGGATTTATAGGACAGGGATACATTATGGAATCAAAAGTATTTAAAATCACTAAGGTTTTGAGAACATCAAATTTGAACTAGTCATAAATTCTCAAATGCGCACTTTTTCCATTGAAAAGAGAGCCTTCTACATGCACTGGAGCCCGATAAGCACGCATTCCTGGAAGTAGGAAAAAGTCTGTTTTCGGGACCACAAGCAAGCAAAGGACAGTTTCTCCTTATGTGAAATCCACCTAAGGATAGCACCAGTGTCGCCTTAGGCATTGTGTGAGCACAAAAAAGCATATTTCAGCACACAATGGAATCATGCCCCTCCCTTGGGTCACCATCGATCATGTACCAAGGGAGGGAAGGAGGTTTGAAAGCTCACCTATATAAACCCACAAAGAGATGAAAAATGGGTGATCACAAAGTTATGCTAGCCAAAGTTTCCCAAGCAACACTAGTGTCTTGTGTGACCCAAGGAGCAGGAGCTGAAGAAGAGGACTCAATTGTTGGCCACCCAAAAATTCTAGTCCATTGCATTAGAGAGAGAAAGTTAAACTGCATTAGAAGGCAAAACTTGAAGGAAAAACATCCTTGCATTGGGTCCTAGAGCCACTGCCTAGGCCCTTTGGCAAGTGGATAATATTTTTTTTCATTCCAAGCATTCAATAAGAAGAGGCCATCGAGCCGTTGTTTACCTTGTTACTGTTTGGAACTCTCTATATAGCTTCTTTTTGTGTTTTTAGTTTTAGTTTTTCAATAGAACATACTTTAGTGTATTACTTCATTTAAGTCTTATACTTCTAAGCTCCCCCCAGATACTTCCTGTTACCTATAGTTTAGAGGGTAGACCACACTCTCTAAACTCGTGCGATTTTGTACACCCGTTGTTACACAGTAATTTGTCACCGTCCCTACCATTCCCCATCCCGCACAATGGAGGACCCATTTTGTGACCTGTGAACACTGTCATGCCTTGAAAACATCATCAATGCATTCCTCTAAGCATGAGTTTCAATTGCCCTAAAGACATCTCCTTGCAAAAAATCATGAAAACATCTCCTTTTGCATTGGTGCGGGCAGACAGTTTATCACTCGCGCCAATGGGGAAAATCCTACAAAGAGGCCGTGCTAACTGGCGCTCTGTCCCAGAGCAGTAGTCGCGCCAACCAATTTAAGGAGTGTTTTTTAAATTAAGATGGCGGAAGTTGTGTTTTAACAAACTTAGAAACCATTGCCTATCTTGAGTTGGGAGGTTTGGCTGCGGAAGTTCTATGGAAGGGCAGTGGTTTGCCACCTCCCATGGAACCTTCCTTGTTGATGGGGCCAATCCCACAATAATAGGGATCCCAACTCCCTCCTTCCCCATCTATAAAAGCCTGCTCAATTCCATGGAAAGCTAGTCTTGAAGTGCCTAAGCTTTGAATCTCCAAATTCCCAAGAGCCTTTGTGCTGTAAGAGCCCTCTTTCTTCCCTTAAGGCCGACTCAAGTAAGGAGACTATCATCGAGAGACTCTGGAGAGGTTTTCCCTTTCCCTGGCGAGCTTTGCGAGACGTGAACGACTGGAGACCCATCCGAAGGAGACCACGACGTCAGAACATTGGTTGTACTCTCTTTCGATTGTTATTTAATGAATGATTACGATTATGGTTCCACTCTGTTTTCGATTATGTTAATATGAGTAGTATCCTTTCTGACTGATATTTAGTTGCGTATGCTGGATTTTATGCTTGTATCTGTTTGTTTCTTGCATGTGCAGGTGTCCATCCGCAGAGATCGTGGAGGATCGTGATTTTCCGAGGCTGAGGAATGGGAACGCTCTCTTCTTCAGATCGTAGCATTGGATTCCAGGTAGGCCTCCATCTTTGGTCTTTTCATTCGTGACTAGGAACTTGCATTGTAACATTTCGTGATTGTTGCTAGACCCCTGCTGGGCTAGTAGGGATCACCTCTGTCTGCAGAGGGGATTTACCTCCTCAACAATTTGGCGACTCCGCTAGAGATCATCTAGATTTCACTGTCTTGTTTAGATTGTCTCGTTTTGATTATTTTATGATTTTCCTTGCTTGGTGAGCCTTCTGGGTTGGGTTCTTTTGCTGTTTTTTGCTTTTTGGTTTGCTTAGTATACATTGATCTTCTTCTGGAGTAGTTCTTTTTTTTTTGGCTGAGAAAATCGACTGGCGCGCTTTTTAGCCCGACAGTCGTGCCAATTGGCGCATGTTGCTTTTGTTTAGCCCGCGCCAATTGCTTTCTAGCACCAGTTGCAGCCTTACAGTCACTCCACTCCTGTAAGGTTTTTTAGTTTGCTCAGTTTTGAGCTCTCTGGGTCTGTTCAGTGCTTTTCTTCTTGATTTTCCAACTACCTGAGTGTGTTGGAGTCCTGTTTGACTGGGAATTTGGCTCCATCCTTTGGTTGTTTGCTTTTATCTATCGATTTCATGTTCTAATCCCTAGGGCATCTAGTGGCTTTGTGTATCGAGCCCTCCTTGGGAGTTTTGGTGTTTCGTTTGTCCAGTCGACTTTTTGATTACTCCTCCGCATCCTCTTAGTAGTTGTTCACTGTTTTGTTGCGATTTTTGGGTGATTGCTCATTCCTTCATTCAAATTTCGTTTGGTCTTGCTTTGGGCCTAGATCACATGGTCCATTGGAGCCTTTGAGTCTTTTCTTGGTTTTGAGAGACTTTGGTCGATTTGGGATTTGATTGCTTGCACTAGTACAAAATGGCTAATTTGTTACTAAAAAAACGACTAAAATTCGCATATAAACGACTATTTTTCGATCGGTGACCAATAGTAGCTAATTTACAGTATCTTATAACGCGACCAAATTTTGGTCATTTTTAGCTTAGTCATTAATTGGTTATCTCAATTTTGTCATCTAGTTGTATATTTGGTCATTGATTTGGTCATTGATTTAGTCATTGATTTGGTCACTAATTTAGTCATTCATTTGGTCTTTCATTTCGTCACTGATTTAGTCATTCATTTATTCATTCATTTGGTCTTTCATTTTGTCATTGATTTAGTCATTTATTTGGTCACTGATTTAGTCATTGATTTGATCTTTGATTTGGTCATTAAATGCCACAATTAATGACCAAATACACAACAAAATATATTGCTATATGATCACCCAAGAAATCCAATTAATGACCAAAGAACTATGACCAACATGTTGGTCGTGTTATAAGATACTGTAAATTAGCTACTAATAGTCATATATATGCAAATTTTAGTCATTGTTTGAAACCAATTAATGACCGAAGAAATGTGACTAAATTTTAATCGTGTTATAAGATACTGTAAATTAGCTACTAATAGTCGTATATATGCAAAATTTAGTCATCATTTGTAGTCACAAATTTATCATTTGCAATAGCCATTTATTCATTATATAAACTACTAATTTAGTAGTTTATATGCATTTCATTAATAATCATTCTAAAAACACAAAGTCGCATATTTTAATTACAATACTAAACAACATCAAGTGCAACTATAAATAATTTCAACCACACAAATTATATTATATGAAATGTTAAAATATTACAATATGAGTTTCCAACTTTATATTAGTTGGACTACAATTTACACATGAAATGATGTTTCATCACTTCAAAACATTATCGTTGTGTTGTCAAGGCATTATAGGTGAATTCACCAACTCTGAAGACTTGATCATCAGTCTTTATATGTGTGTCTTATGCAAGATATTGGTTCTAAGGGTATCACCAAACCAGTTCTCCTCTCTTTTTGCATTTGTCGCTCCAATGTTTTTGCTCTTCTCTTTTTTCAATTCATGCTTCTTACCATCAATACTGATTTCATTTTCTAAAAACAAAAGAAAATATAATGCATTGTAAGAAATGAAAAGCAATGAACACTAGAATATAATATAAATTAGACTATAAATAGTTTATACAACATATACCTTAACATCAACAATGTCAAAGCAATTTTCCTTTAACATCAATTTCTGCAAAATAAATGTCACATTATTATTTCCCATTTCTCAACATGCTACATACGATAAATTGAAAATCACATAAAACCAAGAGCAAACCCTTTTCTAATCAAAATAAACAAACAAACAATGCCTCTAATAAAACTTCATTATAATATTAGCAAATGAAAAAAGAGCCAGTGGACCATTTGTGTTGTTTGACTTTGCCTATTTTTGTTATAAAGTGCTCAGGAACCAACAAATGTGAGCACGAGCTAAAAACTAACCAACCGTTCACTAGTCAACATGAGAGATCCAAATAAACCACAAAATTGATCAGGCATTAAAATTGTGAGCAGACTACCTTGAAATTTTATTCTTGAGAAATACCTCAAAATCCCCTCGTTTCTAATAAGCTTCATGGCCATGTACCTCCATCCTTGATTTCCCTTGTTATATCTTGAATAAAGAATATCCCTTCAACAACGAATTTTGCGAGAATCCTACCAAGTAACTCAAAAGCCTTGTGCGCATCAATAGTAGCATCCTCCAATGAAAATAGTACAATCTCCAACCTAGAAACATCAAAATTATATATAGTTATAATGTTGAAGAGTGTAACTAGGTAGGTCTTCCTTGTAATGACTATGTAACTAGCATTTGCACCGAGAGGTGCAAAGTAACGCCGGGGAGTAGGGAAAACAATAATTAAGTGAAATATATGGAAATTTTAGTTCATATATATCTTTCAAAGAATGTAATAGGAAGTTAAAATTTAAAAGAAAGTTACACTAACATAAAGGAACACTAATATATTGTCCCAGAATAATGGCATAGTAATGATGGTATCAAAGATCCTTCAATAGTCGCTCCAAGGAGATTGCTCTAGCTCTTCAAATGATTCAAATAACTATCGAAACTAAATATTCAAACCTGCTCTAAATCCATCATCAAAAGGTTTTCAATGTGCTATAAAGGGGTATTTAAAGGTTTTTTTAAAAAACTTTAAATTGCTGCTATAAGATTGTTTTAAAGCTGGTCCAAAACTGCCCTCTAACAACTTTAAAAGATGTCATACAAACACCTTCAATAAACTGCTATACAAAAACACTCTATGAAGTAATCCATATAGAGAACATACCAATAGCCCAGAAGAGGGGAAATGAAAAGTTTATCTGCAGTTACATTTTACTCTAAAAAATATTCATATCAAAATCTGTTAACGTCAAACCAAAATTTTGTAATTTTCAAGATCCTAAGTTCAGCACCAACTACCCAACAGCCTAGAAAACTTGACAAGAAGACCCTGACTGTTCTTGTACACTATAAGACAAGATGGTCAACAATGTCATGAGTTATAGCAAGCACCTACAATTGTTTCAACATGTCTTATCTTTTTAACTGATCCATCATATTGAATTTGTCTAGCATTCTCTCAATCATCAAAATTAGCATTTTCAAGCTTTAAAAATATAGCATTCACTCCAATATAGAGACAAAAATATGCATTCACAACTCAACTTACCCAGTATTCTGCTGGCCTCATTCTTAAGTTGTAATTAAGTTGATGCCATACTCATGCAGTAAGCTCCCGCGTCATGGACCACCATTCCTACCCACTGAAAGAGGATGGCCACTCAAAGTTAAGCCACTAGTGTATGCCTTCAAAGAAGCATCACAAAATAATTCTAGAAAAAATTCAATATCATATTGGAAAATCAATTCCTTCTCATCATGCAAGTATATTAGGTGTGATAATTATTGTCCTGTAACTAACCACCATTTCTGGAGTTGGAAGTTCCTTGTCCTTTCCTCAATGTGCTGTGTATCAAGAAGAATATCAATTAGAAACATCTCAAAATCTCAAAATCATTTTATGATTCATATCACAACTTTCAGACTATGTGCCTGTCATGAGAAAGAATGGTCTATTTAGTATCTGGGAATCTCAATACCAGTAATATTTCCTGTCAACAAGGAGACTACAAAAGTAGGACAAATTATCCCTTCTATATTCATTTGGAAATGATCATCGCTCTACCATGCTGCCATCAATTACAATGAAGTTCTTGTTACCATTTGTCTTGACTCCAACAACTCGACTCACAAGAACACCAGAGTTTGCAACAAGAGATCTCCCAGGCTCAACAATGAGTGTAAGATTTCCAGATAATACCAGCTCTCTTACCTGAAGAAACAACCAATGGTGCAAATATACATCTTTAAAGTGTCTATATATATTCTCGAAATAGCTGTAATAAGGCCAGCACAGTAAAGCTGGTCCAAAACTGCCTTCTAACAACTTTAAAAGATGTCATACAAACACCTTCAATAAACTGCTATACAAAAACACTCTATGAAGCAATCCATACAGAGAACACACCAATAGCCCAAAAGAGGGAAATGAAAAGTTTATCTGCAGTTACATTTTACTCTAAAAAATATTCATATCAAAATCTGTTAACGTCAAACCAAAATTTTGTAATTTTCAAGATCCTAAGTTCAACACTAACTACCCAACAGCCTAGCAAACTTGACAAGAAGACCCTGACTATTCTTGTACGCTATAAGACAAGATGGTCAACAATGTCATGAGTTATAGCAAGCACCTACAATTGTTTCAGCATGTCTTATCTTTTTAACTGATCCATCATCTTGAATTTGTCTAGCACTCTCTCAATCATCAAAATCAGCATTGTCAAGCTTAAAAAATATAGCATTCACTCCAATCTAGAAACAAAAATATGCATTCACAACTCAACTTACCCAGTATTCTGCTGGCCTCATTCTTAAGTTGTAAGTTGATGCCATACTCATGCAGTAAGCTCCCGCATCATGGACCACCATTCCTGCCCACTGAAAGAGGATGGCCACTCAAAGTTAAGCCACAAGTGTATGCCTTCAAAGAAGCATCACAAAATAATTCTAGAAACAATTAAATATCATATTGGAAAATCAATTCCTTCTCATCATGCAAGTATATTAGGTGTGATGATTATTGTCCTATAACTAACCACCATTTCTGGAGTTGGAAGTTCCCTGTCCTTTCCTAAAAAGTCTGCAGACTCACAGACAGGCCCAACAACATCAAAAGTTTGAATTTTTGCCTTTGGGGCAAGTGGAGAAATTAGCTCAATGTGCTGTGTATCAAGAAGAATATCATTTAGAAACATCTCAAAATATCAAAATCATTTTATGATTCATATCACAACTTTCAGACTGTGTGCCTGTCATGAGAAAGAATGGTCTATTTAGTATCTGGGAATCTCAATACCAGTAATATTTCCTGTCAACAAGGAGACTACAAAAGTAGGACAAATTATCCCTCCTATATTCATTTGGAAATGATCATCCCTTCAATCATGCATCATCAAAAAAAGTTGGGTTTGCCCCAAGTCAAATTTATGTACTAACTTGGTAAGCTCCATAAAGGCTAGGCCTAATAAGCTCTGCCATGCTGCCATCAATTACAATGAAATTCTTGTTACCATTTGTCTTGACTCCAACAACTCGACTCACAAGAACACCAGAGTTTGCAACAAGAGATATCCCAGGCTCAACAATGAGTGTAAGATTTCCAGATAATACCAGCTCTCTTACCTGAAGAAACAGCCAATGGTGCAAATTACAGAGGATAACAGAGATCACAGTTATCCACAGAGAATGGCGGAACAGAAATCTGAGGAACAGGAAGACAAAAGAAATTGTTTGACAGCCCAGAGAGATAATATCTTTAAACTGACCAAGATTGGTCCAGCTTCTGCTGAGGAGACAAGCTGTAAAGTAACCACAGTTCCTGAAGAGCCTATGGAACATGAAGCTGTACAGATAAACTGTAAAGTAATCAGAGTTCCTGAAGAGATTATCGAATGTGAGGTTGCAGGGACAAACTGTGACGTAACCAAAGTCTCTCAAGAGCCTAGGGAGCATGAAGCTATGCAGAATCAATCTCTAAATACCCATATCAATGCCCTTGAGTTTAAATATGAACCTAGAGACAGTTTTCAGGACTCGGGATTTGTACACCTAGGATCAGGTGAGTGTTCAGTAACTGAAGTTCTTACTGAATCCAAAGGAAAATTTTCAGTAAGAACTATGCTAAGTGATAGACCACTAAGAAGGTGGCAGCTAGTGATAGACCACTTCTCAACAGAAGACGTGTCACAGATACCAGGGGGTAACTCCTCTAAATCACAGCAGTGGTCCAAGATAAAATCTCGCATTATGGGAAGCTTTAGGCTTGACTGGGAGCTGTTGAACCTGGACATATTTCCAAGCCCTTCACATAATGTCAGAGATATCTTCTCCAAGTTTTGAAATACTTTACTGTGCTCTTGAAGTGGAGGCACATCCAACTTCTCCAAGTGAATAGTCTTAAGCTGAGTAAGTGAAGATAGGGCTGTAGACCGTTCACTGTGGCTTTCTTGTACCCATAATTAAACACTATGAGGACTTTCAGTGTCTTCATGTAACTCAAAAATGATGGAAGAAAGTATTTGGTTGCAGAAAAGAGTAATACCAAAGCCTCTGCTTCACCAAAATTCATCTCACACCACTGATCATCTTCCAATGCACCTACATAGGTGAACCATAGAAGCAAAGCTAGATTAGAACATTATAGGTTATTGCATATATTTTCTAAGAGCTTTTGAATCAATGATCAACACCTAGATATCATTAAAGGTTTATGGTCTATCGAAATAGGAAAATTTATTAAAGTTCTTAATGTCCTCTTATTTAGGCATAAGCAACCTCTTCCTACCAACTATGCTACCTCGGGATGCCAAATATAGGGCCAAGTCTCGCATTACATCATGTTGAGAAAAGTACAGCTCAGAGGCACTGCCATAATTGATTGCTTAGCTCCTACTACATCCAATTACCAAGACAACACAATGTATAAGACAGAGGAAGCTATGATCAAATGATATTGAGCACACAATAGTTAAAAATGAAGGTGCTTACCTGAGATTGCTTCTTAAATTCAACAGATTTCTGGTTGAAAGCTCTAACAAGATGACAAAAGCATCGTGCCACTCCATCTTTCACACATAATTCCAAATATCCAATAATGCATCCACTGATATCTTTCTATCCTCTAGAAATGACCCCAAGTCTAAGAAGCACTCCCGTGCTTCCTCATCCAGGGCATCAATATTGGTCTCCAAGCATCTAAGCCCTTCTTTGTGATAATCTGATATTGATTCCCCTTTTAAGATTTTGTTCTTGGCACCCTCCCAGGTCGGATGAGGCTGACCATACAAAGAGATTCCGATCACCTTCAGAGCAAGTGGCAGACCTTTACATTCCGCTTGCACCTGTGATTCATACATTAGCAACACTGGTGAAAATTCTGTAGGTGGAAACCAATCAAATACCAAAAACAAAAAGTTGTTGAAAGCATGAATAGTTGCCTGATAAGTATAAAGTTCACTCACAGGTTTTTGTTTGATTGTTTATGAAGATGAATATACATATGGCTAGAATCTATTTTAATGGATTACCGATACCATTGTTAAGAGCATAATAAGTACTAATATGGAATTATGTAAAACTATAATGATATCCTGATATGATATGCCACTGTAGTAATTGCTTGTAATTAGGGACATTTAGGAGAACACTGTGTCACAATCATTAAATTGAACCAAACTTAGTACTTGGTAAAATAATATATTGCATATAAATTGCATTACCTGCTTGACTAGCTAGTTGTCCGCATTACTTGGAATAGATTTCTGTCCAAAAGCCCAAAAGCAGAAAAGGGGCAGAGCATCGGCATCATCTAGCAATGGCAATTCATAAAGCCTGGTAGAGGTTGTTGTGCGGATGATAGAATGATCTTGGGTTGTCACAAGGGTCTTATAACCTTCACCTGTAAATGACAATTTTTCCAAAATTGCCATAGACCAGACATCATCCAACACCACAAGAGTTCGCTTGGCTCGCCTGAGCAGCTGCTGCTGCAACTTTCTATGTGCATCTTCGATATTCTGAAAATCAGGTTTCTTCCTCCGAACAATCTTCTCCCACATGGTCTCTAAAATTTCCCTCGGGTTTGGGGATTGAGAAACCGTAATGAAAATCACATTGTTTTGAAAAACACCTGCCATACATAAAAATCAATTTGTTAGGATTGAAATTCCATAAATTGAACAGAAATATAAATTAAGTGCAAAAGGGAAATCCTGAAGATCCCTTAAGATTCAAGAGACCAACACTCCTATCTATGATTTTGACTATGGTAGAAACTTTGGCACCCATAATTATGTGCATCTCCAATCAGCATTGCCTATTAAACAGAAGAGTGGAAGATCTGATATTTTTTCCTTTGACAGTCATCCTACATATGACATGGACTCTGATGAGGAATAAAAGAAGTCTTATCATATCATCAAGTCGTTTTGTGAACCATATGAGAGAAAGGTAGAAAGGTCCATTCCATTTGTTGAAGGAATCCTTATTGAAGATGAATAGTCTTGTCATATTGAAAGAACAAACCAATATCTAGGAAAACAAGAGGACTTATGCAAACCCATAATTGATTAACTACACAGTGAACAAAATCATTTCCAGGTCTGCCTCTTATTGTTCATGGGTATGATAAATTATCTTCAAAGGAGTTTCTTCTCCTAACTATAAATTATATTCGGGTAAATTTAATTTCTCATATAAAACAGCTCCCTGTCTGCAACAATGGTGTTCATGGCCAGCCTACAATTGTTCCTATGTTTGATCCATAAACGTTGGAACTTACAAACTTGAGGATAACAATGGATATGTGGCTTGAAGAAGTCAAGTCTTAGCTGCCCTCAGATTTCCTTGAATAATGTCTGCCACAACATGATGCTATATTTATCAATACCCTACATGTCCAAGAGTATTCCCATCTTGAATATGGGATCCTAAAGCTTGCTAAAAAGATCCCAGCAAAATGCCCTGATCTAAGCCTAATTTATCTGAATGTTTCATTCATGAAGATGGGGTCACAGCAAAATTACTAAGAGAAAGACCTGCAACAAATTTATGGATGATTTGATTATCTATGCTACAACAAACTGTTGAGAAAAAAAAGACACACTTCAGATCGCTGGTTTTGGGCATATCTCTGAAATGCCTACAAAATTGTGCTTTTCAGATCTGTGTAAGCCACAAGAAGAGCCACACTAGGCCTGTGTAGGCTACAGGAAGGGATGCAATATAAGCTTGTGTTAGGCTGCAGTTAAAGGCATGTTCATGCATGTTTGAGACAGTGTTTAAAGGACTGTTTTGAGCCTTATTTACAAACAAAAAAATTCAGATCTGTAGGAGAGCTTCAGAACTGAGTCCTGTGGAAAATAATCTAATTTGTTATGACAGCCTTGTTATGGCATATTTGAGCACATTTCAGGTCTAAGTTTTTTGGAGTAGGTTGCAACATTTTTGGGAGCAGTCCTTAAGCACACACAGTTACATATTTTTGGGAGCCTTTGTGAAGCAGTCTTTGAGATTGGAGAATAATCATTGACCCTTATTGAAGGAGGCTTATTGAAGATTTTCCAAGTTTATATAGGTTCCTTACTAAGGCAGACATCCTTGTGGTATTGTTGAAGATCTATTAAAGACTGGAAGAAGCAAATTTTGGAGGCATTCTTGGAGACTGGATGTATTGCTAAAGCCCTCATGGAGTAACAGTCCCATGCTCAGGATGGAGAACATTTCCAAGATCTTGCTTCTCTCCAATTACAGAATTAACATTATCGCTTGTTGATTTAGATTGTTTATTCTTCACATTTCTAAGTTTTGAATGGCTAGACCACTGTCACCTCCAAAAAGTCCCTTTAGGGGTTGTAGAAACTAAATATAAGGGAAAGGATTGTGTCAAAACTCTTTTAGCATCCAAGTACAATGAATTCATAATAGTAGCAAAAATGGTGATCTAACCATCAATTGAAGAAACATTGACATTGTTGTCATAGAAACTATACTCCCCTGGTGAACCCAACCACACCCTGACTTTAGTTTGGGTGGAGAATGTCGAGCAATTAAGCCTAGTCATAATCACAACCTAGAAGAAAGAGGTAATCGATGTGACTATCTTAGCAAGATACTAGAGCTTATGGCGTATGAAGGTAACCACCGCCCTGATGAGCAAAGATAAGAACCTTTGATCAAGGTATTTAAGAAGACAAAAACTTAGGCCTATAATTCTTGAAGAGGAAAATGCATCCTATGTCATTGTGTTCACTAAATTTGAAATTTAAAACTTGAATTTAGACATACCTTAAAGCTGCAAGAAAACTTTGTCAACCGTTTATACAAACTCATCATGTCTTAAAGGGATCAACAATGGTCTCTACTTAATGCAAGAAAATGAATGATTATATAAGTCTAACATTACAGTTAAATTCAAAGACAAACATGAACCAAGTGACTCAGATTCTATCTACACAAAAATATTGTAAGAAACAGAGCAATGAAAGAAGTGCATTTCTTCAAGTTTCAACAGACCTTGGATATTCCTCACTTGGAGCTTTAGGACTATATTATCGAGGAGTGGATCTTTAGAGGCCATGTCTTGCTTGGTCAATTGAAGAACCTAACAGACTCTTGAAAGAAAATGATTTTTACTTTTGAAGACCAACCACACCATTACTCGGTTCTTGTAATCACCCAATTCTTCTTATAAAGATACGAGGCAATTCCATCTTTCCTAGCATATGCTAAATTTATTGAATGATCAAGAAATGTTTGACTTATGAAATCTGACATTCCAATAATAATGGATCAGTTTACCTGGATTTTAGGAAATGGTAAAATATTAATATTTGGAAGTATAACATCATGGGTCACCAACTGCTTAACTCTCAGGGATCTCACTCCTTTAAAGATATGATTGGACAGCAAGGAGAAAATTCCCTCCATTTCTTCATGGGACAGAGCTTTAGGATTATTGAGAGGGTTGGATTTTGGGGCTCCACCTTCAGACTTGTTCCATTTGGTGGCCTCAATGGAACAAAAATTGCATGGTT
Source organism: Pinus albicaulis (assembly GCA_034641835.2). Taxonomy (NCBI): domain Eukaryota; kingdom Viridiplantae; phylum Streptophyta; class Pinopsida; order Pinales; family Pinaceae; genus Pinus; species Pinus albicaulis. The sequence continues at coordinate 105,647,213 of CM076582.1, forward strand.
GTGCCCTTAAGAACCTATAGGAATCAGACTGTAGCGGGTGGGGTTTAGCTAAGTATCCAGTTAAGCAGAGCTATGCCCAACAAATTTCTTGTTGTTCACTTCCCCACAAAGCCTAAATCTGGAGCAAAATATGGCATTCAGATGCCTTGCCAAAGATTAATATTTTCTATTGGACCCTATCTTATGACAACATATTAACCTCAGAAAATATGAGAAGGAGAGGGATCCAGGGTCCCTCCTAGTGTGCTCTTTGCCTTTAGTTTGGAATCTTCTCATTGCCTGTTTTTAGATTTCCATTTCACTATGGCGGCTTGGTTAGTGGTGGTAAATGGCCTTGAGAGTCGGTTCAAGTATTCAAATTCACTGAAGCAACTAATTTGGACATGTCATAGTCATTACATAAGGTCCTTTCATTGCAAGGCTCTTTTGAAAGGGTCTAGTTTGCATTGTCTAAATTAGTATGTTGGAAATCTGGCTGGCAAAAAATCGTGCCATTTTCCAAATAGATGATGAGTGAAATGGAGATGGTGGCAATTAAAGCTAAAGCACTGCTATATAAACATCTTAATTCAAAAGGGATTAAATTCATTCCAGATTAAGAGCTAGACAAGTAAGAACTTCAATTGCTAGATCAATTTAATTTTAAATATTCTTGTTCTTCTTCCCGACCCGGGGACCCAGGTAAGTATGTCCACAATCATGTTGGCAGCTTCATATAACTCCACAATTATTTCATGAGTGTTGTCAGACTCAAAAAGCCTTCATTTTTTGTTTTGATGGTGCCTTGAAACGAAACCCTGAATTAGAAAGAGTCAATGGGGTCCTCATTAGTCTAAGAGGGAAGATAGCATATCCCTATGGTGTTGCATATATCGACATTGGGATATAGGAAACTCGGTCCTCCTCAAGACAGGAGAATTCCATGTTTTATGTAATATTTCTCACAATTAATATACAGATGAATTGTATCGAAGCTAATCATCTCAATATACTTGATGGCCTTCTTATGTGTAAGGGAAATCTGATCCTAGTTGAACCTTCAATTCATTTACTAGTAATACACAATATTATTACAGCAAATTCTACAACATACCTTATCTAGAATATGGTAGAAAAAATACACAAGAATGATGCATACAGCCCTTGATTACAACATTGGTGTTTATAACGAGGCATTTCAGCTCTAAAAGCTCCTTTTCCACCCTCAACTAAACTCTTTTCACATGAATATGTCGTTACTGGCAGCCTGAGAGAAGGGAATTTTGACCAAACCAGGTTACACAGTGTTCCAGGTAATTTCCCTGCAATCAATACCATTGAAATGCCATTGGAGAGCACATATATAGAGCAATAAAATGATATCCATGGACCATACAAATAAGGCATTAATTAATATACTTTAAGCACATGCTAAGAGTCCTTCACAACATCTAAGCAAGCATTGCTGCTGTCTACAGTAAATATCTACTGGATAAACATAACATTGAATAAGAGTCCAAAAGAAATGAAAAGTAATATGCATAACTAAAACAAAAAGGCCATAACCCTAAAATAGCAAACCTTTGGAAGGTGTTACACAACATTCTACAAAAATCACTGAATGTCCTTCCTTAGGACTTGATACACATTGAGAAACAATAGACAACAAATGACAGCCATGTACCATAACAGGTAGTTTTAACGTATAAAATCGGGCAGAAACATAATCTGGTGAAAGGCATAGGCCTGAAGTAATATGGATGACAAAGGAAATTAACATCTTTAAAACGCGTGCTCAGATTCCTATGCAATTTCTAGGCAAGCCTCGCTGCACTCTACATCAATTATCTCCCAAATGACATGAACATGGAATAAAAGTCCCACAAGATTATGAAAAGTGATATGCATGACCAAACAAGAGTATACCATTAAAAATCAACCCTTCAAGCAATCCACAACACTCTACAAACATTGTTAAATGTCCTACCTTGGTAATTTATATGGATTCATTAACAACCCAAATCAATGGCTTAAAATGGATAAAATGACCAAACAAAGCAACAAGTCCTAAAAGGATAGGTCTTTAGAATCTTGTTGTATGAAAACAATGTGGCACTTCCACACTAAAACACACATTTAGGAAAAGCCCAAAGAAACAACAAAAAATAGTGTGGGGTGATGAAATGAAAAAAATATTAATGGACTTGAAATTTCTCTACAAAATTTTCCATATTTCGAATTTATGGAAGTTTTCTGCCTTCAGTGCTGAAGCAAAACAATAAAGAATATTTCACTAATTGCAGATGAGTAAATTATAACAGTATCCAACTTGCATAATTAGCTAAACCGTCTACATAATTAGCAAGACATTTTTATGAGGTAAACCATCTGGAATGCTTTAGCAACAAGTGGTCATTAGCTCTGCTATAGAATGGTCAAAAGCACTTTGGTTCTGTCCCTGTTTAACAAGTAGATTGCTATAAGAAGTCCAAAACATGTAACTTTGTAAGAACATGAACTAAATAAAATTTTCCAGGTGATCTATATCCCACATCATCAGAAATTTGCACATTTCCAGGTCATTTCCTTATTTGGATTGAAGCTTGTTTTCAATACCTAACCACAGCAGATCTTGGTAAATTTCTACTCAGGAAGCATTTCAAAGCGTACAAATGGATAAACACTGTCAAAAGAAAAACTTAGTATCCGCTGCAACCGTTTCACGATGTTAAAGACATGCTAGAACAAGGATAGGCCTTACAATATGACTCAACGATCTGTCTTTGACCGTGTTTAGATTCACCTTTACACTCACCGTATGATGAAGGAAATAATAACATGCTTAATGAAATAAATGAAATAAGGTTCAAATATGGAATCTTCACAATGTGCTGAAGTTCTGAAAGCAAAACCCATAATTTATCCAGACATTGAAACCATCAAACTATCCAAGTCCAAAGATAAAATTTATGTCAATTCATCGACTATGTAAATGATCTAAAAAATAAATAAATAAAAACATTAACTGTAAACCACTTCTAGGGAGTAAACGAAGCAAACTTAAATGTAGCTATGAATCTACAATTCAGTAAATTGTTGGCAACAAACCAGAACTGAGCGTATAGAGGGAAATATTAACACTAATAAAAGATGAATATATATATATTAGGGTGTACAAGAGGTGGAAATCTTATAAAAAAACAGTAACATGCTTCATGAAATAGATGTAGTTTCTACTTAACAACATCTTCACTATGTGCTTCAATTCTGAAAGGAAATCCATCCAATAATGTTGGACATGTAATCTTATATATACAGTCTGTTCCTTGTATACTTCTCCTAACAAATTCTTGCCTCAACAATTTGAACATAACATGTCTTATACCTCAAGATTCTTGATATGAAGAGTGCCACTTACTGCCAAGTGCTGTGCCTGAAGATGCCTTTGAGAGATCTCAAGTCTTCCCTTTCCTTTTTCTGAAAAGATCATACCATAGGAAATGAAGAAACCTTGACTCACAGTCAATTCCCTTTCAGTTACTTGCATAGATCTTTAGTCCACTCAAGTTTGCTTCTTTATAGACTTCTGTCAGCCCTTTGAATAGACCCTTGATCAAACCTCAGAAAGGTTTAGATATACTTCAGATTTCCTTCTTCATGGATCTTTTTGTCACTGATTTGGAGATGTCTCCTTTCTGCCCTTTCCTTCTATCATTGATATATCTTTGATTGCAATCTTTGATAATGTCACTGATGTCTTCAGTGTTTGAAATTTTTTATATAGCACAAGGCTCAGATTGTACTCCCCTTAAGATGATTCAAACAAGCTTCTTAAGTTAACACACTGTTATTCAATGAATGAAGTGGTTCAGCAAATATCTTTTGAAAACCGACTCAAAAACCCTTAGACAAGCCCTGACCAGGGTGCTTCTTTCCCTTCAACAAAATTTTTCAGATGCCAACAAAATAAGCATCAGGAAACCAATGAAAAAGCCTCAAACGTCCTTGGATTAGGGTTCAAAATTGTAGTCAAAATTTCCTCAGAAAATTTTCTTGAAAACTTCTGACAAACCTGTGAAGAACCCTCCCCAAGACAACGTGAAAATTAACTTCAAGTTCACAGAAGTGTTACCTTGTCTGCGTGGATATATTTTTGCTTCAGTGGTCGAAATTTGATCTTAGAGCTACCTCAGGAAGAGGGCCAAACTTACCTCATTGACAGAGCAAAATAGCCTCATACAAAAATCTGTTGAGCAGGCCGAATAGATGCTACAGGTAGTTGCAGAGATCCTTGTCAAGGGAGGCTAAAAATAATCATAGAACTGTGCCTCAGATGGTGCCCTCAGGCAGGCCAAAATGGGCATCAGGAAACCAGATCTGAGCTTCAGAAAATACCAACGAGAAGTGCCTCAGACAAGTCAGACATAGCATTAGGAAAAGCGAAAAGTCTACCTTAGAACGAATCAGATTTGGCCTTCTAAATGCCAATGAACAGTCACAAAAATGCCTTCTAAAAATGCCTCTGTATTTTCAGTGAACAGTCACAATTTGGCCTTCTAAAATGCCTCTGTATTTTCAGACCTGTGTGAAGAGTCCAAAAATATAAATTGTGATCATCTATTCATCTCGAATCTGTGGCATACTCCTGTAAGTTAGTGTGAAAGTGGACATTCTGAGGTAGAATAAAGGGCATCTTTGTCACTTATTCTATATGGGATACAAGACCAAGAACACCATTGAAGCTTGTTGAATTGTATTACAGTGAATCCCCTTGTGTAGGTTTGGTTGGTAAAATGGAAGCACTATATTAAAGGTTGAAAGCACAATATTGAATTTGTTTTGAAAATCCAGAATTGAGAAGAAGCAGCCTCTGAAGAGTTTATGTACAACCTTCTTAATGCAAGGCTGAAGCCTTTTTAAAGGAGATCTGAGATCAGGTCTAAGATTAGGATCAGAAAACATAGGAAACTTGACTACAGTATGTAATGGTTCATATGTAATGGATCAGGCCTTTTTAATTCACATATGTAATGGTTCATATTGGTTGTGTTCATTAATTGATTACAGTATTTACGTTATATTACTTCATATAGGTCAGATTCCCATTGATTTGATTAGGATGATCAGTATATCCATAAGTAAGATCATAGACACTTAAGGTTGATAGATATGCTTGTTTATATAGAGAGTGTTAAGATAAGGAACGTAGTCGCTTGTCCGCATCGGGCAAGGTCATTGAATGCTGAAACTAAGGGGAATCACCGTACTCATATATCATGATAAGCTCTTAGTACTCAAATAGCTTAAGTTAACTGTATTACTATCATGTTGAATGTGATCCATATTATGAAGATTACACTCTATCCCAATCATAACCCTTTGCTAGGATGTGTCAATACTTCATATGGTAACAATACTCATATTACCTTACTAGCTCTTTCCATATTAGGATAGATTGAATACTGGTCTTAGCTTATGATATGTGCATATAAGCAATGGTGATGATACTAGCCACTATGAGTGATTCAAGGGTGATACATATGCTGTAAGTACTCCTACTAATTCAATTGAATACTGATCTTTGGAATGGGCTTTATGGTTCTTATTTACCTTAATCACGATAGGGTTCTAAGTCACTCTATTGATAAGATGATCAAGTTGTATTACTATGAGACCATGTTTACCCTTTGTTATGGAAGTACACACCTTTTATTAGTATAAAGTACAGGTAATAGCGTGATATCCCTAATCTTTATACCATAATAGAGCTAGTATTACTTGCATGCTATTAGTAGTAGTATCTGTGTAGAAGCTAGGATATGTGTATAACTAACTAAGCTTGTCCTTGTGTAATCATTAAGCATGTCCATGCTACTTGTTCTTGTATCTTATATTGATAGTGTAATCATGGAAACATAAGCAGTGAGTACATCTTACCTTATTTACGTAATATACTAACATGTAGTGATCTCCTATTAATAGGGTTGAAGCTGATCTATTACCATTGATTTCACTTAAATAACTACGTATCCCCTGTAATATGGTAGCCTCCAGGTAAGTGATAGCAGGAATTGGGCCTTCTTGGAACTAGGAAAATAAGGTTCAACTAGACCTATATACTATATGAACACGTCTATATGGTTATATAATATATTAACGCATATGCACACTATGACGAGATCTTATGCAGGCCTGGTTTCACGGATCGACAACCTACCTCAACTAGCCCGAACTCTGGCACCACTTAGATATGGCACCACCGGTTCGACTAGGACCAGAATTATAGGTCTAGTATATAGGTCTAGTAGTACGAGCCTCAGGAACTGTACATGTTTTTATTTAAAATTTTCACCGCAGATCATAAACAGTACATTTCTTAGATTGAAATCAACATATACAGTGAGCGAATAAGGGCAACAGAAACTGGTTTAAATATCAGTTTTGAAGGTAGAAGTGGACCACCGTTGACCCCTTCCATTACCCGGTAGTTGCTCCGCCTGCCCTTTCCACACCCCCGGTAGTTTCTTTCTCTTGGATGGCCTAACGGCAATACAGTTTATATCCGGGTTTTCTAATCTGTAGCTCGAGAATTCACGAGGAAGGAAAGGTCAAGGCACCATTTTGACCCTTAGCCAAATTCAATTTCAGGGTAGGGGAACAGGAAATTCTAAAAACAATGATCCTTACCAAAAAAAAATCGTATGAATCGACAATATCTTAAAACAAACAGAGCAGATGCAAAGCCAGGAAATAGAAAAATATTAAATCCGACTAACCTGTGACTCTGGGTATGCAAACTTCAATTGTTTATTTGCTGCGGCCCGCCTCTTCAAAAGCCTCCAAGTTCTATCTAATGTGTCTTTATCCATGATAAAACCTCTGATTATATAGAAATTCGCAGCCCTAAAATAACCCTCTCGCCAAGAGCAAAAATTTGGCGCCAAATAACCAGCACGGCCAGTTTTCATCGAGTTTTTATCTAAATTTGAGAACTAACTACATGGCACTGGCTAAGAACAACCAGTTTTCCTCTATTCTTGGGCTGTCACTCTGGTGAAATCAACCATGACCTCTCCGCACTTCGACTTTTGACGGACTTCCAATGTGGCATGCCCTCAAAACCTTGTCTTTCCCGAACTTCGACTTTGACAAACTTCAGCATGCCCTCAAAACCTAATCTTCCTGAACCAGTTAAACCAGTTGAACAGCGAGTTTCAAAGTCAGGATTCATACCAACATTTCTGATAAAATCAATGCATGCCCATGCAAATGTTCGACTTCGACTTAGTTTCTGATGCCCATCTCCCTGAACCAGGTGCATCCCAATGTTCGACATCAACGAGTCTGAAATAAACCACTTGTCCGTCTCCTTGAACCAGTCGAAGAGCAAGTCTGAAATAAACCATTCGACTTGCTTTCACTTTTTTTCTGTGGAGAATCAGTTATCAAAAGCAAACTATAGTTTTAAAACCATATGAATATGCCACCACCGAATATATATTTTCCATTGAGGTTATAATGCCATCATGTGATATACTTATCACCCAAACTTTGATTAAATCCTTTGTAATATGGCTTTAATAAAATGCCATAACATTACATATGAATTCGTTGACATGATTTAATATGTGGAATTTAATTAATATAAAGTTTGGAATTAAAATATAATAAATATTAATATATGTAATAAATATAATATAATATATGATTAATAACCATATATATATATATATATATATATATATATTTGTTTGTGTGTGTAATATCCAATCTTTAGTAAAAAAAGAATAATTCCAACACATGAATTCACAATATTGAGAATTTTTTACCTTCACAAATCAAAAGGGAACTTCTACATAATAGAAATTTTTCTTTTTCTTTTTATTATTTGTCTTAACTTGTCTCAAATAAAAAAATAGACACTTTCTATAAAAATGATTATATATGCCAAACATACCACCAAACTTTTTATTATTATTATAAAGTAATTATTTTTTTTACTTTCCATTATTAATATTTGTTTTGTTAAATATAAAAATTAAATATATTTATTAAACCAATAATCATAAAGTATTGATAATATAATATTTTTCATAAATATTATTATTAAAATTATATAAATAAAATAATAAACCATAGATAATAATATGAATTATAACTTCTTTAACTTTCCTATAAAATCTCTTTCTCAATTGTCTATAAAAAAAATATGTATTAATATCCATATCCCTTGCAATATTCATGTAAATAGTGAAGTATTTTATTGTTAGAGCAAAGACAGAATTAAATCAATTTCAATAATTTGGGGAAGAGTATTATAATTCTATGATTCTTTTATGGACATTCCTTGCAATGATCGCAAGAGGTTTGCATTGCATATCATTAAGTGTGAAAGTCAAAGAGGTTTATTTTTCGTTGAGAAAATAGTGAAAATGATTATATAACATTTTTCTTAGATTTTAATTTGTTATCTCAATGACTTAAAAGAAAATATATATATATATGTATTTATCGATTAAAAAGATGGAGCGATTATGGTCAATATTTTTTTAATGAAATAAAGGCATTAGTTCGACTTAATTCCACTTTTGTTGTGGACACTCCTTGATTAAAGTCGTGTTGGTGAGCGCGTTCGGTGTTACGAGAGCATCATGTAGTGATTGGGCGAGCTGGGCAGGACAGGGTGCAGGCGGCCAATCGACAGTCGTTGGGGCGCATCAAGAACTCATGGTGGCAAGGGGAATCATGGGTATAATATTGATTGCTTTGAGGTAAATGAGGGGTAGGATATCCAGCATTAATATTTCTTGGAGAACTGTCATCCAGTACTTATCAAAAACCTAATGGAAAGAGTATTGGACACAACTGAGAGAATTTTAACAGTACTGCAGATGGATTTAGAGAATCTTGTATAAGTGAAATGTAACACTTCAATATCAAAAATGCAATTTTCCATTTATGGCATGACACAATTAAAAATTATTGACATAAATGACTAATTCATATACTTGTTTTACTAGTCATATTTTTATTCTTGGACTATAATATTAGTGATTTACATTAATCATTATTAATTTAGTCATATATTTTAATCCTAGGCTAAATTAGTCATTTAAGTTAGTCGCTTTTAGTTTAGTCACTTATTATATAGTCATATATTTTATCCTTAGACTAAATTAGTCATTTAAGTTAGTCGTTTTTAGTTTAGTCACTTATTATCTAGTCATATATTTTATTCCTAGACTAAATTAGTCATTTAAGTTAGTCATTTTTAGTTCGGTTACTTAAAATTGCTCAAATTTAGTAGTAATTCACTTGAAATAATAGCGGTGACTAACTTTTTTAGTCACCTGGTCATTAATTTCATCATTTTTTACTAGTGTTGTGTCATTGAGTGAAATTTGCTCGTTTTGCTCTCTCAATATCGTTTCTCAAGTTGTTCCATTTGTTTTCAGTTTGTTTAGTGCATTTAGCTATCAAACGTTGAAAATTACAAAAAAAATCTCTTGTGCTTTTGGTTGAATTAGTGCAAATTGAAATTTCTCGATTTTACTAGTAATTAGTGATTTGAATGAAAAGCTTTCAATTTCATTAGTTGCATCAGAGATCTCATTGTTTTTCTTCTGAATCATTTTGTTTGTGTAAATACTCTCAACTCTTCTGTAGCTAGTTTTCATCGAACAAAATGGTCTACTGTGGCATGTAGCTTTGCATTTAGGAGTTTTTGAAACAATACATTCATTAGGGCCTGAAAATTGAAACCTAATTGAAGATCAACTTTAAAATCTATTCAATTAACCTAAGGCAGCATTGAAATCTAACGAAATATATTTAGAGGTCTAGGCTAGAGATGTGTTCTGGCGTCTTTAAACCTAGCAGTTGTCGTTCTCCTTTTGGCTTTAGACAGCACTAGTACGGACTTGTGCTCCCCGTACCGTCGCGTATATAAAGGGAGACCCCTCTAGGTTTTCAATCCTTTATCCACAGGAAGCCGAGTCTGCCGCCCTATACCCGTGATACACGGAACACAGCATTCGGGGAGACTACCTGCACGTACGGAAAGTCCTTGGTCGATTTCTGTTTCATTATTGAAACCAAGGTGTATATTGCAGTTCACGGATATTTGGTACACCCTTTGTGCCTAGTATTTCCTGAGCAGTCATTTGGTCTTTTCTGACTCCCTAAACTTGAAAAGACCGTCAAGCGCTTGTCCTTTCATGCTTGTGTCAAATCTGAAAGAGATAGAGTCATCTTTTATCATTTCTCGACTCTTAAAACATGAAACGGTAAAGTTTCTTACTTTTCAATGTGGTAAAAATTAATCACCCACGATTACATGCCCACTCAGATATTTCTTGTTGACCATTTGATCGTGTGTCTTGACTGCTTTTCAGCCCGTGTGTGTGTTTGCTTCTTTTTCTCTAGTCTTTTGTCACAGTGGCGGAACCTTCGGTTTCGTCTACTGGTAGTCCTTACACGGACGATTCTTCAGAGGCTTCCCAATCCTCTGCTGAACCACAGCAGCCTATTATTTCCGAGTTTCCTGATGGGGGACCGGTTCTCGCTGAGCAACCCTTTGGAGGACCAGTTGAGTTCAATTGGCCCTTTTCGGATCCTATGTCTGAATTGAGATTAGGAGCTGATTTCCTTTCTCTTACATCGGGTTCACCTTTTGTTGCTGCTGTTTTTCCTCCTAGTCCTCGCTGTCTCTTGCGAGATTTAACGGCAGGATCAACCGTGAGTGATTCTGGTGAGGAAGTCCCAACGTCTAGTGAAGACTATCAGCTCTTCCCACGAAGATTGTTTCAGGAGACAACTTTGAGCTGGCTGCCATGTCAACAGCCAGTCCTTCTTTACCACAGGGATACAGATCTCTGGGTCAGATCATTTCCGCTGCAGCCTCTATGGGAATATCATCCCCTGCTTCGAGGCCAGCTGCTACTACACCCGGGGTGTCTCCTCAGACGCCCGTCACTTCTGTTCCCGTCCGGCCCACTGTCTGTGTGGTTGCCTCTTCTCCTGTTGTCTCAGCATCTGCTACCAGGGCTGGGCCAACTCCGGAAGATGTTTATCTAGCGACTGCTATACCAGAGAATATCTCTCCGGAGGAGTATCGATTGTCTTTGCAACAGCCGAACGCCGAGGTTGGACCGTCCTCCCAAGATCCCTACCGATCTTACTTTTCGCACTATGCACAGGATGGTACTCCCGTGTATGCTTTCCCAGGTCAGTATGACGAGCACGGGGAGATTTTGCATCTACCCGCTCTTGAGGCTTATCTCTATGCTCAAGGTTTACCTTATAACCAGGTTTATAACCCGCAAGAACAGCCTTTCCAAGGCCAACCTACGGGCCAACCTGGCTATCTTTATGATCCACAGGGGCAACCCATTCAAGGCTATCCTGTCGGCCAACAAGGGCCATCCTATGGTCTGCAAGGACAGTATTATAGCCCTTCTGGTCATCCTGTTCAGCCTCAGCCGGGGTATCAACTGGGACCGGTCTATGGTCCTGGGGGGCAAATCCAGCCTTTTTTACCGATGCAACCGTAGTATCCTATCGTTTCTAACGTTGCATATCAGCTGGGACCATCCTATGGTTCTGCTTCAGGTAAAACCAGTTTCCAGCAAGCACCTGGTCCTGTTCCACCACCAGGCCAACCGGTTCATCCGGTACAACCTGGTGTCCCGCCTCCAGGCCAACCGGCCCATCCGGTACAACCTAGGGCTCACTTACAGCCAGGTCAACCTGCGCAACCAGCGCCACCTGTCTATCTGGGTCAACATGTTCACTCAGGTCAGCCCTCTCAGTCGGGTCAACCTGTTCATTCAGGGCAGCCCGCTTATTCCATTAACCCTGCATAGCAGCCGGTTCATTCAATGCCGCAGCCAAATCAACAGCTACGCCCTACTTATCAGGCTCCGCAGGGTTCCACTTTTCAGCAGCCTACTCATCCTCAGGGTGGTTATTATCCTCATGGTCAGTCTCAACCGAACTATAACCACCCCAGATGCTCTCAGTATTATCCTCCTCCACCCGGTTTTACCTACACTCAATAGCCAAATCCAAACGCTGCTTATATGGGGCCGACACATAATCAGGGTCCGTACCCTGGTTATCAAGCCCCACACTATGGTTACTAGCATCCAAATCAGTCTGGTTATATGACCTATGCCCCCTACGGTCAGAATCCTGTAGGACAGAACTCGTGGGGGCAAGGATATTCACAACCATCGTGGAGTATGGGTACCGGACCTCATCCTGGGCCTGGCATGATAGTTAATCCTCCATTGCCGTTCCTAGCTACCTTGGAGCTACCGGATGTTTCAAAGTTGACCGATGATCTGATTTTACATAATCCATATTGGCCTCCGGTTCCCACCAAGATACCAGGTGATTGCCCTAAGTTTGAGGGAAAAGCTGGAGAGGACCCCCAGGCGCACGTGATGACATATCATCTTTGGTGTTCGTCTAACTCTTGGGTCGACGATTCGATTCGCCTGCGCCTCTTCTAGCGTACTTTAACTGGAGCTGCTACTAAGTGGTACATAGAGTTATCCCATGGCATTTTCCAAGATTTCAACTCTTTAGCCATGGCTTTCCTCACGCATTTTCAGTTACCGGTTCGGTATGAAGCCGTGACGCACCTCCTGACTTCCCTGAAACAGGATAAAGCGACTCACATCTCAGATCACATTCATGAGTGGCGGCGCCGTCGTAGACTGATCAAGTTTCACATACTTGATCAGATACTGACTCACTGGTTCACCACCTCCTTTGTGAATAAAATTGGCCAGGATATTGCGATGGGAGCGTACGTGACAGAGGAACAAGCCATCGCGCGTGCCCAATACCTGGATCTTGTCTATTCTCAGTCCGGCACGCTTTATGACATCTTGAATAATGCTCCATAGCCTGGAACCTCTAAGGCTCCGCCTACCCCTGCGGTGGATGGTGTCATTGGTTCTGTCTCTTAGAATTCAAAGAAATCTTTGAATGGGAAGCAGAAGTCTAATTCTTCCAACAATACTTCTGATAATCCCGCCTCATCCGATTCTGGAAAAACCGCGGAGGTGAATGCTGTTCAAGCCAATCCTGCGAACAAATCCTCCAAGGGGAAGAAGAAGGTCAAAGGCAATTCTAAATCTGATGCCTCGAAACCAAAATCTAAATCTCGTACTGAGGATGGCTCCCAGCGTAAACCGAAGTACCCTTGCCTCATCTGTGAAGGGGACCATTATACTAAGGATTTTCCACGACGATCCGAGGTTAGTCAACTTCTTAAGGGCCCAAAAGGGACTCCGGCCATGTTAAAAGAGCCATTTCCCTTTCAGGAGAACCATATGGTTGAACAACCATCACCATCTGCACCGTTTGGGTCTCAAGTTTTCATGGTCAAGAGTGTTGCACCTATCTCTGTCGCTACGTGGTCGAAGGATTACAACGAATCGCGGCAGGCACCTGGGAAGGCGGTTGCAGATGGGCCGCCTCCCCCACCTGTCTCTGGTCCATTGGAAATCGAGAAGCCTTCTCCTGAACCTGTTGTGAAGCCACCTCCTAAAGGTGTCCTTCGAAGATCTTCTTATAATCCAAATGCTCGTGCCGCTCAACATTACAACATTGTTGAGGATTTGGCACAGGCGCCGTCTGCCATGTCTGCGCTAGAAGTTCTTCAAAGTTGTCCTTCGCAACGGAAGGCTTTACTATCTACGATCGGGGGCATTGATCCCGCCGACTCGAGTCTTCTCACCTTCGATTTGGAGAATTTCACTCCCCGGCTTCCACATCAAATCGCTCTGGTTATTCAAGTCGGAATTAATGGTCTAAACATTCATAGGGCCATCGTGGATGAGGGTGCATCTACCTGCGTTATGTCCTCCGCTTGCTGGAAGGCCATCGGCTCTCCAGCCCTGTCGTCATCTCCCAATGCCCTTGAGGCATTTGATGGTCAGGAATCTAAACCCCTGGGCGTTCTCGAGAGTCTAGCGATCACATTACAGGGAAAAACTATCAACGTAGAAGTGGAAGTGGTTGACGCTAGACTCAACTACAATATACTTCTTGGCTGCAGCTGGACCCATGCCATGCTCTGCGTGCCGTCCACCGTCTTTCGATTCATTAAGTTCCCTCATGAGGGCAAGATTGTCACGGTGGATCAGTTTTCATTTTTCACCTCTTCCTCTGAGAACAACGTGCCATACGTGGATTAAATTTCAAATCCCTCGGACAGTGTAGGACCTGGTCTCTTCAAAGACCCAGTCCTCATGGGTATCTTTCCCGCACCAACACCGCACACCGCTCAAGTCAACATGATGTCCAGGTCTGATGGCCCCTGGCTTCTTCCTACGCCTGAGCAGGTGTATGAGTTTGGAGAATCAATGCCTTTAACGCCAGTAGAGATCAACTACTATGAGATTGTTGTTGCATTTGATCCTCCCCCTCCTCAGCATGCTCCTTTGAGCATGGATCTCGACGTCTACTCTCAATCCCCCTGGCTTGGTCAGGCTGATTCACATGATCCTCTCAGAGAGACTTTTCCTTCCGATGAGGCTATCATTGAAACTATGTCTCTTGAGGAGCTGCCTTGGGGCAATAGACATCATCGCTCCTCTTTTATGGCTAGCTTGGGGGCAATGACTGACTCTCTAGAGCATTATGCTACTCAGGTTCCTACCCCTCCTCTTCAAACGCCCATTTTGACGCACGAGGTTTTTTCGGAGGGTAACCTGAGTAACATTACTCAAACTGTTCCAATCAACATCTCCGTTAAACCGGGGATCATTGAGAATATTCACGTGGGTGTGACTTGTTCTCCCGATGAGATTCAAGTCTATACTGAGCTTTTCAAATAATTCAGAGATGTTTTCGCGTGGTCTTACGAGGAAATGCCGGGGATTGATCCCAGTATTGTAGTGCACAAGATTCCAGCCTATCCAGGTGCGAAACCCGTGCGCCAATGCTTACGCCCCATGCATCCTCGAAAAGCCGCCGCCATCAAGGTAGAAGTTGAAAAACTTCTGAACGCAGGTTTAATTTATCCCATCCCCCTCACAGAATGGGTGTCTAACATTGTCCCTGTCGATAAAAAGCAGGGTACGATTAGAGTCTATGTGGATTATTGCGACATCAATCGCGCCTGTCCAAAGGATAATTATCCCACTCCGTTTATAGACCAGATCATCGACGAATGTGCCGGGAGTGAGATCTATTCCTTAATGGACGGTTTCTCAGGATATAACCAAATCAATATTGCACTTGAGGATCAACACAAGACCACATTCATCTGTCCGTGGGGTACTTTCGCGTATAAAAAACTCCCGTTCGCCTTGAAGAACGCTGGAGCCACTTTTCAGCGTGCGATGTCCTACACTTTTCATGACATTCACCATATCGTTCAGCCTTATCTGGACGACTTGCCAGCCCATTCAGGTAAGCGAGAGGACCATCCCGAGCATCTCCGCCAGATATTTCTTCGTTGCAGGCACTACAATATCAGGCTTAATCCTCATAAATGTGTCTTCTGCGTTGATTATGGCCATCTTTTAGGATTCATAGTCTCGAAAGATGGAACTCGCCTTGACCCTCTAAAGGTCGAGGCCATCGTAAATCTCCCATCACCCTCCTCCCTGTATCAGTTACAGAGTCTGCAAGGGAAAGCGAACTTTCTTCGGCGCTTTATCTCGAATTATGCCGAGGTGGCCAAAGGATTCACTCGTTTGTTAAAGCAAAACGTTCCCTTTCATTGGGACGAAATTACTCAAAAATCCTTTGAGAAGCTGAAGACGTTGCTTGTCAATGCTCCATTGCTTCGTGCTCCGGACTACCACCGCGACTTCACTTTATATCTTGTTGCCGCATTTAGCACCATAGCCATGGTCTTGGTGCAGGATGACAATCACGGTGATGAACATGTTGTTTATTACCTGTCACGGAACCTTCTCGACCCAGAAACGCGTTATGCTCATGTCGAGAAGTTGGCATTAGCAGCAGTACACACCGTACAACGCTTTCACCATTACACTCTGCTCCCTCACACTCTGAAGACCATATACCGGACGAAACACTTTTCCTCATCAGTACTCGTGACCCTTGGTACAGTGACATAATAGTGTATCTTCAGACCTCGACGTTTCGGTCTGAGTTGGATAAAGCTTCCCGCCATCGGATTCGGCACTAGTCCCAGCCCTACCATATAGTAGGAGATACCTTATATCGCATTGGAGTAGATTCGGTGCTCCGGCGATGCCTAACCTTGGAAGAGGCTGAAAAGGTCCTAAATGACTGCCACAGTGGCACCTGTGGTGGACATATGTCCCGGTATGCTACTGCCCAGAATATTCTGCGAGCAGGTTATTTCTGGCCTTCCATATTCAAAGAATGTATCACTGCAGTCCGTAAATGTCATGCATGCCAGATATTTCAGTGCAAGATGCATGCACCGCCTTTACCATTGCATCCCGTTATTACCGTCGGCCCTTTTGCGAAATGGGGCGTGGATTTTATGACGTGTAACCCTCACTCGGCTGGGGGGCATGCGTATATCATTGTCGCTGTTGACTACTTCACCAAGTGGGCTGAGGCGATGCCTACACTAGCTGCTGACGGGAAAACGACTGCTCAATTTATATTCAACCACGTTATTGCACGATTCGGGGTTCCTCAAGCCATCGTCACTGATCACGGTACTCATTTCCGAGATTATATGATGGCGGAGCTGACTTCAACGTTGGGCTTGCGTCACGACAGCTCGACACCATATTACCCTCAAGCGAATGGTCAGGTTGAAGCAGTGAACAAGGTTTTGGTCACTATGCTTCAGCGAACAGTTGGCATTCACAAATCCAATTGGCATCTCCAACTGTTCTCATCTCTTTGGGCATACCGAACATCTGCAAAGAGTGCAACTGGGTTCACACCATTTCAATTGGTGTATGGCCTGGAAGCAACTCTTCCGGTTGAATGCGAGATTCCTTCATTGAAATTAGCTGTGGAGATTTTACCTAATACTTCTGCTGAGGAAGAACGTCTTCTATATCTGGAACGGTTAGATGAAACCCGTCATCTGGCTGCTTTGGTTATCGAAGCACAAAAGAAGAGGGTCAAAACTCATTTTGATCAATCTGTTTCTCCTCGTTCCCTTATTGAAGGAGACCTCGTCCTCCTGTACGATCAAGCACATGACAAGCTTGGAGCCGGTAAGTTCCAGCCTATGTGGCATGGGCCCTATATATTAAAACGCGTTTTGAAAAATGGGGCCTACGAGCTTATAGATTATGAAGGAGTTCCGCTGTCACAGCCCAGAAATGGGTTGTACCTCAAAAAGTACTATGCCTGAAGTGATTTCTTGGTGTGGTGTGTGTACATAGGTGTGTGATTTTCATTTGTGTGCATGTATAGTGTGGTGTGCTTTGTAAACATCTTTCTGCTGATCGGGTCTTCCTGGTTGTGCAGATGTCTATTCATCCATTTGTTGGTTTCGCGGATGGTGCCTCTCGCAGTACCAGGAATCTGTCTTCAGCAGCCTGGGTAATCTATGATCCTGCCGGTGAGTTGGTCAACCTACAAGGAGTGTGTCTAGGACGTACCACGAACAACATCGCGGAATATAGTGCTGTGTTAGAATTATTAACCGAGGCAGTAAACCTTGGTATCCGTGAATTTCTCGTGTATCTAGATTCACAACTTGTGGTGTTACAACTGAACGGACTCTATTCGGTAAGGAACCCGTCCATCTTACATCTATATCTACGTATTCGATTACTGGAAAGAAATTTTGACTACATTACATATCATCATATACCCAGGCATTTGAATACATTAACAGATGCAGTAGCAAATTTGTTATTAGACAAACATTTGCGCAATTTGTAAATCATCATCATATGTAAAGAAAGATCCATCCAGAAATAGATATGCACATATATATAGATATCGAAATGTTTACATAGAGTGTGTCACATAAAAGTCAAAATATACATAATCGTCTTAAGTACATCTGGAGATGATACGTCTCTCAAAAAATAGGTGTGGTATAAATCCTAAGAGCTAATCCGCATAGTGCTCATGATAGCATGTGACTGCACGCACTAAGCGTCTCAGGATTCGATGAATCTGACTTGGAACTCCCACCGTGTGACGTTGGTATGCCATCGGTACGTCCGCCAGCCGAGCATAGTCTGGGATCCCTCAAGCAATGCCCTCGATATTCTGGATCAACTCCTCTCCTCCGGTACCCTCTCCTTGAGGATCAGGGGCGAGTTGAGTCCTCCGTGAGATTGGAGACATCCCAGCTGGTCTCTCAGGTCCCACATCTGCATACATATATGAAATGTGTTAGGATGAATGTGTATTAACAAAAAAAAAAAAACATAAAACATAAAATAAAAAACATGAGGTCTTACCCAACTCCTCGTCCAAGTCATCTCCTTCTGGCAGTGGGAGATCTGGGTCTCCGGTGAAGTCAGTTCCTGCATAGGGCCAGTCTTGCACTACAATCAGCTGGCACCGTAACCACCTAAAGAACTCCGGCCTCCAGGACATATGTTGGCTGCCTCCAGCTCTGGGCATTAATGCTGCCCAGCGAGCCATTCTTGGCTCTTGTGGTATCGGATCTACTACTGAGGCCCCTTGGCCCTGGAAGATTGGTAAGTGTTCCAGAATGAACGATACCAGGATGGAACCATAGCCAAACTGTTTCAGTTTAGCTTGTTTGCATTTTGTGAGCTGCCTTTTCATATTTATTGTTACTGCTGTTGCCAGTCGAACAGTAAGGGACTCATGCATTCTGAGGCTAGCAGGATTTGGGCCTTTGTGGCCTCGTGCGGTGCCTGCGACCCTGCAGCCCGCGTGATGGTATGTAGGAAAACTCTCAATGCCAGATCGGGAATGGTGTGGATATCCACCTTCTTGCTTCCTGATCCCATTTGTGCTCCTCAGCACACTCGTGCCATCACTTCTTCCATCTTCTCGCCAGATGGTCTGCTTCCAGTCAAGACAGGGATCAGACCTCTACGAGACAATCCGGTGATAAAATAAACATCAGAAACCTCCAACTCTAATACCTGATCTCGCAACCTGAACACTTGTTCATGTTCATCCCAAATACTGATCAAATACTGGAGGAGCTCGGGCTGAGCTCGTAGACAGGGTGTAAGGAAGAACTTCTTCAGCCCACAGTTTCTGAGGGCATTCATGCAAGCCTCACTTTGGATGGCCTATTCATCCTCTTCTCCATGCTCTCGTTCTTTCCATTCAATCACCATTTTTCTTGATTACCTGCATCCATATGGTCATAAACCCTTAGTTAGATCTCTGATAGGCCTCAAATTCCATGCAATTTGGTTTAAATATCGAATTTTTAGGCGGATTTTAGGTTCGGCCGCTGGCGCGGCTGTTTTGTGAACAGTCGCGCCACGTGGCGCGAGCCCTTTGTATAAAAGAGCCCATTGGCGCGGGTCCGTGTTCGATACCCGCGCCAATGAGCGCGGCCCTAAAATTTCAAAAGTGGCCCTAGAGAACTAATTTACAAAGGAAAACTATTAAAAAGTGGATGAAAATGTAGAGCAGGGAAGCGCCTCTTACCTGTAGCAGACGAGAGACTGAATGGTCAACCGGATCTGTCGCAATCGCCGTCAGAAGTTTTTGCTCCAAATGGATCACTGTTGCTTTTTACCAAGGTAAATAGTAAATGTAATTTTATTTTTACCAATTTGACATATTTATAAATTTTTGACATAAGATGATTTGTAAAAAGTCATTTTTATCAAATATTTTAATATGTTATGTCGAAAATGGGTTTTACGCTTGCTTGGTATGTGCAGCAGCAGGTTTTTGGGACTTTAACGATGGAAACGAGTTGTATTTTATACTTTTTCGGACTCGGTAAATACACGAAAAAGTCACTTTGGAGTCATCTTTCAGGTCTTTTCTGACTCTCTAAACATGAAAAGATTGCCGAGGCCCTTGTCGTTTCGATCTCGTTAAATTGGACATGAATCGACATCTACCCAGTATACGTTTACCTCTTTTTCAGGCTGGGATGGATTGATTACGAAAAAGGAATACCCTAGCCTATCGCGACTAGGAGGTTTTCTCGGATATTGCTTTCTACCTTTTCGGATCTGAGGAACTATTTATGAAAAGGGACCTATGGAGTTTACTTTTCTGCTGTCTTTTCAAACTCTCTAAATATGAAAAGACGCCGAGTTCTCCCTTTGTCAGACTCGTTAAACCCTGATGACATCGGATCCAGTCGAAATGACGTTCTCCGAGTTCCTCCTTCCTAGGACTCGTTAAATGCACTAGGATGGATTCGCCCGAAGGGCGGACTTATATTACAAGCATATGTTATCCCCTTCAAGCTTGTTATCAAAAATAATTGGGGTACTCGCCAGAAATGGTGGGGGAAAAATGGAACCATCGTCGTTGTCGTCGGCAGTATGTCTCTCTTGAACATGGCACTTGTCTGCATTCGTGTCGGGTTGGGGACATCTCATCTCATTTCTTCACTTTGCCTCCGTGGGTTTGGATAATCCCTTTTGACCTCTCATCTGCTCATTGCCTCGTCACCATGACCTCTGATCCGTTGATGTCAAATACTGCCAAGTCCACTGTCGTGCCGTTTATATGTTCAAGAGAAGTTGGCCTCTGCTAATATCAACCTTCCTCTGATTCTCATACGATTCTGATTCACAACAAAAACATCATGTTCCTCTGTCTCGTGTCGATGATGTGGGAAACATTATGGCCCACCTTCGATCAAGGTCACTTCCTGTCGACTTCAGCTCATTATCCGGGAAGTTGATCTAGAGACTCCCTTATGGTACCTTGGAGCCTGCATGCCTCAATGGCAGGTTCGTCGCATTCGACGTGAGGTTTTCATCATTGGCCTCCGATCGAGTGATTCTACGGGTGTTCGACGCCAGCTCATTGATTCACACGCCGTAGATTGTACCTATAGTACCTTGAGGGCCATTGTCATTATTGGTGGTTCCTCTCGCGTCTGTTAACAGCTTTCATCATTGGCTAGTAATCAGACGATGTTCTTGCATGTTCGACTTCAGCTCACATATTCACATGCTCGAACTTGTACTTTGTTTGGGTCGAGATGGAGCGCAAGACCCTGGATTGTGTCTGTTGTAATCCAGGCTACGATTGTGGATTATTATCATTATGTACATGACTCACTGATTGGATGGCTGCGACCATACCTGAGTCTATTTGTTTGATCTTAGTTGGATGGCTGCGCCCATACCTTGGATCCGGATTATAACATACTCTGTTTCGGATGGCTGCGTCCATACCACATATATATCATGTACTTGAGATATCAGTTGTATCTTTCTGCGCAGGTTTTCCGACGGCGGGCCTTCAGTTGAACATGTTCTCGTAAAGCATTTCACCCCTCTCTCTCTTGGGCCTCATACTTTAGGGGGCATCTATTACACAGTAATTTGTCACCGTCCCTACCATTCCCCATCCCGCACAATGGAGGACCCATTTTGTGACCTGTGAACACTGTCATGCCTTGAAAACATCATCAATGCATTCCTCTAAGCATGAGTTTCAATTTCCCTAAAGACATCTCCTTGCAAAAAATCATGAAAACATCTCCTTTTGCATTGGCGCGGGCAGACAGTTCATCACTCGCGCCATTGGGGAAAATCCTACAAAGAGGCCGCGCCAACTGGCGCTCTGTCCCAGAGCAGTAGTTGTGCCAGCCAATTTAAGGAGTGTTTTTTAAATTAAGATGGCGAAAGTTGTGTTTTAACAAACTCAGAAACCATTGCCTATCTTGAGTTGGGAGGTTTGGCTGCGGAAGTTCTATGGAAGGGAAGTGGTTTTCCACCTCCCATGGAACCTTCCTTGTTGATAAGGCCAATCCCACAATAATAGGGATCCTAAATCCCTCCTTCCCCATCTATAAAAGCCTGCTCAATTCCATGGCAAGCTAGTCTTGAAGTGCCTAAGCTTTGAATCTCCAAATTCCCAAGAGCCTTTGTGCTGTAAGAGTCCTCTTTCTTCCCTTAAGGCCGACTCAAGTAAGGAGACTATCATCGAGAGACTCTGGAGAGGTTTTCCCTTTCCCTGGCGAGCTTTGCGAGACGTGAACGACTGGAGACCCATTCGAAGGAGACCACGACGTCAAAACATTGGTTGTAATCTCTTTCGATTGTTATTTAATGAATGATTACGATTATGGTTCCACTCTGTTTTCGATTATGTTAATATGAGTAGTATCCTTTCTGACTGATATTTAGTTGCGTATGCTAGATTTTATGCTTGTATCTGTTTTTTTCTTGCATGTGCAGGTGTCCATCCGCGGAGATCGTGGAGGATCATGATCTGTCGAGGCTGAGGAACGGGAACGCTCTCTTCTTCAGATCGTAGCATTGGATTCCAAGTAGGCCTCCATCTTTGGTATTTTCATTCGTGACTAGGAACTTGCGTTGTAACATTTTGTGATTGTTGCTAGACCCCTGCTAGGCTAGTAGGGATCGCCTCTGTCCGCAGAGGGGATTTACCTCCTCAACACCCGTGTGTCGAATCCACCACAACACTACCTTAATCAATAAACACTATTACATTTTTGTTCTTGATATGTTCTTCTATCTTGAGAATTTGAGCGAACTTGTATGGTGTGCCACGTGTCACTGTTTCCTCCTTCGGATCTTACATTTATACACACAAAACAACAGTTCGTGTGATTTCCACTACTTTTTATAGAATTCCAATCCGATGCTCAGAGAGATAGTTATGAGGATTTTCCCAAGGTAACCTCTTTCAGATGAAATTCTGGAGCTCGCAAAAACCATAACTTCCATGGATCATATCTCCAAAAATATTCCAAACCAAGATTTGAAATTGTTACAAGAACTTCCTTAGTATTTCTTCGCAAATGGGATTTTTTTTAGCATCTGAACCTTCGTAGAAAACATGTTATAGAAAAATTTTCACGATGACATGTTTGAAGCAGTGAAACCATAGAATATAAAGTTTTGATACCAAATTTTATGAAACCAACTCCAAAAATAGAAGAAACATAGAGATCAAGGCCTTATAAATAAGTCACTTCGAGGGGGAAACCTCCTTTACATTACATAAATGAAAAATTCTTGGATTATTCAAATGTCAAAATGTCCTTTCTATATGTAAGAGTCCATAGGGTCATAATATAATCCTAGCCAACCTAAAAATAATAGTCTAAGGGCCAACAATAGAAATAGTGGGGTTTTATGGGGCACAATAATAACAATATGGGGACTATAGGGTACAATAATAACAATAAGGGGGCTACACTACAACAATAAGGGACTACAATAGTAGTATAGGGACCTAACAGAGATCATGGTCTTTATTGTTATTATAAGGGAACATCAAACTCGAGATTTGCTAGCCATAACCAGAATGCATCCCTTTTTTCATATCAACCAGCTCAAGGGATACATCCTCCACATTGTACATCACGTGCAATTACTATATGCTCCTAAAAAATTGAATTCCATGACTTTGATTTGAGCCATTAGATGATATTTCCCACTCGAGCTTTGATCCTCATTCTTGTCCTCAATAAAAAAAGAAAATAAACCTTTATAAACAAATATAATCATGAACACAATACATAAGCAAACACAAACATAAATAATGCCAGAAAATACCATAGGAAAACCCTAAACCTAGTGAGAAACCCAAACATGATTCCATTAGTTCTTGGCCAAAGCCCTAACAAAGCTCACTAGAGAACCCACAATTTGTTAACCCTTGGCCCTTTAAAATGGCCAAGTACCCCACACTTGTTAAACCCTTGATACAAGGCTTCCCCCTCTCTTAGGATTGACTAACCCATGTCGAAGTGTTGTTCACATGGAATCTTTCCCCATTTTAGTCTTCAAAGTTCTCATTTTAATATTTTCTACTACCACCAAGATTTGCATTAGGGGCCGATCCAACCAAGCTCATGCACAAGGTTTCTTAATGAACCTCATGTCCTGCTACTCATCGAAGCCAGGAAATTTCTCCAATGGTGGAGTATAGGTTGCGCACTTCAGCGCCACCCATTTTCGAGGCTAGTTGAATCATCATGTGGGTTGTTACACACTGCTTAGAGGATTTAAACTTCCATGAACACCTTCCCGCTGTCTTAATCAACCAAAACCCTTTGTGGCAACTATGTTAGCATGCAATTCAGCACCGTAACTCAACTTTCAATTCATCCTGCATTGCCAGTTATTCTTACCAAAAATGACCCACTTGGAGCTTTCGATTCAATGGATGGCTGAACGGAGCAGTCACACCCTCTTACCTATTTAAAGTTTGAGAATAGGTCTAGGGTGTTACACCCTCGATGCCTCTAATCATTTTCTTTACCTGATAAAACACATGTGTGAGCTCCAACCATCCTAAGGGAAATTTCGGAGGAAAACAACTACTAGATGGTTCGTTTAGTCTTTCTACCATATACCAAAGTCATACGAACGATTTTCACATCAGTATTGCTATGAGCCTCCACCAGAGTTTCCACTAGCTTCGCCTTGCTCAGTGATAGTTCACCATATTTTGGGTCCCAACAGATGTGCTCGCACTTGAAACCTTCACATAAGCTCAAGGTCAGTTGACAATGCACCCCCTGAGAGAGGGGTCGATCAACATTCCACAATAAAGGGTTTTGTGAAGTGTGGCATAGCTAAGACTGGTGCTAGGAACATTGTCTCTTTAAGATGTTAAAAGGACCTAGTTACTTCAAGAGTCCATGAAAATGCATCTTTCTTCAATAATGTTGTTAGAGGTGCTTCTATTCTCCCATAATTCTTAAAAAAATTGCAATAATACCTTGTTCACCCTATAAATCCTAACAATTTCTTTATGGTTGTGGGGAATTTCCATTCCTTAATGGCTTTAATTTTGTTATGGTGTACCTTAAAATTCTCCTGAGATACAATATGACCCAGATATTCCACCTACTGTACTCCAAAGAAAAATTTGGAGGTTTTTGCATACAGTTGTTTCTCCTCCAATATTTTAAGCACCTTGTCAACATTTTGAACATGATCCTTCCAAGACTTGTTGCAGATTAGTATATCATCAAAAAATACTAACAAAAATTTTCTAAGGGTTTAAAAATAGAATTAATCAACCCTTGAAATGTAGAAGGTGCAATGGTAAGGCAAAAGGCATGACCAAAAATTCATAGTGACCCTTATGAGTTCGAAATGTTTTTTTCGGAATATCTTGAATCTTCATTCTAATTTGATCATATCCTGAACGAAGATCCAACTTCGTAAAATAAATTTCCCCAGGTAATTCATCGAATAATTCATAAATCATAGGAATGGGAAATTTATCTTTAATAGCGAGCTTATTGAGCTCCCAATAATCCAAACACATGCGCCATGATCCATCATTCTCTTGCACCAATACTACTGGAGCAGAGAAATAACTTTGACCAGGTTGAACTATACCAGCCTCTAAGTTTTCTACAATCATATGTTCAATTTCACTCTTTTGGACATAAGGATGTCTGTAAGGCATGATGGTAGGAGGAAAAATTCTTGGAATAAATTAATAGTATTGGCATGATCACAAATATGTGGGATTCATTTGGGAGTTTCAATCACCTTGGAATGATTTTCCAATACTTTTGGAGATCTGGAGAAATAGATGATTTTGATGTTGGAAATTCTAGTGAACATAATTATGCAATTAAACCTCGTTTTTATTTACTGAGAAGATTTTTATGACATTATAGATTATTATCTTTCCCAGATTCCCTACGATACCCCGTAATTCAACTTCCTTTCCTTTGGAAAAATATTCAAGAAAAGTTCTTCAAAATAAAAAGCTACCATCCCCAAAGATTGTAACCATTGTACTCCTACTACAACATCAACACCTCCCATTGGAATGGAAAGCATTGGACTATTAAATAGTTATTACCCCATGGTTAGCTTTATATTATTTCATTTTCCAAAGAAATTTATAGTCCCTCCATTTGCAACCATCACTTGACACTCTAGTACTGGGTATAGGAAGCAATTCAATTCCTTGGCTACCTTACAATGAATAAAATTATGGGTACTACCTTAATCAATAAACACTATTACCTTTTTTTTCTTGATATGTTCTTCTATCTTGAGAATTTGAGCGAACTTGTATGGTGTGCCACGTGTCACTGTTTCCTCCTTCATATCTTACATTTATACACAGAAAACTACAATTCCTATAATTTCGACTACCTTTTATAGAATTCCAATCTGATGCTCAGAGAGACAGTTACGAGGATTTTCCCAAGGTCACCTCTTTCAAATGAAATTATGGAGCCTGCAAAAACCATAACTTCCATGGATAATATCTCCAAAAATATTCCAAACCAAGATTTTAAATTGTTACATGAACTTCCTTAGGATTTCTTTGCAAATGGTTTTTTTTCTAGCATTTGAACCTTCGTAGAAAACATGTTATAGTGAAAATTTCACGATGACATGTTTGAAGCAGTGAAACCCTAGAATCCAAAGTTGTGATACCAAATGTTAAGAAACCAACTCCAAAAATAGAAGAAACATAGAGATCAAGGCCTTACAAATAAGCCACCTCGAGGGGGAAACCTAATTTACATTACATAAATGAACAATTCTTAGATGATTCAAATGTCAAAATTTCCTTTCTGTATGTAAGAGTCCATGGGGTCATAATATAATCCTAGTTGGCCTAAAAATAATAATCTAAGGGCCAACAATAGAAATAGTGGGGTTTTATGGGGCACAATATTAACAATATGGGGACTACAGGGGTACAATAATAACAATAAGGGGGCTACACTACAACAATAAGGGACTACAGTAGTAATATAGGGACCTAACAGAGATTATGGTCTTTATTGTTATTATAAGAGAGCATAAAACTCAAGCTTTGCTAATGATAGCCCGAATGCATCCATTTTTTCATATCAACCAGCTCAAGGGATACATCCTCCACATTGTACATCACGTGCAATTACTATATGCTCCTAAAAAATTGAATTCCATGACTTTTATTTTAGCCATTAGATGATCTTTCCCACTCGAACTTTTCTCCTCATTCTTGTCCTAAATAGAAAAAAAATAAACCTTTATAAACAAATATAATCATGAACACAATACATAAGAAAATACACAAATAAATAATGCCAAAAAATACCATAGGAAAACCCTAAATCTAGTCAAAAACAGAAACATGATTCCATCGTCCTTGCCCAAAGCCCTAACAAAGCTCACTAGGGAACCCACAATTTCTTAACCCTTGGCCCTTTAAAATAACCAAGTACCCCACACTTGGTTAACCCTTGATACAAGGCTTCCCCGTCTCTTAGGATTGACTAGCCCATGTCCAAGTGTCATTCACACGGAATCTTTCCCCAATTTAGTCTTCAAAGTTCTCATTTTAATATTTTCTACTACCAACAATATTTGTACCAGGGGCCGATCCACCCAAGCTCATGCACAAGGTTTCTTAATGACCCTCGTGTCCTCCTACTCATCGAAGCCAGGAAATTTCTTGAACGGTGGAGTATAGGTTGTGCACTTTAGTGCCACCCATTTTTGGGGCTAGTTGAATCGGCAGGTGGGTTGTTACACACTCCTTAGAGGATTTCAACTTCCATGACCACCATCCCGTTGTATTAATCAAACAAAAACCTTTGTGGCATCTAGGTTAGCATGGAATTCAGCACTGTAACTCAAATTTCAGTTCATCCTGCATTTCCAGTTATGCTTACCAAAAATGGCCCACTTGGAGCTTTCGATTCCATGGGATGGCTCAATGGAGAAGTCACACCATCTTACCTATTTAAAGTTTGATAATATGTCTAGGGTGTTACACCCTAGATGCCTCTAATCATTTTCTTTACCTGATAAAACACGTGTATGAGCTCCAGCTATCCTAAGGGAAACTTTGGAGGAAACCAACTATTAGATGGTTCGTTTAGTATTTTGACCATATACCCAAGTCAGACGAATGATTTTCACATCACTATCCCTATGAGCCTCCACTAGATTTTCCTTTGGCTTCACCCTTCTCAGTGATAGTTCACCATATTTTGGGTCCCAACAGATGTGCTCGCACTTGAACCCCTCACATAAGCTCAAGGTCGGTGGACGATGCACCCACTAAGAGAGGGGTCGATCGAAATTCCACAATAAATGTTTTTGTGAAGTGCGGCGTAGATAAGACTGGTACTAGGAACATTGCCTCTTTAAGATGTTAAAAGGACCTAGTTACTTTAGGAGTCCATGAAGATGCATCTTTCTTCAATAATGTTGTTAGAGGTGCTGCTATTCTCCCATAATTCTTAACAAACTTGCAATAATACCTTTTTCACTAGAGAAATGCTCCCAACTGCTTTATGGTTGTGGGGAATTTCCATTCCTTAATGGCTTTAATTTTGTTATGGTCTACCTTAACATTGTCCTTAGATAAAATATGACCCAGATATTCCACCTATTGTACTCCAAAGAAACATTTGGAGGTTTTTGCATACAGTTGTTTCTCCTCTAATAGTTTAAGCACCTTGTCAACATGTTGAACATTATCCTTCCAAGACTTGTTGTAGATTAGTATATCATCAAAAAATACTAACACAAATTTTCTAAGGGTTTAAAAATGGAATTCATTAACCCTTGAAATGTAGAAGGTACATTGGTAAGGCCAAAATGCATGACCAAAAATTTATAGTGACCCTTATGATTTCGAAATGTTGTTTTCGGAATATCTTGAGTCTTCATTCTAATTTGACGATATCCTGAACGAAGATCCAAATTATTAAAATAAATTTCCCCATGTAATTCATCCAATAATTCAAAAATCATCGAAATGGGAAATTAATCTTTTATAGTGAGGTTATTGAGCTCCTAATAATCGAAACACATGCGCCATGATCCATCATTCTTGTGCACCAATACTATTGGCACAGAGAAATAACTTTGACCTGGTTGAATTATACCAGCCTCTAATATTTCTACAATCATATGCTCAATTTCACTCTTTTGGACATAAGGATGTCTGTAAGGCATGATGGTAGGAGGAACACTTCTTGTAATAAATGAAGTGCATGTGCATGATCACGAAAAGGTGGGAGAAATTATGGGTACTACCTTAATCAATAACACTATTACCTTTTTGCTCTTGATATGTTCTTCTGTCTTGAGAATTTGAGCGAACATATATGGTGTACCACGTGTCACTCTTTCCTCCTTCATATCTTACATTTATAAGTAGAAAACTACAGTTCGTGTAATTTCTACTACTTTTTATAGAATTCCAATCTGATGCTCAGGGAGAAAATTATGAGGTTTTGCCCAAGGTCACCTCTTTCAGATGAAATTCTAGGGCCTGCAAAAATGATAACTTCCACGAATCATATCACTAAAAATATTCCAAACCAAGAATTGAAATTGTTACACGAACTTCCTTAGGATTTCTTCACAAATGGGATTTTTTTTAGCATCTGAACCTTCATAGAAAACACGTTATAGTGAAAATTTCACTTTGACATGTTTGAAGCAGTGAAACCATAAAATCCAAAGTTGTGATAACAAATGTTATGAAACCAACTCCAAAAATAGAAGAAACATAGAGATTAAGGCCTTATAAATAAGCCACTTCGAGCAGGAAACCTCCTTTACATTACATAAATGAACAATTCTTGGATGATTCAAATGCCAAAACGTCCTTTCTATATGTAATATTCCATGGGGTCATAATATAATCCTAGTTGGCCTAAAAATAATAATCTAAGGGCCAACAATAGAAATAGTGGGGTTTTATGGCGCACAATAATAACAATATGGGGACTATAGGGGTACAATAATAACAATAAGGGGGTTACACTACAATAATGAGGGGATACAGTAGTAATATAGGGACCTAACAGAGATCATGGTCTTTATTGTTATTATAAGAGAGAATCAAACTCAAGCTTTGCTAGCGATAACTAGAATGCATCCTTTTTTTCATATCAACCAACTCAAGGGATACATCCTCCACATTGTACATCACGTGCAATTACTATATGCTCCTGAAAAATTGAATTCCATGACTTTGATTTGAGCCATTATATGATCTTTCCCACTCAACCTTTGCTCCTCATTCTTGTCCTCAATAGAAAAAAAATAAACCTTTATAAACAAATATAATCATGAACACAACACATAATCTAACACACACATGAATAATGCCAGAAAATACCATAGGTAAACCCTAAATCTAGTGACAAACCCAAACATGATTCCATCAGTCCTTGGCCAAAGCCCTAACAAAGCTCACTAGGGAACCCACAATTGCTTAACCCTTGGCCCTTTAAAATGGCCAAGTACCCCACACTTGGTTAACCCTTGATACAAGGCTTCCCTGTCTCTTAGGATTGACTAACCCATGTCCAAGTGTTGCTCACATGGAATATTTCCCCACTTTAGTCTTCAAAGTTCTCATTTTAATATTTTATACCACCACCAAGATCTACACTGGGGACCAGTCTACCCATGCTCACGCACAAGTTTTCTGAATGACCCCCATGTCCTCCTAGTCATCGAAGCTAGGAAATTTCTCCGATGGTGGACTATAGGTTTCGCACTTTAGCGCCACCCTTTTTGGGGGCTAGTTGAATCAGTAGGTGGGTTGTTACACACTCCTTAGAGGATTTCAACTTCCATGACCACCATCCCGCTGTCTTAATCAACTAGAACCCTTTGTGGCATCTAGGTTAGCATGCAATTCAGCACTGTAACTCAACTTTAATTTTATCCTGCATCGCCATTTATGCTTACCAAATATGGCCCACTTGGAGCTTTCGATTCCATGGGATGGCTCAATGGAGCAGTCGCACCCTCTTACCTATTTAAAGTTTGAGAATAGATGTAGGGTGTTACGCCTTTGATGCCTCTAATAATTTTCTTTACCTGATAAAACACGTTAATGAGCTCCAGCTATCCTAAGGGAAAATTTGAAGGAAGCCAAATACTAGATGGTTCGTTTAGTATTTCGACCATATACCCAAGTGAGACGAACAATTTGTACGTCAGTATCACTATGAGCCTCCACCAGAGTTTCCTCTAGCTTCGCCCTACTCAGTTATAGTTCACCATATTTTGGGTCCCAATAGATGTGCTCACACTTGAACCCTTCACATAAGCTCAATTTCGGTCGGCGATGCACCCCCTGAGAGAGTGGTGCATAGCTAAGACTGGTGTTAGGAACATTTCCTCTTTAAGATGTTTAAAGGCCCTAATTTCTTCAGGAATCCATGAAAATGCATATTTCTTTAATAATGTTGTTAGAGGTGCTGCTATTCTGCCATAATTTTTAACAAACTTGCAATAATACCTCTTTCACCCTAGAAATCCTCGCAACTGCTTTACGGTTGTGGGGAATTTTCATTCCTTAATGGCTTTAATTTTGTTATGGTCTACCTTAACACCCTCCTGAGATACAATATGACCCAGATATTCCACCTATTGTACTCCAAAGAAACATTTGGAGGTTTTTGTATATAGTTTTTTCTCCTCCAATACTTTAAGCACCTTGTCAACATGTTGAACATGATCCTTTCAAGACTTGTTGTAGATTAGTATATCATCAAAAAATACTAACACAAATTTTTTAAGTAAGGGTTTAAAAATGGAATTCATCAACCCTTGAAATGTAGAAGGTGCATTGGTAAGGCCAAAAGGCATGACCAAAATTTCATAGTGACCCTTCTGAGTTCATGATGCAGGGGCATTAGGCTGAAAATTTACTTTATACATAAGTAGACATAGGGGGTCCCATGTTCTTAAATATTCTTGTAAATATTAATAGTTTGAATAAAGTTGGTAGGGAATTGTAATTATCCTCAAGTCATTTTGAGAACATGAGAGATTGGTTAATATAGGAATACGAAGAGTCAGTTTAGGATTAGTTCAGTTATTGAGTCTAATTTAGGAATTGGGAATGTTAAGAGTTGCTGAACTATTTGGAGACCTGAATCGATTCAGGTCATCCTTGTGGTATAAATGTAATCCTGAAGAGCTTAAGAAAAAGGAGGAGGAGTAGAGTTAGAGGTAGAGAACTTCTTCAGCAACAGAGTAGGAGGATAATGGCCACTAAACTGAATATCTGGCCTGACATGAATTTGTAAGTGATTGCTTTAGAGATTGATCACCTGTATATATATATACAGATATATATCTATTTGTGGAGAATTATTCATAAGTTATGTGTGAATAGCATGTGTTCTTGGTAGAATCTATTTGAAGCATGTTTAAAAACCGAGAATAACTATGAATCCTGAGTACTGAAATGATTGAATTGCCTGCTTTGACTATTCGAACCATTCGTGAGAGTATGGTTTTAATTCCTTTGAATTTGCTAGATTGTATGTGATCTATGTTGATGATTGTTGGGTTATTCATATGAATAATCCGGCATGATTATATGTGCCTCCTCGATGGAGAATATCCAAATTTGTAATAGTTAAGAATCCTGTGATTGACCAAGTCAGTATGGATCGCTTGAAGTTATCATGGAACTGTGGTTAGTTATCCAAGACTTGTGAGAATTGTAAAACGTCATCACAAGGGTTATGTATGGGCGGAACTCTGCGTTGGAGTAGATAGATGAAAGGAACTCCAAGGAACGAGGTTGTGATGTGAAGAAATACAGTGTTGAGATTACATGAGGAGGAGAATCCTTTTATGTAGAACGGGCAGAACCTGAGCGCAACCTTGAAGATGGAACATGGTACATCAAGGAAGAAGCGGAACCGTGACTGAATGAACAGTATCGGTGGGTTGGAGTGAACTGGTGGTTTTCATCGCACCACCTATCGTCGGGCAAGTGGTATTTAAGAATCGTGAGTGATTCCATTAACCGTCTACCACGTGGCCTCAAGTAGTCGGGGAAAACCGTTTCCACTACGCGCCATCGCGCGTTATTGTCCATGCAAGTTGCCCGAGCGATATCCGTCGGATCATAATGAGCGCGGCGATGTGATAACAACCATTGGATGGCGAATGGATTTAACGAAGGTATGAATCGGGCTGCGATGACTCCACGTTGGTAAATGTGTTGTATGAGTGGGCCCAAATCAAAGATTTATTGATTGGGACTATTAAATTAAGGTTGCGAATTAATAGAGGCACCTCCGATGTTCTTGAGTTTCAATGCGTAATTCATATATATTTACATGGCACCATATAATATTCGAATATGTGAAGTTGGTGAAATATGAAACCTGTGATGTAATGAACGTGGGTTAATATATGCGTTGATCTCATGAAAACATAAACCTGGGGTCGATATATATATGCCTTGGGGATTTCATAACTAAAGGAGGAAATTGGATTAATATCTCAATCCCAGATTGAGATATTAAAAAGCCTTAGATTAATTATCTAATTTCCAGCATAGAAGAAAGAAAGGTTGTGAGATTGTCGGATCAAGAAGATGATGGGGCAAGAAAAATTGGATGCATTTACACACACATTGAGGTTGGGACCAAGGTAAACCGGGGCTAAGGGTAGACCCTTTGTCAAGTGGTATCAGAGCTAGAGTTTAGATTAGCTCGCTGAAAATTTTGTTTTGGAAATGCACATGTACTGAACAGGAAAGAAAAGTTGAAGTTTAAATCTATTTAACAGAAGACTGTAGATTTGGAAGCCTGACATGCAGCATACATATTTGTAGTGAACAAGATTTTGGAGTGAGTGGAGGCCAGGATCATGATCTTGCAGGTAATTAACTTTAATCTGATTTGAAATTGTAGTTGCAGAATTATGGTTGCTGAAAATTGAAGACAAAGTTTGATAGTAAAGATAGTGAGCCTGGTATTCAGCTAGAGGCTGGATAAAGAGGAAATTTGTAGTGTTCTCAAAAGAAGAGGAGCAATGTTTAAATATGGTTTAAGGATTGTTTGCAGAAGTCAGAGTGCAGACAATTGAAGATATCTCAGCAGAAGAGTCAAACAAGGGACTCTGAGTGAAGAAGAAAGAGTGTGGCAGAACCTGGAATATTCCCAATAGAGGTTGGATGACAGAAGAAAAGAGGTGTTCTTGTGAAAGTTGCAGAGTGAAGCCTAGAAGGTTGCAGAGAGAGGGGACCATTACTTGCCAAAAGCCGGAGCTCAGGAGAGAAGCTTGGTGAGTTAAGTTTCAGCAAGAGAGCTTGTTGTTGTAGAGGCTTAGTGCAGCTTGTGAGTGAAGAACTCCTAGGGAAGAAAATGGCTACTGAGAGCCATAGGAGAGACTGCAGAGATTGCAGAGGTTATAAGAGAAGCCACAGCAGAAGAGTGAGTGAATATGCCAAAGAAAATGGCATGAGGAAGAGACTCACAAATGAAGAATATTGGAAAGAATTTGCTGAGATGAAGGAAGAGTTTAATGAACTGAAGAGAAGGATAGAAGAAAGCCAAATAGTTGGTTGGCTCATGAGGAATAATGTGAAATGGCAACCATTACAGTTGATGTTGAGGCAAAAGAAGATTTCCCTATTGAGGGAAGAACTCAGAGCAGCTGAGTTGAAAGAAGAAATTTCTGCTTGCGAAGTAGAACATAGCACAGATGAAGAGTGGAGACCTGCAGGAGATCTTGTGAGACATAGTGAAGACTTGAGGCAGCAAGAATTTTGTCTTGTTGAAGAGGAAGTCATTGAGGAATTCCTGAGTTATTGGATAAGTCCAGATGATGTGAGGGTTTGTGTTCTTGAGTCTGACAAATGTGAGGTGATGACAGACTCCATAGAGGAAGAAGAACCCAAATTTCTTGAGGCAAGGATGGAAATTGAAGATTCCATGTGCAGACATGTTCAAGAAGAAGTGCTTGAGGAAGAAGCCAAGAATGAAAGGTATTGTGATTTGAAAACTAAAAAGTTGTGTGTTTGTAGGTACACCACTGCAAGATGAACAAGCTTCAGAGTTTGTTGGTAAGAATAAGACATTGAATATGAAATCTGTTCAGATCAATGCTGAGATAGTGAGATCTCAGGGAGAAATGAAGACAGAAGGGTCAAATGAAGATATCCAGCAGAATGTTGAAGCTGAGAGAGAAGGGCCAATAGAGGATTGGTCAAGAATAAGAAGAAGCATAAAAGGTTGTGTAAGGTTCCCGGAATCTACTCCTATGGAAGTTGTTGAGTTATATAGGAGGTTGGATTCTCAGAAAAGATAATTGGAGGAGCAGAGGACCTATGCAATGGATAAGTTGCTGGGAAAGCAAGGCAGGAAGATCTTCATGGATGGAGTCCATGGAACAGATGATGGAAGAAAAGTGAGACTAGCTGACAGTCTCATGAAGGATGCAGATCAGCATGCTGAGGTGTTGACAGAAGGTTTGGAAAGGATTTATGCAAAACATACTGATATGTTTTTAGAAGAAAAGAAGGCATTGAAGCATTGGAACTTTACTGCTGATGATTCATGTGTTAATCATGCAGAGAAAGAGGAAGAATAGTAGTTGAAAGTTGTCAGAGAAGTGAATAAGAAGGAAACTATGTTGGCTGAAAACATAGTGAAGGATCAGCATCTAGGCATGATGATTGGAGTAGTAGATATGACTCTGAGAGCTGAAGATAAAGATGATGAAGAATTTCTGAGCCTTGAAATAGAATTAGAATTTCTGGGAGAAGAATTGGTGACTAGGTCATCAATTGAGACCATTGGGTCTCATGGTTTTAACACTGACAGTTTTTTTTATGTGTACAAGTGATGCAGAAGACAATTCATCCTTTGAAATTGTCTTGAGAGAAGAAAAACTGTTGCTGAAGGAGGATGAGACAACCATGTCTCACATGCA
The DNA here is from genome assembly GCA_034641835.2 of Pinus albicaulis. NCBI lineage: Eukaryota > Viridiplantae > Streptophyta > Pinopsida > Pinales > Pinaceae > Pinus > Pinus albicaulis. The sequence continues at coordinate 105,682,984 of CM076582.1, forward strand.
AGGAATTTTCACTGACAGAGAAGAATTAGCTAGATTGATGGGCCAAGAGCAGGCTGATGGGATGATTTTAAAAGCTGCTAAAGTGAGGAGGAATCAACATTCCATGCTGACAGAATATGAGAAAGAAAAGCTTCGAGAACTTGATTGGATTTCTAGAATCCATTAACAGGATTAGAGGCAATCGTTGAAGATTACCCACAAAGAAGAAGAAAATGCTAAGTCTAACTTCCAGCATGTTGAAGATGTAAAACAAACATAGGAGAATTGGCTGAGTTGTTTGCTAGGAGAATTTGAAGAAGAGAAAGGGATTGTAGACCCTGGAGCAAGGATGCCTGAAGCTGTGAAGAAGAGAGGAGAAAATACTAGCTTGCACAATCAAATTCTATTTACTAGTATACTAGATGAGTATGTCACTACTGGTAGGAAATCAAATAGTGGATTGTTTTCTGAGAATGAATTTGCAGATGATGAACAAAAGAAAAGTGTTGCAGAGGGATATATCCTAAGGGATATTCAGGATGTTAGGGTGGAGGCAACATTGGTAGCAGCAACACCCATGGTGGTAGCAGAGGCAACATGGGGGATGACACCTGTAGGAGTAGTAAACATGTTAATAGCATGTGATACTACAAGAGTAGCAATATTGGTAGCGACAGAGATTGAAAGCAACAGCAGAGGGAAATATGTTTTCTAGCTAGAGGATAAGGTGGACATGGAGATTGAGTACATTAGAAGACTAATGAGGAGGGTGACTTAGGAGTAGCAATCAGCAGCAGGAAAGCAGAAGAGTTTCAGCCGGAGGAAGACAATGGAAAATTGTGAAAGCAAAGCTGGGGGCAGATTACAGAACAAAGTCTGGAGGCCTGGAGAAGATCAGTTGAAGAATGATGCAGCTGATGGACAGCAGCAAAACCAAGTATGGGATCCTAGAGGCAGAGACAAAGAGAACATGATCAGGAGACCATGAATAATTTGAAGCTTGGGAGTCTGATGCAGGGGCATTAGGCTCAAAAGTTACTTTGCACATAAGTAGACATAGGGGTCGCCATGTTCTTAAATATTCTTGTAAATATTAATAGTTCGAATAAAGTTGGTAGGGAATTGTAATTATCCTCAAGTCATTTTGAGAACATGAGAGATTGGTTAAGATAGGAATACGAAGAGTCAGTTTAGGATTAGTTCAGATATTGAGTCTAATTTAGGAATTGGGAATGTTAAGAGTTGCTGAACTATTTGGAAACCTGAATCGATTCAGGTCATCCTTTTGGTATAAATGTAATCCTGAAGAGTTTAAGAAAAAGGAGGAGGAGGAGAGTTAGAGGTAGAGAACTTCTTCAGCAACAGAGTAGGAGGATAATGGCCACTGAACTGAATATCTAGCCTGTCATGAATTTGTAAGTGATTTCTTTAGAGATTGATCACCTGTATATATATATATATATATATATATATATATATATATATATATATATATATATATATATATATATAGATATATATCTATTTTTGGAGAATTATTCATAAGTTCTGTGTGCATAGCATGTGTTCTTGGTAGAATCTATTTGAAGCATGTTTGAAAACCAAGAATAAATATGAATCCTGAGTACCGAAATGATTGAATTGCCTGCTTTGACTATTCAAACCATTCGTGAGAGTATGGTTTTAAATCCTTTGAATTTGTTGGATTTTATGTGATATGTGTTGATGATTGTTGGGTTATTAATATGAATAATCCTGCATAATTATATGTGCGTCCTCGATGGAGAATATCTGAATTTGTAACTGTTAATAATGTTGTGACCATCGCTTGAAGTTGTTATGGAACTGTGGTTAGTTATCCAAGACTTGTGAGCATTTTAAAACGCCGTCGCAAGGGTTATGTATGGGCAGAACTCTACATCAGATTAGATAGATGAAAGGAATGTTGAGGAATGAGATCATGATGTGAAGAAATACAATGTTGAGATTACACGAGAGGAGAATCTTTTTATGTAGAATGGGCGGAACCTGAGCGCAACCTTGAAGACGAAACCTGGTGCGTCGAGGAAGAAGTGGAACTGTGATCGAATGAACAATAACGGCGGGTTGAAGTGAACCGGTGGTTTTCATTGCATCACCTATCGTCGGGCAAGCAGTATTTAAGAATTGGGAGCGATTCCATTAGCCATCTGCCACGTGGCCTCAAGCGGTTGGGGAAAACTGCTTCCACTGCACGCCATCACGCGTTATTGTCTGTGCAAGTTGCCCAAGCGATATCCGTCGGATCGTAAGGAGCGGGTCGATGTGATAACAGCCGTTGGATGGTGCGTGGATTTAATGAAGGTACGAATCGGGCTGTGTTGACTCCACGTTGGCAAGTGCGTTGTATGAGTGGGTCCAAATTAAAGATGTATTGATCGGGACTGTTAAATTAAGGTTGTGAATTAATAGAGGCACCTCCGATGTTCTTTAGTTTCAATGCGTAATTCATATATATTGAAATGGCACCATATAATATTCGAATATGTGAAGTTGGCAAAATATGAAACCTATGATGTAATGAACGTGGGTTAATATATGCGTTGATCTCACGAACACATAAACCTGGGGTCGATATATATATGCCTTGGGGAGTTCATAACTAAAGGAGGAAATTGGATTAATATCTCCATCCTAGATTGAGATATTAAAAAGCCTTAGATTAATTATCTAATTGCCAGCATAGAAGAAAGAAAGGTTGTGAGATTGGCAGATCAGGAAGATGATGGGGCAAGAAAAATTGGATGCATTTACACACACATTGAGGTTGGGACCAAGGTAAACCGGGGCTAAGGGTAGACCCGCTATCAATTCGAAATGTTGTTTTCTGAATATCTTGAGTATTCATTCTAATTTGATGATATCCTGAACGAAGATCCAACTTAGTAAAACAAATTGGCCCATGTAATTCATCCAATAATTCATAAATCATAGGAATGGGAAATTTATCTTTAATAGTGAGCTTATTGAGTTCCCAATAATCCAAACACATGTGCCATCATCCATCATTCTTGTGCACCAATACTACTGGAGCAGAGAAATCACTTTGACCAGGTTGAATTATACCAACCTCTAAGATTTCTGCAATGATACGTTCAATTTCACTCTTTTGTACATAAGGATGTCTGTAAGGCATGATGGTATAAGGAAAACTTCCTGGAATAAATGAATAGCATGTGCATGATCACGAATAGGTGGGAGTCGTTTGGGAGTTTCAAACACCTTGGAATGATTTTCCAATACTTTTTGGAGATCTAGACAAATAGATGATTTTGATGTTGGAACTTATAATGAGCATAATTGTGCAATTACACCTCGTTTTTATTTATTGAGAAGGTTTTTCGTGACATTAGAGCTTATTATCTTTCCCAGCTTCCCTATGATACCCTGTAAATCAACTTCCTTTCCTTCCGAAAAAAATTCAAGAAAAGTTCTTCAAAATTAAAAGCTACCGTCCATAAAGTTTGTAACCATTGTACTCCTACTACAACATCAGCACCTCCCATTGGAATGGAAAGCATTGGAATATTAAATAGATATTCCCCCATGGTTATGTTTATATTATTTCATTTTCTAGAGCAATTTATTGTCCCTCCATTTGCAACAATTACTTGACACTCTATTACTAGGTATAGGAAGCAATTCAATTCCTTGGCTACCCTACAATGAATAAAATTATGGGTACTACCTTAATAATTAAACACTATTACCTTTTATTTCTTGATATGATCTTGTATCTTGAGAATTTTAGCAAACTTGTATAGTGTGCCATGTGTCACTATTTCCTCCTATGGATCTTACATTTATACACAGAAAACTATAGTTCATGTAATTTCCGCTACTTTTTATAGAATTCCAATCTGATGCTTAGACAAAATAGTTATGAGGATTTTCCCAAGGTCACCTATTTCAGATGAAATTCCGGAGCCTGCAAAAACCAGAACTTCCACAGATGATATCTCCGAAAATATTCCAAACCAAGTTTTGAAATTGTTACACGAACTTCCTTAGGATTTCTTCACAAATGGGTTGTTTTAGCATCTGGACCTTTGTAGAAAACAAGTTATAGAAAAAATTTCATGATAACATGGTTGAAGCAGTGAAACCCTAAAATCCAAAGTTCTAATACCAAATGTTATGAAACCAACTCCAAAAATAGAAGAAACATAGAGATCAAGGCCTTATAAATAAGCCCCTTCGAGGGGGAAAACTCCTTTACATTACATAAATGAACAATTCTCGGATGATTCAAATGTCAAAACGTCATTTCTGAATGTAAGAGTCCATGGGGTCATATTATAATCCTAGCCGACCTAAAACTAATAATCTAAGGGACAACAGTAGAAATAGTGGGGTTTTATGGGGCATAATAATAACAATATGGGGACTATAGGGGTAAAATAATAACAATAAGGGGGCTACAATACAACAATAAGGGACTACAGTAGTAATATAGGGACCTGACAGAGATCATGGTATTTATTGTTATTATAAGAGAGCATCAAACTAGAGCTTTGCTAGTGATAACTAGAATGCATATTTTTTTCATTTCAACCAACTCAAGGGATACATCCTCCACATTGTACATCACGTGCAATTACTAGATGCTCCTAAAAAATTGAATTCCATGACTTTGATTTGAGCCATTAGATGATCTTTCCCACTCAAAATTTACTCCTCATTCTTGTCCTTAATAGAAAAAAATAAACCTTTATAAACGAATATAATCATGAAAACAATACATAAGAAAACACACACATAAATAATGACAGAAAATACCATAGGAAAACCCTAAATCTACTGAAAAACCCAAACATGATTCCATCAGTCCTTCACCAAAGCCCTAACAAAGCTCACTAGGGAACCCACAATTGCTTAACCCTTGGCCCTTTAAAATGGCCAAGTACCCCACACTTGGTTAACCCTTGATACAAGGCTTCCCTGTCTCTTAGGATTGACTAACCCATGTCCAAATGTTGTTCACATGGAATATTTCCCAACTTTAGTGTTCAAATTTCTCATTTTAATATTTTCTACTACCACCAAGATCTGCACCGGGGGCCTATCCACCCAAGCTCATGCATAAGGTTTCTTAATGACCCCCGTGTCCTCCTACTCATCGAAACCAGTAAATTTCTCCGACAGTGGAGTATAGGTTGCGCACTTCAGCACCACCCATTTTTGGGGCTAATTGAATCGGCAGGTGGGTTGTTACACACTCCTTAGAGGATTTCAAATTCCATGACCACCATCCCGCTGTCTTAATCGGCCAAAACCCTTTGTGGCATCTAGGTTAGCACGCAGTTTGGCACTGTAACTCAACTTTCATTTCTTCCTGCATCGCCATTTATGCTTACCAAAAACGACCCACTTGGACCTTTCGATTCCATGGGATGGCTCAATGGAGAAGTCACTCCCTCTTACCTATTTAAAGTTTGAGAATAGGTCTAGGGTGTTACGCCCCTAATGCCTCTAATCATTTTCTTTAGTTGATAAAATAGGTGTGTGAGCTCCAGCTATATTAAGGGAAAATTGAGAGGAAACCAACTACTAGATGGTTTGTTTAGTCTTTCGACCATATACCCAAGTGAGAGGAATGATTTGCACATTAGTGTCACTATGAGCCTCCACCAGAGTTTCCTCTGGCTTCGCCCTTCTCAGTGATATTTCACCATCTTTTGGGTCCAATAGATGTGCTCGCACTTAAGCCCTTCACATAAGCTCAAGTTCAGTCAACGATGCACCCCCCAAGAGAGGGGTTGGTCGACATTCCACAATAAAGGGTTTTGTGAAGTTTGGCGTAGCAAAGACTGGTGCTAGGAACATTGCCTCTTTAATATGTTAAAAGGCCCTAGTTTCTTCAGGAATCCATGAAAATGCATCTTTCTTCAATAATGTTGTTAGAGGTGCTACTATTCTCCCATAATTCTTAACAAACTTGCAATAATACCTTGTTCACCCTATAAATCCTCACAATTGCTTTATGGTTGTGGGAAATTTCCATTCGTTAATGGATTTAATTTTATGATGGTCTATGTTAACACCCACCTAAGATACAATATGAACCAGATATTCCACCTATTGTACTCCAAAGAAACATTTGGAGGTTTTTGCATACAGTTGTTTATCCTCCAATAGTTTAAGCACCTTGTCAACATGTTGAACATGATCCTTACAAGACTTGTTGTAGATTAGTATATCATAAAAAAAACTAACAGAAATATTGTAAGTAAGGGTTTAAAAATGGAATTCATCAACCCTTGAAATGTATAAGGTGCATTGGTAAGGCTAAAAGGCATGAACAAAAATTCATAGTGACCCTTATGAGTTCGAAATGTTGTTTTCGGAATATCTTGAGTCTTCATTCTAATTTGATCATATCCTGAATGAAGATCCAACTTAGTAAAATAAATTGCTCCATGTAATTCATCCAATAATTCTTAAATCATCGGAATGAGAAATTTATCTTTAATAGTGAGCTGATGAGCTCCCAATAATCCAAACACATGGACCATGATCCATCATTCTTGTGCACCAATACTACTAGAGTAGAGAAATAACTTTGACCAGGTTGAATTATACCAGCCTCTAAGATTTCTGCAATCATATGTTCAATTTCACTCTTTTGGACATAAGGATGTCTAAAAGGCATGATGGTAGGAGGACCACTTCTTGGAATAAATTAATAGCATGTGCATGATCACGAATAGGTGGGAGTCATTTGGGAGTTTCAAACACCTTGGAATGCTTTTCCAATACCTTTTGGAGATCTGGAGAAATAGATGATTTTGATGTTGGAAATTCTAGTGAGCATAATTGTTCAATTACACCTCATTTTTATTTATTGAGAAGGGTTTTCATGACATTAGATCTTATTATATTTCCCAGCTTCCCTACAATACCCCATAATTCAACTTCCTTTCCTTCCGAAAAAAGTTCAAGAAAATTTCTTCAAAATTAAAAGCTACCATCCCCAAAGATTGTAACCATTGTACTCCTACTACAACATCAACACATTCCATTGGAATCGAAAGCATTAGACTATTCAATACATATTCCCCCATGGTTAGCTTTATATTATTGCATTTTCGAGAGAAATTTATAGTCCCTCCATTTGCAACCATCATTTGACACTGTAGTACTGGGTATAGGAAGCAATTCAATTCCTTGGCTACCTTGCAATGAATAAAATTATGGGTACTACCTTAATCAATAAACAATACTACCCTTTTTTTCTTGATATATTCTTCTATCTTGAGAATCTGAGGAGTGGGAATTCCTCCCAATGCATTACAAGATATGGTTTGACTCATTTATTCTTTCTCTTGGGTTGGTTCTTGGTGTATATCCTCTTATTTTGAATTTTCTTGTTCATTTTATTCGTCCTCTTCATAATCTATTGAAAATAATTTCTTTTTAGCACACTTATGACCTTTAGTGTATTTTCTATCACAACTATAGAAAATCCCTTTTTCTCTTTTTTCTTCCAATTGTTGTGGTGTCAACCTTGTAGGTTGTGGAAATCTATAAGCAACAACACTTCCATCTTTATAGATGTTAGTGATAGGCTTCCTTGTCGCCATAAATTTACTTTCAATTTTTTTTTCCAACCTAAATGCCTTCTCCAATGAATAAGTTTCCCAAAGATGAACCTCATGTTAGACGTTATCCTTTAAAGTCCCCATGAAGACATCAATCCTGTGCTCCTATGGAATATCAATTACCCTTATATTCAAATTTTGGAAGTCCTCAATGTGCTCCACCATTGAACCCTTTTGTTTGAGATTTACCAATTGGCTATACATTGTGTTGCTCTTTGTATCCTCATAATGTCTTATCATTTCCTTCAAAAAAATTGACCAGGTGACAATTTTTTTACAAGATCAAAGCCATGTATACCATATATATGTATTTTGTTTTAAATGTAAAGTTACAATCCGTAGATTTTGTGTGTTTTTCACATTATGGAGATCAAAATATTTCTCCATATGTAGTATCCATGTTACAAGATCCTTGCCATCAAGCTTACACATATCCATATTTGGAATATGGTGGGTCTTCAATCCAACATTAGAGTTTATGAAATCATGATTAACATTTATTTATTTCTCATCATGAGTTTCCTGTACTTCCTTTTCGCCATTAGGAAACATTTCTTGTATCAACTTTGTATGATTTTGTATCATTCTTCTTGTCTTCCATCTTAGCTTCCATGCCTTTATTCAAACCATCCATATTAGCTTCCATTCCTTTCTTCAAACCATCCATATTGGCTTTCATACCTTTCTTCAAAACTTCCATTTAATTTTTTGTTTCCCTTTGCGAGAGAAAAATTTGTTGCACTTGCTCTTGTAATTTTGATATATCATGTTTCACTTGTTCCTCTTAATGAGTCATAGTAGATCCTTCTCAGGGCTTAATGGGTGTTGAATCCTTTTTAGGGGGAATTTTAGAACCCAATACTAATATCTATGCTTCAATATTCCCTTGGAATCACTTTAAACTAATTTTTCAATCAAGAAATATGAAATTTGGAAAACAAATACATTCATTTTAATTGATTTTGAGGACCTCGATATATAAGTTGATGTATCTATGCAATTTTAGATCCCCGAGATTTATTCTTTAGTCCTCTAATAACCTCTAAGTCTTCTTTCCAATGCCACAGGTCTAACCTGACTTCGATTCTTCAAGAAAAAGTTATTCCCAATCTCCCACAATGACCTAATATGGACTTTTTCAGTAGAGATAACTTTTACGGTGTGCCACATGTCATTGTTTCCTCCTTTGGATCTGAAATTTATACACAAAAAACTACATTCTATGTAATTTCGGCTACGTTTTACAAAATTCGAATCTGATGCTCGGAGAGAGAGTTATGAGGATTTTCCCAAGGTCACCACTTTGAGATGAAATTCTGGAGCCTGCAAAATTAGTAACTTCCACGGTTCATATCTCCGAAAATATTATGAACCAGGATCTGAAATTGTTACATGAACTTCCTCAAAATTTCTTTGCCAATGACATTTTTTTTAAGCATCCAAACCTTCGTAGAAAAAAAATTATATGCCACGATGACCTATTTGAAGCAGTGAAACCCTGGAATATAAAGCTCTGATACCAAATGTTATGAACCCATCTCCAAAAATAGAAGAAACATAAAGATCAAAGCCTTATAGAAAAATCCACTTCAAGGGGGAAACCTACTTTACATTACATAAATGAACAATTATTGGATGATTCAAATTTGAAAACCTCATTTCTGTATATAGGAGTCCATGGGGTCACGTGGGGGTCACAATATAATCCTAGATGACCTAAAAATAATAATCTAACAACCAACAATAACAATAGTGGGGTTTTATGGGGCACAATAGGAAAAATATGGGGACTATAGGGGTACAATAATAACAATAAGAGGGCTACACTACAACAATAAGGGACTACACTAGTAATATAGGGACCTAACCGAGATCATGGTCTTTATCATTATTATTGGAGAGCATCAAACTTGAGATTTGCTAGCGATAACCAAAATGCATACCTTTTTGCATATCAACCCGCTCAAGGGATACATCCTCCACATTGTACATCACCTGAAATTACTATATGCTCCTGAAAAATTGAATTCCATGTCTTTTATTTGAGCAATTAGACGATCTTTCCTATTCGAACTTCGCTCCTCATTCTTATCCTTAATAGAAAAAAATAAACCTTTGTAAACAAATATAATCATGAACCTAGTACATAAGCAAACACACACATAAATAATGCGAGAAAATACCATAGGAAAACCCTAAATGTAGTGAAAAACCCAAACATGATTCCATTATTCCTTGGCCAAATCCATAACAAAGCTCAGTACGGAACCCACACTTGCTTAAACCTTGGCCCTTGAAAATTTCCAAGTCTCCCACACTTGGTTAACCCTTGGAATATTTCAATGTATACTAATAAGCCTATTTAAAGGGTTATTTGCATCTAAATACTACTTGAATAATATCATGGACCACAAAGCTAAGTTCCCAAAACCACCATTTATAGATTATATTTCCCAAGTCAAGGTTAATCCTAAAAACCCATCCCTTAAAATTTAATATGGAATTGTTATGGATCCAACCCACCTAAATATTTGGGTACTAAAGATAATCCCACATGCACCTATTACTCTAGAATTTGGGGTACACATGCCTACCAAGTCTTATAGAAATATGCCCAATTATATCATCTCCATTATAATTAACATTTTTTTTTAAAAACTATTATTGCTTCATTTATTATTATACTCTTCCCTTTCTTATCTCTTTCCACTATTGATCTCGATCTGAGAGGAAAAATGATGCATTTGAAATTCCCTTGAATAAGACCTAAATTCTTAATTGTGATCTTCTTACTTGATTGCATTAATATGCTTGATTTGATTTGAATATTAAACTTATGAATGTGTTGATAGTTTCTAAATTCATTAATTGAAATATTTAATGATCATTAATATGCCAAAGAACTTTCATAATAAAACATCATACAATATATCAATCACATAAGATAATAGATCACCGAGTTGGTAATTGAGTTCACCCAGTGTGGGATAGGTCACTAGGCCCCGCTCAACTGCATAATCATTTCATTAGCTACTCTTCAATAAGGATTCTTTTCTTTGTCATTACAAAGGGAAATAAATCTCACTTTAAGTGGCAATGTGTATCCTTCAAAGATACATTCTCCAAAGAAATGTCACATCAAGTGGGAATGCCTCTCATACAAAGAGATGTTCTCCTTTGACTGAACTCTTACTTCAAGTGGAAAATTGACCCTTTTAGTACCACACCATCTTGGTTTCTGTGTATAGGCTTAATGAAATTTTCAAAATGTCCCTTTCATCACCACACCTTTTCGACTTGCATGTACAGCCTCAAATAAAGAATTCCTTGCAATAGTTCAAATTTCACTCCCTTATGGTGGCATATAAAGATCATACAGAATATTCAAATACATATTCTCACTCTCACATAAAGTGGAAAAATGGCCCTTTTATAACCAAACTATATTAATTTTTGCGTGCAGGCTCTAACAAAGAATTCCTTGAAATAATCTAGATCTTTTTGTCCTTTTGTGATATAAATTATTAAATTTCACCATTAGTATATAATCAAGGTAAAAAAGTTCATGGTTGATCTTCAAACTAGATTAAATTCAATCCAGAGGAATATTTTTTACCACTAGTTAAAAATTTGAACACACACATACTGTATCATTACTAAGAACTCACACCAACTCAATCAACAACAATACTAGGTGTTCCAAATCCGATTTTTCCTTGGTTTTCTATGCAGGATTATTCCTTACAATATTTGTATTCAATTCTAATGACTTCACTAACAAGGACTATTTTTTTGAGACCTTTACTAATATTTTAACTAATTTCGTGACTTGAGAACGGTGTAGATGAGATTCCAGAAGCATTGCCTCCAATTTATAGGTTTCTCACACTAGCTTCAAATTACTCTAACATTGCCTCTAATCCCACACTAACTTCAAAGTACTCTTTGTCGAAATCAACTTCAACATTTCTCTCATCATGAACCTAGAACCTCACATAAGGGAGTTGAATTTAGGGTTAATACAAACTCTAATACTAAAAAAACTTATAAGAACAATGCATAACATTGAAGTAAGAGAGATATTAAATTATTAACACAATACACAATATTATTCCAGATTTATAGGAATGGGGTGCCTAAAAGATATAACCATAACAAATTATTACAACTAGAAGAGAAAAAAAACTCAGAGTTACATCAGAAATGACACTCGCTAGAATAAAACGTTGGAATATTAATGATTTGAAATAATGCATTCTAACAATACATTTGTCTAATTAACTTTAATACTTCTATTCAATGTTTATTATACTTGTACAATCCTAATGAGAACATATCCTAAGTATATTGGTGGTTCTCCCATTTTATGTGGGAGTTGGTTGATGCTTGGACTTTGGGATTTGCATAACATAACAAAAAAAAAAATATTCCACCAAAATTATATTTTTTTATATTTCAATAAAACTATATAGTTTCACCCACTTGATGTATCATTGTGCCTAAAAGCATTTTAGTTGTTGTAAATGAGTCTCTAGAATTAAATATCAACTCAATATAGGAGAGATGTTGTAGTGTCCCTAAAATAAAATCTTAAATCAAATAATAATAATAAAACATAATGTGGGCTCAATTAAAAAATTAATCAAAAGTAAAAGTAATACAAATATTAAATTTATTCAATTAAATTTTTCTATATTGTAATTTTATTTTTATTAATAAATACCTAATGTAAGTATAAAATGGACAATGTAAGAGAAAGTGGTTTTCATATTCAACATTCCAAGGATCACATAGGTGAAAAAATATTTTATCCCATGGTATTATTTGATACCCAGTTTCATTATAAAATGTGTTATACACATTTATATGTATAAATATCCACTTAAACACACACACACACACACACACACACACACACACACACACACACACACATATAATAGTTTTTTATTAAATTTAAATTATAAAATAGATGAAGAAAACATGCCCCAAATATTTGTAACTATGTACATTAATAAAATTAAAAACAAGAATATTTATATATATAAATGTGACATCTACAAAAATTTAAATAATATTATTAAAATTCACCATAGATCCATGTTCACTCTAGATATATTAAGGGAAAAGATGAACCAAATCTCCAGAGATGCAAATATTTCTTCAAGATTTACACTCAAAAAGAGATTTACATCTTTAAAGATTTGATCCTTATAAATACTTAATAAATCCAAAATTAATATGAATCTACATTGATTATATTAATTTCATTTAAATGACATTTATATACTCTTTAGATGTTGAGTAATAGAAATGGTAAAAATACTGAAATTGAGAAAAATATTAAAATTTATTTTATACTAATATTTAAATATAGAATTATGTTTGAATATATTAAATAATGTATAAATTTATATTATTAATTGTTTTATTTTTTTATTATATTATTTAAAAAATATATGAAATATACAGTAATGTAAAACATTTGAAAACGCAGTTGAGTACATTAATCACCTCTAACTTTCCAATGTACGAGGGCATCAAAGTTTAATTTAAATGTTATGGACATGTGCAACAAAATATGTTAGTTGGTGAGATTCTGGGAGGAATTACTTCTCAAAATTTCAAGAATGTATATATTTTCATGAACTAATTGCATAACAATAAGAAAAAGTAATACATGATGGATCTGGTTTTTCTTTTTTCTTTGTAAGTTTAGAATATCCTTCCTATTTATATTATTCAAAAAGAGAAAAGTAGGTTACATATAATAAAACTTGATGTCCTCAACCTCACCCGCATGAAACCAAGTTTGTTGGTCACCTTAAAGAGTTATAGGTCAACCAATACTGAAAATTTTTAAACCGTATACTATAAAATATGTCTAGTTTAGTATCTCTTACATACAACAACTTTAAAAATTAAATGCTATATGAAATACGCATGATAAAAAAAACAGAAAAGGGGATCTCAATCATCTCAAGACTCAATCGGTGCCAGGTATTTAACACTAGAACTGAGCATGCCCTATTGATGCATGCTTTGCATTTGTCGATATATGTGGCCCAGATGAACATTGCCATGGTGATGTGCAAGGCGAATGTCGAGAATGCCTCTCCTTAGCTCATTTAGAATAGAGGTAGCGTTTGGCTCCTCTACGATTTCCTGGATGTTGATAATTGCCTAAGCCAATACACATTTAAGTGTCCAATATGTATGGATAGAATACTGGAATAAGGATAGTCTACTTCTCATGTTACTAGGGTCCTTTAAAAATTCCAGTTCTTCCTCTTGTATTTCCCCTTCCTCGTTAGTGTTGCAGTCTCGCTCCCATATTGAGATAAGTGCTCTAACTTGCGGTGAAATATGAATGGAGTAGGCATCAAAAAGGTTTTCCATTACCTCTTTACCTAACTTCCTCCCTCTCTTGCTAGGGCCCACTGTAGGCTTACCTTGTTTCTGTTTCCCTTTGTGTTTGGCCTCCTTTTTTGCTGCCTATCCTTTAACCATACTATCTTATAGTATAGACCATTGGATTGAAAGATAGTGTTGGGGCAAGTTTTACACCATTTTTTGGTCATCTAACCTGTTACTATTAGATGGACCAAAGTACACCATGTAAGACCAATTTTACCCTAAGTAAAATTTCTTTCACTATGAAAAATAACTTAGTAAACCACATTTATTAAGTTGTTTATGGTCTAAATAGAAACCTCGTAGAAATATTAAATAAATCCACATTTGTTTGATTTTCCTCAGAAATGATGTTAAACAACAATTTAATTAATATTCTTGGTCATATTTAACCCAAAACAAGAAAATTAATTAGATAAATCATTATTTATCTTATTATTTTCTAGGAATAAGTATTTAAACCTTATTTAAATAATATTCCTTGTTAAATTTGACTAAATCATTTACAAATAATTGAATAAATCATTGTTTATTTGACTATTTCTCAACCACAACCTTAAAATAATAAATAAATAATCTATTTATTTATTATTTACAAATAAAGGGATTTGACCAGAGTCAAATTCTTTTTCCCTCCAACAAATATAATAAAATATTCCATAAAAGTTGGATCTTGATTTGGTTAATAATATTTTAATTATGCACCAATATCTAGACTAACTTAATATTTTGTTATAAATAGAAGGTTTTTTCCATTCACTCACTACCTTTTGTTGCCTGAAGATCACTCTGGATCTATACTTTTGGTTTGACTCTGATCCACCATCATTTTCATATTTTTCTACCATTTTTTCTTGTGAGCTCCCTTTGAGTTCCATTTTTGTCTGTGTTTTCTAAATTATCAAGGGAGAGGGATTTTAGATATCAAGTGCTAAGGACTTACAAGAACCCATCCCATTGCAGGGGACTGGTAACATATTTCTATGTTCCCTTCCCAGGTGTCAAAAAATACAAAAAATATTTAAAACAATCTTGTCCTGTCTATTGGATGCATGGAGCAACTCTTGATTTTATTTACTGCTTAATGTATTTTAATGCATAGATATAGATTTTTGCATCATTTATCTCGGTAAAATAATTTCAGATCTAAAGATATTAGCAACCATATTTGATGTTAGTTTTGTTTGTTATGCACGACTAAAGTGAGCCTTTTTCGTACGCTTGCGATTAATATTCATAGTAACAGCAGGTTCGTGACTGGTGCTAGAGAAAAGCCTGTATAGAAATTAGAGATACCTGTATATTGGAACAGAATGTCAATAATTATTTTAGTGAAACAATAGTGAAAGAGATATGGACTGTCAAGGGTGACATCCTCGTAATTAGCGGGCCAATACATGTCATCATTCCTCCTTCTCATCATCCAATGATTTAGAAGGGTGACAATGTGAAGTTTCTTATTCAGGCACGACTGAAGATGCATGGAAAGAAGTATTCCACTCTCATTCTGCATATTAATAGGCTGAGGCCATAGACTTCCACTACGAGAATTAAACTCCCATAGCACCCAAAGATAAAAACCCGACAACAATTAAACACCCAACGAACTAGAATTTCATCAAAGTAGAACCAGAACTTTGAAAAAGTAGAACATAGACCCCTTTTAACTGAAATGAACCCCTTAGAAGAAGGAATGAGCACCCTTATAATATATTTCAGAATAGACCGCCTTGAAGCAAGAATATTACCCCTATAAATAGAATTGAAAACCTTCAACCCCGGTGGAATACCAGTAGGAAACCCCACATAACCCCAGGAATAAGGATAGGTATCAGTATAAGAAGAGCTCAAGCTCCCCTTATTGCAAAAAGACTGAGTGGTTGAGACTATAGATAAATAATTAAACCAAGCATTGTTGGCAGAATGGTCATTCAAAGAAATGTAGTATAATTCATATGCTCGGGAGGAAAAAATACTGGGTTTTCATACAGAGTGTATGGTAAAATGAATGGTGCAAGCAGAATAAAAAATGCAACAATGAAAGTCCACATGAGACCAAAACAAACAAAAATCAAGACATGCAGAATTGGAACAGAGCCTGTACCTTTGAACTTCTACCAGTAGACATCTCGAAGGGACTTGTAAACCCACAGTGCCCATGCGCTGAGCATCACAACCCCGAGCTAGACAATTACCATTATAAACCCAATTGCAGAACCCAGAAGAAAGCTAAAAATTCTCCCTGAATACACATGAGGTATAAAACACAGGACATGTAACCACGCTGAAGACCTTAGAACTGTCATCATTCGCAGCAACAAGCATAGTGAAAATATGAATAACATACTAGGTGAGTGTGCGTGAACTCGACGTTTCAACCTACTCTCGTTCTACAACTCTGTATTCTATACCTTCCTCCATGAACTGCAGGTATAAAATGCCACCTTTCCCCTCACCAACCTTGTAACTCCCTTAACACGCCGATGTTGTTTCCCATAAAACTCTAACATAGTTAGTTGGAAACCACCATCATTCCTGTCTATCATTATATTATGCGAGAGGTAGTACCTACCCCTAAAACCGTGTTCCCTCATCCAGTGGTTGTGTTCTACACACATCTGTGTTCCAACTCTCCTCTCCTATCTCCCACTTGGCACCCCGATTCGGGACGATGCATCTGGTTTTTCAATGTGAGTCCTAGTGACCATTGGTCGGGTATATTGCCAGACATTCTTTTCCTTCATTACTACTATTATTCATACTTCTATTTAAGTACAATAAGTTCTTCTTAGGTTTTTAAGATCAGGAATATATTTGCCGAACATTTTTCTAATTCTGAAGATTCAGCTATATTAACCTTATTTCCAAGGGATTTCTCTTACTTTATCATGATGCCAATTCTGCATACTATTGGATTTCTTAGACCTAATTTTCATGTTTTTCATCCATAATTTTAATTATTTGAAGAGGGGAACGAGATAGAGGAAATGTTTCAATACTATCCTTGGTATAAACTTAAATACCAACTGGATTTTCATATTAACAATATTATAACCCAATTGGGAAATAAGCAGTGGTACACATTCATAATCTATATATTTTTTAAATATTTCCTACCAAAAATAATTTTAGGAAATCCAAGGCTATGTTCATTTCCACATGGATTCTGGGAGAAGTAGCAATGCGCTTTTCCTTTGAATTTCACAAGAAAAAAGGGAACATTATTAAAATAGACCCAAAATTATGAAGAGAGGAAAACCCCATAGGTGCACTGACATGTTTGGAAGCCTCACCCAGATAGGATTAGAGGTTAGGATTTCTGTCAATGAATCGAAGGCGAATGACCAAAGTTTCATAAACAAACAATCATGACACCAAATTCATGGACATATTGATTAGATACCTATGCTCAACAATGTCAAAACAAAACAAAAAACCCTTAGCATAAGCTTGAATGAAAACTTCTTTTTTAAACACCACAAGGAAATATTCACTATCTTGGATTGAAGATCCAGAAGACAGAAAAAACCAAATAATAATAATAATAATAATAATAATTTAATATATCTAAGAGAAATTGAAACAAAAAAAAAAACTAATTTACTATATGTAAGAAAACTTGATTATGAGGCAACCAAAAAGGAAAGGGTGGGAGTTTCATTAACCTAAATATAGGAAGACTGTTGAATCATATCATTCTTGGCCATGAGAGACAATGGCTGGACTTGAAGTTAGTATATCATTAAGGGACATGAAATCAAGCTTGCCATTAGGAGGTAAAGGCCCAGATGTGGCCAAAGACAAACAAGCCAAAATTTTGCTACCAAGGCTAGACATGGCTACCAAGGAGGAAGCTGGAAAAGATAACTAAATCGGTGCCAATGCGACAACCTCTAAAGCTGAACCCTAGTTTTTGAAGTAACTCAGATGCCCATTTTGCATCTATAATAATATTTATATTATATGTAGTACCTCTACTCCTTTAATTATAACAATATTTTAAAATATATTATGTGATATTTAAATATTTATATTTATATTAATAATTATTTTATTTTTTGTTTTATTTATTTAATAAAATATAAAGTTTACAATAAATATTTAAATTTGAGTGATTAATTATTATTTGAAGATAAAAATAATATAAGAAGACAAATTTATTTAATCACATCATTAAGAAAGATAAAAATAACATAAGAAATCAAAATGGAAAATAAATGTATAATAAAAAAAATCTCTCTCATTATTATTTAATCTATTTATATTTAAGGATTTTATATATATAAAAAACCGATAATAAATATGTGGTTTTCTATAACTCCATTATATTTTCATATTGATAAGAAAATATGTTATTGATCATCACTCCATTATATTGTCATATTCATAATAGAATAATAATTTAACATCAATAAAATTAAAATAATTATAATACATATTAAAAAAATTATAATTCCTTCGATAATTTAATGTATTTTTAAAATAATAATTTTGTTAGTTATGAGATTAATATTAAGTCAAAGAATTTTGAAAATATTTAAGAAAGTTTATAAGTGATATTTTTGTGGGCTTAATTCTTGGGATTTGAATCTTGAATCTCATGCTTTACATAATATCTCCATGAGCTAAAAATGTGATATTATATTGAACAAGAAGGGCATGCCAACATGATTTTTTCCAATTGTGCTACCACCCATAAATAGTATGTATATAATAAAAGTATTTAATTAAATATAAAGACTATGGTTGGTAGGATCAAGCGGTGTGCTATATGGCCCTGAGGAATTTAAAGTTGTATAGTATTCATGGGGCTTGGGATGCATAAAAAAAAACCAAGTTTAAGATTATGCCCTCTACCACGGGATTGGGTTTCCCTATGACAACATTTTTTTCTACACCTCTTGTAAAAGTCACTTTGAGTTGTAATTCATGTAAATGCTATGGAATTGTAAACATAGTGACTAGGTTGGGAGGAGTAGCATGAAATTCAAAGGTCTAGGGAGGGGTTTATTAGGACATTAAACTCAAGGTGCTTCATTTAATATGCCACCAATTCTTAGACACGGGCTAACGGTTTTCAAGACATGTAGGAGGAAGTGTATGGGTTCCTTGAGTGAAGGAAAAACCCCATATGATGTTTTTCCTCATGAGCATGTCTGTGTGGTCAATATGTAATACAGAGATCAAGAGTTGGAAGAAGAAGTGGTTGATAGGAAGAAATAAAGGAGTCCACTAAATTGGGAATATAGAAATATAATATGTGCTATGTACAAAGAGACTGATAGGATATGCATATGGGAGTTGTGAGAGCATCCGTGGAGGTAGAATGTAAGCGATAATTCCAGGTGGAAGGGAAACGTTCACTCATAGCGAGTATGTTGGGATAGGAATATAGGATTTGTGAAGCCAGCTCTAAAAATTAAGGAGGCTTGGGCTGTAACACCCCCAATTCATGTGCTTGAATTTAAAAGTTAGACATTTGAACTTTAATCCTAAGGGGAGTGGACCCCAAAGGATAAATATTTTGTGAATGTAATTAAATATTTAATTGAGGAAATGAATAAAATGATGTGGTGCAGATTGACCAAAATGAGATTTTGAGATCACTTGCTAAATCCTTGAGGATGGAAGAGGCAAATATTTCCCCACAATCTTTCAAAAATCCTTGAAAGAAATTTATTTTTAAATTTAGATTTTTGAGGAAAAATCTGAATTTCCCCAATGATGAGGAAAGTAGTTGGGAAGAGGTAAAAAAAGCTGGAAAAGCTGAGGAAAAGCATAAAACAACTTTAAAGAATCCCTAAAATGGGAAGCCTAGGAAAACAGGAAGAAAAGCATCCTGAGATTCTCGACGCAGAATTAGAAACATGCTTTGGGCAACAGTAGCTTAAATAAGCTGCTCTTGTACAGATTAGGGGTTGATCTGTTACAGGGTGGTGATCTCAGCTCGGGGGTGAGTTCTGGGAGACAGAAGGACTCTAATGTTGGGAGGTTGGTCAATTGCATGAGTGGTATGTATTTAAGTTTATTGTTGTTCATTTTATATAGCAGGAATTGGCTACATATAAATTTTTACTTTAGATTAGAACATAAATTCTACATTTAACAGAATTGATCAAAAGAAAGTTACCCTTGAAATCTTGTATGGTTGTAGAATTTAAATCTATGAAGTAGAATCTTACAGAGTCTCTAAACCAGTGATTGGTTTAAATCTGTAGATACTTATTCTTCACAGGAAAAATTTGTGAACTAGTTTTAATCTGCTTCTGTTTCTAGAATGATTTTAATATACACATACATGAGAGAGAAAATTTGAAGTTCTGCATTATATTGGAAAATAGTAGAAAAATAATTGTAATTTACACTGTGCATGTAAGCAGCATATAGTATAGCAGAGGAAAGAAACTAATCATCTGTAGAGACTGGTCATAGACAATTATCTTAGGAAACCATTCATCTATTATAGCATCGAATGGAAGTACACAAGAAAGTTAAGAAAATATCCAACATGCATACTCATCACAGCTTGGCATATAGAAACATATATGTATCCTAGTCTATCCCGATAACTTGAATTAAGAGGGTAAGTAATAGATTATAAATCCCAATGTCTTTTAAACATAAAGATAGGGTTACAGATGCATTCATTCCTGTAGATAAATTGGATACATATGCTGTGCAAATTTATAACAACTTACTTCTTCAAATTTCTGCATGGAGCTACTGTGCCATTTTGTTATAGATAATTATAGCACTCTGGTTATTTAAAATAACAACAAAAAGACAGTTGAACTTTAGGGTCAGCTCAATAAACTGATGAAAGAAATTGAACTGAGATACTGATTTCCCTTAGGCATTTAAATGTTACTGTCACAGAAGCTATGGTTTCCTGGAATAGGAAAATCTATTCTACAGTATATTATTCATTCAAATATCACCACATTATAAATATAGTTAACCATGGTATGGCCTGGGAGCCTGAAAGCAATAAACAACACAAAATGATGAATATGTGTATATGTCATACTTATATATATATAACAACAACAAAAAAAATTTAAAATGCCAACGATTAAGCATGTAGTTCCAGCCAAGTTAGAAGAGACAAGGAGAGAGTACTGCCGGAACATACTCTTAGTAATAATAACTGAAATAAAAGAAATTGGGTATTATGAAAACCCAACACGAGAGAGGCATATATGGATGTATTGAACAAATCTGAGAGCATTCTTATAATGTCCCATGAACAGAGATGTATAAATATTCAGAGCGGGAATTAAATTGTAGCTGTCCAATAATTACAATTTCGTTATTATAAATTTTACTGTCAAAGATAAAATATATATCCAGGAGAGAAGAACGAATTCTTCTAGCAGAGTGCGGTTAGTACCGACCTGCAAATAGCACGAGGAACCCAATGTTAATGTCTGGGAAAGTCTTGTATCTGTGTAGGAGAAAAGGAGAACACGACACAAGTCAAAATTACCTGTGACACAAAACCAATACAAGTCAGACGCCGAACATGGAGAATAAAAACAACATTGAACCCAGAAAAATAATAACTGAGAAGGGTATCGTACCTCGTAAGGAAGAAACCCTTAAACCATCCTTAAACTGCTTCATAAAAATATACAATTCTCATGAATAGAGGTTGACAGGAAGAAGTCGAATAATAATTATAAACCTCCGGAGAATGAACAGTATCCATTGCGTCCTACGCTTGGTCAGAAGAAACACTTACCAAGTCGTGAAGCTGAGAATCATAGTCCCCGTATAGAGCCGAATGTATACCCTCGCAAATCCCTTTCAGTTAAGGAGAGGGTTGGGCTACGACACCAGAACAACCTGTGTTATGAATATTCACAAGAAAATGTGAAGGCTAGGGAAGAAAACCAAGCCATTCGAACCCCTGATGCGAAGCACACGCACTCTCTGCAAAACGAAATTAGCCATTCATCATATATATTACAACCTAGACCGGAGACATAAAACGATAATCCAAAATCGTAGCACTGGTGTGAAGAAATGAGCAAAATTCTCAAGCAGAGATGGGAAGCCTGCGAAATAATATTAGAACGAAAACTTACAAAACACATATGGAAGGTCCTACCAATGAAGCGAATTAACGCACTGTCAAGTGATAAACCAAACGAACAGGGAGGTAAAAGAACCACCGTGACAATACCAAGCTTGATTTATATCAATGCATCTGGATCAAACAAGGAAACCCTAATGATCCAAAGACAACTGAAGCGTACACCTGGCGAGATCCGGAGAGCAAAGCCACAGATTGAATAGTTAATAGGACCTGTACACTATCCGTCCCAAAAATTTAATATGACAAGTATGGAAATAAATGAATATCGACCTGGCCACACTGTGGATATTGCATTGGGAACGAAGTAAAATGGTAGAATGAATTCAGTGTTACGTGGAACGAACACCACGTGATCACAAATGAAGCGTGATCACCATAACCCATACGACGAGATCAGGACCGGTTTAATGCACAGCGTGGAAGACAGATAGACGTCGAATTTCCAAATTTGATTGCACAGAAGTTTAAATTTATAATTATGTGGAGGTTAAATTTAACACGCCCAACTTCAAATAAATGTTGACAAGACGAAATTAAGAATGCCAGACGAATGCCAGACTTGCATGATTAGTGAGTCGAATTCCACCAAGGTTATAAGGTTATCAACAAAGGGTAAGAGTGAACGATCGCATAGATGTCCACATGACCGCGGAACCATAATCACATGAGACCAATGTAGAACCAAATCGAACCCACTTCTATATATGTATATGAAAATCGAATTCGAATTCAAAGGCATGCGATAGAAAACGAAGATTAAATATGGAAGTAGGGGGGGGGAATAGGATTATAATTATATTGATGTAATTATAATTAATATAATTATAATTATTCCAAAAGCAACTACCCTGCAAATGTGGTAAGATAAAGGGTAGATATGAATGGCAATTAAAAAGAACAGTAGTGAAAAACTACAACGAAATTAATTATGTAAACCTACAACAAATGGACCGAATGCATCATTAGCATTAAACGGGAAAGGATGCAACCGAATAGGAAAAAAAAAAATTTATGTCGTAAAGTGGGAGGTGTGACAAATGGTATCAGAGCCCAAGTTATAAAACTGGGCTGGTGAGATTGTGCTCATTGTTGCTGTGTATTCACTGTATCAATTAAATTTTGTGGAAAAAAAAAAAAATGTATTTTATTTTTTTATTTTCACTGATCTGTGTTGAGTATGTACAGTGGTGCTGAAATGGAAGAAGGTGGTGAAATTTAGGTCGATCTGCGTGGTGAGCCAGATCCTAATGCGGCCATGATGGCTATGTTGCGGGAATTGCAACAAGAGTTGGCTGAGATAAAAAGCCAGAATGATAGATTGTCATTAGCCAGTGAGGAGCAGGAAAAGCTCATCAGGGAATTAACTTCGCGGAACAGCCAGGAAGGAGAAGGTTTCGAAAAGAGGAAAACTGATGAGTCTGAAGATGAGGATGCAATAAGGCATCAATACAAACAGAAAAAGGAATTACAGGGGGAATTCCGAAAAATCAAGCCTCCCTCCTATGATGGGGAGAAGGAGGAAGATGCGGAAGCTTGGTTATTAAACATAATCAAGTATTTCCAGGTTTATGAATATGAAAGTAATCTGAAGGCCAGATTAGCTATCTACCAGCTACAAGGTGAGGCTACCTTGTGGTGGGAGGAGACAAAGATGGTGCATGTCATTGATGAAAAGACAGTCACCTGGGAAGATTTCCAGGTTAAGTTCAAGAACCGCTACTTAAATGAACGTTACTATGATGATAAATCCAAAGAATTCCATGAAATTAGACTGGGACAACTCACTATTGATGAGTTTGTTACTAAGTTTACAAATCTGTTGAGATATGTACCCTACATAAGGGAAGAGAAGGCAAAAGTTCAGAGATTTCTGAATTGCTTGCCTGATGTATACAAAGAGAAAATAAAGTTTGACAACCCAAAAACAATGGACGAAGCTATTAGAAAGGCCAGATTATGTTACCAACAGTTCAAAGGAAAAAATGAACAGGGAAAAAGTTGGATAAATAAAAATGAGTTCAAAGGAAGGAAACAGAAACCAGCCTATTTGAAAAATTTTGGCAGAGACCATCAACGGAAAAAGTTTAATAAACCCAAAGAAATCCAAACTGCTCAGTCCCAAGTAGCTTCCAAAAAAATAAATGTTGGGGTTGTGGAGAACCCCTGAAATGTTGGGGTTGTGGAGAACCCCATCTTTTGAGGGACTGTCCTCATCCAAACATGCATATGATCATGAGAGATCGAGAAGCGACAACAGTATATGATATAGCCAGAAATATACCAACTATCAGTGCAGCCCTGGAAAATTGGCAAGCAGAACATCAAGCAACCATGGTGGAAATGGAGGGTAAGATTTCTGACCTATCTATTACTGTTCTGATTGATCCAGGTGCTTCTTTGAGTTACATTAGTCCAAGGATTGTAGAAAATGTAACTTAAAAACTGAAAAATTTCCACAGTCATGGTTGGTACAGCTGGCCACTGGAACTAAGAGAAAGGTAACCCATAAACTGCCCAGAACAGTAATCAAATTAAATGAGTTTCAAACATAAGTAAATTTGAATATTCTGCCCTTGGGGTCATATGATCTATTGATAGGAATGGATTGGCTGGAAAAGAAGAAAGCCTTGATGAACTATTGGGATAAGACTTTGCATTGTGTAGATGAGGAAGGGAAACCTTTTATTCTTAAAGGTAAACCAAAACCTATTTCTGTAAGACAAATTTCAGCATTTCAATTAAAAAGAACAGCTAGAAAAGGATACCAAGTTTATGCAGTGCATGTGGAAGAACCAGAACAGAAAATAGAAGAAGAATTACTGGATGCTGTACCAGTAATTAGAGAATTTAAGGAAGTGTTTCCAAAGGAAATCCCTCATCTTCCCCCCAAAAGAGAGATTGATTTCTCAATCGATCTGGTGCCGGGAGCAACCCCTGTTTCCCGAGTGCCTTATCGAATGAGTCCTCCAGAACTAATGGAACTCAAAATGCAATTACAAGAAATGTTAGACAAAGGGTATATCAGACTGAGTGTATCTCCTTGGGGAGCACCGGTGCTGTTCGTGAAAAAGAAAGATGGAACTTTTAGGATGTGCATTGATTATCGTCAACTGAATAAGTTGACCATTAAAAATAGATACCCTTTGCCTAGAATTGATGATATTTTTGATTAGGTGAGAGGAGCTTCAGTATTTTCGAAAATTGACTTAAGGACTGGTTATCACCAGCTTAGAATTAAAGAAGAAGACATCAACAAAACAACTTTTCGAACCAGGTATGGTCACTACGAATTTGTAGTCCTACCTTTTGGTTTGACAAATGCCCCTGCCACATTTATGTGCCTAATGAGCAGTGTGTTAAACAAGTACTTGGATAAATTTGTCCTTGTATTCATAGATGATATCTTAGTTTATTCAAAAAGTGAGGAGGAACATAAAGAACACTTGAGGATAGTATTGCAAACACTAAAGGAAAATCAGCTATATGCCAAGTTTAGCAAATGTGAGTTTTTTAAAGATAAGATCCAGTATTTGGGACATATTGTTTCTGAACAAGGCCTTGCTGTAGACCCTGAGAAGATAAAGGCTATAAAGGAATGGCCTGTACCAACTGATGTTTCAGCAGTGAGATCATTCTTGGGGATTGCAAGCTACTATCGCAGATTTGTAGAAAGGTTTTCAGCCATAGCACATCCCATCACATCACTACAAAGGAAAGGTGTCAAATTTGAATGGACTGAAAAATGCCAAAACAATTTTGACCAATTAAAACTGAAACTTACTACTGCCCCTATACTAATGATTGCAGATCCTGACCAAGAATTTGTGGTATGTACGGATGCCTATAGAGAAGGATTGGGAGGAGTTCTTTTACAAGAAAATTGAGTTATTGCCTATGAATCTAGGAAACTGAAGATACATGAACAGAATTATAGTGCCTATGACTTGGAATTAGCAGCTGTTATCCATGCTTTAAAAATGTGGCGGCACTATCTCCTTGGAAAAAAATTTACATTGATGACTGATCATATTAGTCTCAAATACTTCTTTTCCCAAACTGATTTGAATGCTAGACAAGCGAGATGGTTGTCTTTTTTAATTGAATTTGATATGGATATAAAACATATTAGAGGGAAAGAAAATAAAGTTGCTGATGCATTGAGCAGAAATTCTTGTCAGAATATCAATAGCATTGGAAGTAGTGCTCAGATTGATGTAGAAGATTTGGTGAATAAGGCAGCAATCCAAGACCCAAATTATGAAACACTTCTGGTGAAATTACAGAAGAAGGAGAAAACTGATTTCAGTCAAAACCAAAAAGGACTGATCTGTTATAAAAACAGATTGTATATTCCCAATGTAGTGGCTCTTAAAAGTGAAATTTTGGATGAGTACCACAAGCAGCCATATGCAAGACATCCAGGATATCAGAAGATGTTAACAGCCTTGAAAAAGAAGTTGTTCTGGCCAGGAATGAAGAGAGATGTAGCAGAATATTTAAATAGATGCATGGAATGTCAACTAGTCAAAGTTGAACATTAGCATCCTGCTGGTCTGCTAAATCCTTTACCGATTGCAGAATGGAAAAGGGATACAGTTTCCATAGATTTCATAACAGGATTACCCAAAACCAAACATCAACATGACTCAGTAATGGTGGTAGTGGACACCTTAACAAAAGCGGCACACTTCATACCTATTAAGTCTACTTTTGGAACAACTCAAGTAGCAGATGTGTTTTTAAAAGAAATAGTAAGATTACATGGGGTCCCAAAAGTCATTTTTTCTGACCGAGATGCTAAGTTTACAGCAGCTTTTTGGAAAGGGCTATTTGGAGGGATGGGGACTAAATTGAATTTTAGTACTGCTTACCACCCTCAGACAGACGGCCAAACAGAGAGAACTAATCAGATTTTGGAGGATATGCTGAGAATGTATGTGATGGATAGGCCTTCAAAATGGGAAGACTACTTGCATTTAGCTGAATTTTCCTATAATAACAGCTACCAATCCTCCATCAAAATGAGTCCGTTTGAGGCACTTTATGGAAGGAAGTGTCGTACTCCTTTGAGCTGGAGTCAGCCAGAAGATAAACTAATGTTGGGACCAGATGCTTTACAAGAGATGGAAAGAATTGTTAAACAGATACAAAGAAACATCAAGACAGC
Organism: Pinus albicaulis; assembly: GCA_034641835.2. Taxonomy (NCBI): domain Eukaryota; kingdom Viridiplantae; phylum Streptophyta; class Pinopsida; order Pinales; family Pinaceae; genus Pinus; species Pinus albicaulis. The sequence continues at coordinate 105,710,282 of CM076582.1, forward strand.
CCAAGATCGCCAGAAGAACTATGTTGATAAGAAAAGAGTGCACCGAGAATTTAAAGTGGGGGAGCGGGTGTATTTGCGTATTAAACTAAGAAAGAGCACCCTTTATGTTGGAAGTTGTGCAAAACTGGCCCCTAGATACTGTGGTCCTTTTGAAGTATTAGAAAGGGTGGGACCAGTGGCTTACAAGCTGGCCTTACCACCCCATGTTAGAGTTCATGATGTATTTCATGTTTCATTGTTAAAAAGATATGTGCATGATGCTTCTCACATAGTTAATTGGAATGTTGTACAGGTGGAACCAGAAGGGGATTTTCTGCCAGAACTGCTTCAAATATTGGAGCGGGAAGAAATTAAATTGAGAAGTAGAACAGTAGCAAGAGTAAAAGTGCAGTGGAAGAACTTTACTGCTGAAGAAGCTACCTGGGAAAGGGAAGCTGAGATGATGGAAAAATATCCATTTTTATTTGCCAAATGAACTCTAGTAGTTGAATAATAACACCGAGGACGGTGTTTATTTTCAGAGGGGGAATATGTAACACCCCCAATTCATGTGGTTGAATTTCAAAGTTAGACATTTGGACTTTAATCCTAAGGGGAGTGGACCCCAAAGGATAAATATTTTGTGAATGTAATTAAATATTTAATTGAGGAAATGAATAAAATGATGTGGTGCAGATTAACCAAAATGAGATTTTGAGATCACTTGCTAAATCCATGAGGATGGAAGAGGAAAATATTTCCCCACAATCTTTCAAAAATGCTTGAAATAAATTTATTTTTAAATTTAGATTTTTGAAGAAAAATCTGAATTTCCCCAATGATGAGGAAAGTAGTTGGGAAGAGGTAAAAAAAGCTGGAAAAGCTGAGGAAAAGCATAAAACAGCTTTAAGGAATCCCTAAAATGGGAAGCCTAGGCAAACAGGAAGAAAAGCATCCTGAGATTCTGGACGCAGAATTAGAAACATGCTTTGGGGAACAATAGCTTAAATAATCTGCTCTTGTACAGATTAGGGGTTGATCTGTTACAGGGAGGTGATCTCAGCTCGAGGGTGAGTTCTGGGAGACAGAAGGACTCTAAGGTTGGGAGGTTGGTCAATTGCATGAGTGGTATGTCTTTAAGTTTATTGTTGTTCATTTTATATAGCATGAATTGGCTACATATAAAATTTTACTTTAGATTAGAACATAAATTCTACATTTAACAGAATTGATCAAAAGGAGGTTACCCTTGAAATCATGTATGGTTGTAGAATTTAAATCTATGAAGTAGAATCTTACAAAGTCTCTAAACCAGTGATTCGTTTAAATCTGTAGATACTTATTCTTCACAGGAAAAATTTGTGAACTAGTTTTAATCTACTTCTGTTTCTAGAAAGACTTTAATATACACATACATGAGAGAGAAAATCTGAAGTTCTGCATTATATTGGAAAATAGTAGAAAAAGAATGGTAAATTATACTGTGCATGTAAGCAACATATAGTATAGCAGAGGAAAGAAACTGATCATCTATAGAGATTGATCATAGACAATTACCTTAGGAAACCATTCATCTATTATAGCATCGAATGGAAGTACACAAGAAAGTTAAGAAAATGTCCAACATGCATACTCATCATAGCCTGGCATATAGAAACATATATGTATCCTAGTCTATCCCGATAACCTGAATTAAGAGGGTAAGTGATAGATTATAAATCCCAATGTCTTTTAAACATTAAGATAGGGTTACAGATGCATTCATCCCTTTAGATAAATTGGATACATATGCTGTGCAAATTTATAACAACTTACTTCTTCAAATTTCTGCATGAAGCTACTGTGCCATTTTGTTATAGATAATTATAGCACTCTGGTTATTTAAAATAACAACAAAAACGCAGTTAAACTTTAGGGTCAGCTAAATAAACTGATGAAAGAAATTTAACTGAGATACTGATTTCCCTTAGACATTTAAATGTTACTGTCACTGAAGCTATGGTTTCCTGAAATAGGAAAATCTATTCTACAGTATATTATTCATTCAACTATCACCACATTATAAATATAGTTACCCATGGTATGGCCTGGGAGCCTGAAAGCAATAAACTACACAAAATTATGAATATGTGTATATGTCATACTTATATATATATATAACAACAAAAGAAAAATTTTAAATGCCAACGATTAAGCATGTAGTTCCAGCCAAGTCGGAAGAGACAAGGAGAGAGTACTGCTGGAACATCCTCTTAATAATAATAACTGAAATAAAAAAATTGGGTATTATGAAAACCCAACACGACAGAGGCATATGGATAAGGCAACAGAACAAATCAAGAAACATTCTTACAGTATCCATGAACGAGAGATGTATAAATGTTCGAGAGCGGGAATTAAATTGTAAGTACATCCAATAATTACAATTTCATTATTATAAATTTTCTTGTCAAAGATAAAATATATATCCGGAGAGAAGAACGAATTCTTCGACGATCTTCAATCTTAGACACCCGCAATTAACACGAGGAACCCAATGTTAATGTACGGGAAAGTCTCGTATACGTGGCCAGGAAAGGAGAACACAACGCAAATTAAAATTACTGTGACACAAAGAAACCAATACAAGTCGGACGGCAAGACATGGAGAATAAAACAACATTGAAAAACAACATTGAACCCAGAAAAATAATAACTTAGAAGGGTATCGTACCTCATAAGGGAGAAACCCTTAAACCCTCCTTAACCTACTTCATAAAAATATACAATTCTCATGAATAGAGGTTGACAGGAAGAAGTCAAATAATAATTATAAACCTCCGGAGAATGAACAGTATCCGTTGCGTCCTACGCTTGGTCAAAAGAAACACTTACCAACTCGTGAAGCCGAGAATCATAGTCCCCGTATAGAGCCGAATGTATACGCTCACAAACCCCTTTCAGTTGAGGAGAGGGTTGGGCTACAACGCCAGAACAGCCTGTGTTCAAAATATTCACAAGAAATGTGAAGGCTAGGGAAGAAAACCAAGCCATTCGAACCCCTGAAGCGAAGCACACGCACTCTCTGCAAAACGAAATTAGCCATTCATCATATATATTAAAACCTAGACCGGAGACATAAAACGATAATCCAAAATCGTAGCACTGGTGTGAAGAAATGAGCCAAATTCTCAAGCAGAGATGGGAAGCCTGCGAAATAATATTAGAACGAAAACTTACAAAACGCATATGGAAGGTCTTACCAATCAAGCGAATTAACGCACTGTCATGCGATGAACCAAATGAACAGGGAGGTAAAAGAACCACTGTGACAATACCAAGCTTGATTTATATCAATGAGTCTGGATCAAACAACGAAACCCTAATGATCCAAAGACATCTGAAGCGTACACCTGGCGAGATCTGGAAAGCAAAGCCATGGATCGAATAGTTAATAGGACCTGTACACTATCCGTCCCAAAAATTTAATATGACAAGTATGGAAATAAATGAATATCGACCTGGCCACGCTGTGGATATTGCGTTGGGAACGTAGTAAAATGGTAGAATGAATTCAGTGTTACGTGGAACCAACACCACGTGATCACCAATGAAGCATGATCACCATAACCCATACGACGAGATCAGGACCGGTTTAATGCACAGCGTGGAAGACAGATAGACGTCGAATTTCCAAATTTGATTGCACAGAAGTTTAAATTTATAATTATGTGGAGGTTAAATTTAACATGCCCAACTTCAAATAAATGTTGACAAGACGAAATTAAGAATGTCGAACGAATGCCAGACTGGCATGATTAGTGAGTCGAATTCTGCCAAGGTTATAAGGTTATCAACAAAGGGTAAGAGTGAACGATCGCATAGATGTCCACATGACCGTGGAGCCATAATCACATGAGACCAATGTAGAACCAAATCAAACCCACTTCTATATATGTATATGAAAATCGAATTCGAATTCAAAGGCACGTGATAGAAAACGAAGATTAAATATGGAAGTAGGGGGGGGGAATAGGATTATAATTATATTGATGTAATTATAATTAATATAATTATAATTATTCCAAAAACAACTACCTTGCAAATGTGGTAAGATAAAGGGTAGATATGAATGGCAATTGAAAAGAACAATAGTGAAAAACTACAACGAAATTAATTATGTAAACCTACAACAAATGGACCAAATGCATCATTAGCATTAAACGGGAAAGGATGCAACCCAATAGGGAAAAAAAAAAAATTGTGTCGTAAAGTGGGAGGTGTGACATGGGTGTAGTTATAAATACTCGATAATATAAGTGAATCTCACTCAAAAGGAGTATGTCAGGATAGGCATACAATATTTTTGAAGTGGAATCAAAGATCGAAGGTGCCCAAGGTGCACTGCGGGAACAAGAGAGAAGTATCTAGGTGGTGAAACTTAGTTTCAAGATACTTGCAGGTTAGTGGGTGGGACACTGTGTGATATAGATTCATGTTTCCAAGAGGGGATAATATTTGAATTTGAATACCTACAAGATTTTATAGATGGAGGTATTGTGTGCTCTAGATCCTTGTTGAGTTAGAAGAGACATAAGGGCTATAGTTTTCTCTATAATTTTTTAGGTGGACTAAATTTTGGCTTTGGATTCCTTGTAAGTGGTTTGAGATAGTGTGAGAATTTTATTCCTATGTTAACTATTTGATTGGTATCAATTTGAATTCCCTTGAGCACTTAGCTTCGTAGACTGTGAATCTAGCTCGGGATGGGTCCACTACAAGAAATATTGGAGTGTAGTTTTCCCAAGTTGGATGGAGTGTTGAAGTCCCTCCCTTAGTTTCCAATCATTTATATCAATCAAATAAATACGATTATTTGTACATATTTTAATCTATAAATGGTGAATTATATTGTTATATGTTATAAAATTTTATGTATTGGTGTTGATTGCAAAGGAGTTTGTTATTCCTAGTTTTCTATAATGAGATGGTTATGAAAATCACTCTCTGGGTTGTGAGGGAATTGTAGATATCTATGGTTTCTTCTATGTTATTGAGTTACAGAGATATTTACATGGTATTGTATGAATTCTTTATGTGCTTATATAAATTATTACTGTGTGTGATTTCTATTTTTTAGCGTACTCTCAATTTCATGGATCTTTGAATTTTTAAGATATTGAAAGTATTTTGTAGTAACTAACTTAGTTTTGAAAATGTATGATGTATTAGTGGGTTTGATAACATTATTGGAATCCCTTATATGGAAATATATCATGCTATATTATGTGAATTTATAGTGTAATTCTAACTATAACTTGGATTGTTTCAGTCCTTATTACTGGACATGTAAATAAATCCTTTGAGCACATTTTTGTGTATGAATATATCTAGATTGTTTTCATTGGACTGAGGTTTTCATTCCTATAAAATTTAGTGTTATATAACATTTAGTGTATGAAAAATACTAGGCTTCAAGAAAAACTTAGGCAAATACCCTTGAAATCCTTATAAGTATGTAACTATGAAAACTATAGAAGATTGAACTTGTATCTCGGAACATATGAGTTATTAGTTAGATATTTATATAAAAGCTAGATACATTGTAGGCCTCAAAGATGTATCTAGGACTATATAAATTTTAGTATTTTTCACTTGTGCATATTATGGAATGCACTAGATTTGAAACAAAAAATATATTCAGCACAGAAAGCGAGAAGGGGTGAAAACTGGTGTGGGGCCCATTCTGGGTAGAATCCAATGAAATAATGTTTGGAGGATATATAAAATAGTCTGGGCATCTGAATTGCCTCCATTTTTTCACTTTGTAAATGCATCAGACGTGGTTCAGGTCCAAATATATTTATAGACCTAGGTAATTCAAGAAGACACACATATTAGGAAAGCGTTTGGGGGTTCACAAGGTTGAAGCTAGGTTTCATAACTTGTGTTAAGGATTTAGAGTGGGGCCTAGTGCTATGAAGTAATGTGTGAGGGTCAAAATTTTTAGCTCATGTTAGTATTTGGCATCCAACAAAACAAACTTGGTGCAAGACTGGGAAATCGCGGATGGTAGGTCATGCCTAAATATGTTTTTCATATGTGGTAATCTAGGTGTCCATAGGTATGGACAGTTTTCCATAGTGAAAAATGCATGTGCATCCAAATATCTCCTAAAACCAAACAATGAAGGAAAGTAATGAATTATCACTAAAGGTGTCTAGCTTAGTGGAGCTTGAAAGTTGAGTTAAGGTTGTAATCACCATGAGTGTTTTGTAAGGCTTTGTGGATGCCACAAGAGGATTCTATGGAATTTGGATTGCATGGCATGGAAATATTAGAAGCACAGAACATTGTTATCATGACACGTGGAAAGCAGGAATGGCCTTTTTCAGATGGAAAAGTGACCAATTTTTTGAATGACACGTGTCACCATCAAAGGATACCATGTGGTATGGTGAAAAATGTTTTAACCATTATAAAAGGGCATGACACATGGAGCTACCTAATAAGTTATATTTTGAAGGGTAATATCTCTCAATCTAGAGCTTGGATTGAGATAAAAATTATATAGCCAAAAATATTTTGATAAGCAAGAAGCAATGGTGTTATCCAAAGTTAATTTCGCCAACATTAGGAAACAATAAATTATGTAATCCCATTTCCATAATGAAACCATGGTGGTTGGGATAGTTGAAAGTCACACCACTCATTAGGCTAGAAAATTCCAACTGGTGGGCAGTGATTGATATAGAGTGATATCAAAGTGAAGGTTCTACACTTGAACTTTCGAGATAAAATTGGAGCCTCATTACAAAGTGATTACCAGAAATTTTAGATTAAAATTTCCCATTAAATTTTCACATAAATTTCATGTCATAATATGTAAACCAATCAAAATCATATAAATTTAAAAATAGGTACATGTAAATATTTTGGAAGGAAAAGAAGAAAATCTCCTTTTTTAATTATATTTTTAGCTTATCTCCTTATAGGTTTAGTCAAATTTCACGTGTATACACTCGTTGGATGCTGAATTAAATTACGCATCCAACGAGTACCCATCATGCACACTTTTGAGAAGACCTAAAACAATAAAAATTGAAGATACATTAAAAAAACATGTTCACACATTTTTTAATGTATCTTAAATTTTTATCAATGTGGGTACTCGTTGGATGTGTAATTTATCTCTGCATCCAACGAGTGTATACACTTCAAATTTGAGTAAACCTATAAGGATATAAGCCAAAAAAATACAATAAAAAAAGTAGCTTTTTTTTTCTCCAACCAAAATTTATAACTGTGATTTTATTATTTTAACTATTATTTTATTAATTTTCCCTAAGAGGCCACTTTTAGGCTGAACTTTCCTCTAATTCAGATATCAGAGTAAAGGCTCTACATTTGACCGTTGTGAATAATATTGCAGCTCTGTTATAGAGTGGTAATTTATCAATGCACCTAGGTTGATCACTTGGACTAAACGAGCCTAAGATGACAAGTTTAGAGCTTTGTTGCAAAGTGTGACATCAAAGCACTCAAGTTCAGTGCTTCGATTGGATTGGTTGAAGAAAGATGAAATGAAAAGTGAAGGTTCTACACTAGACCTTTGGGGATAAAATTTGGAACTTTGATATAGAGTATGGTAGTTAAATGATATTTGGTGTTGAGTACATTGTGTTTGTAAATTGTAGAGTTTGAATGGTGATTATGTGTTGTATGCATGTGTTGATATTGGAATTTTGAAATGACGGGAATACAAGATTATGATATGTTAGTTATTTTTCTAACTACGATAATAACTTTCATATTTTATGATTGCTATTCTTCTTGAAAACATGATTTCAACTTAGTGATGATATGAATATAAAAATGCTGAAACGCACTTTTGATTCCTAGAATATATGGCTGATATGAGTTCTATATGTGTGAACAGTAGAAGATCACATTACATCATTCCAGCATGTATAGTTTTGGTGTGGAAAGGTAACATGTCAATTTTTTTATGCTAATGTAATTGGAAGTTAAGTGTGTGTGACAACACATAATATGACCAAATTGCAACAATAAATAAAAGGATGGGAATAAATGTGGCACACCATAGTGTGGATGAAGTCCTTCATGAGAAAGAAAGGGAAGTTCCCCTGATATAGCATAGATCTTCCATAGCTTGAAAGCTAAGTTGAAGATATGTAAGATATATAATAAAAGTCTCAATAGAACGAAGTATTGGCAAGGTTGAACACAATATTTCTAAAATATTTGTCATACAAGCAAGATTTGGTCTAACAAGCATAAACCTCTAAAGATATGGAGGAATTCCATGATGAGTGTTAGGTAAATTGACTTGTGATTATATTCAAGTTTGACCAATGATGGTTTTGGGGCACATGGTATTGTGCACCCATGGTAACCGAAATTATCTACACACGAATCTTATAACAGAAAATAAACAATAGTGAGAGCATAAAACATAAAATAGATAAACAAAGAGATTTTACCCTGGATCCCAAATCGGGATGACCAGCTTGATATTTCATTATATTCCTCTTAGTGTTACAACACATATATATACATGTCTAAGCATACATAAACCCTAATCCATTAACCCTGGATTAGATCATAGCTGTAGATCCCTTGATCAGATCTACAAAATACCAGGCACCAAAAACCATCATACCCCAAAACCATGTGCAAAACCATGGGCACGGAATGCCCACCAAAAATTTTCACCAGGGCGTTGCCCCGGACCCCGACAGGGGGGGCTACCACTCCCCCTCCGACCCCCCCATTGCACCCAGCACAAAGGGGGGGCTATCGCCCCCCCTCTTACCCCCTCACGCGTGATTAGTTGTGGAAATAATATAACACATACCTAAGATTCTCCCACTTTTTGTTTTCTTTCCGCAGGGGGCCATATGAGAGCTTAGTTATTGGCCCAATTCTTCAACACCCATTGTTTCTCTACACCAAGAGAACTTCTGAGTGCTCACTGACTTCATCAATGCATCTGAAACATTCTTCAAAGTGTCCATCTTTACCAGCAACACCCTTTTGGCCTCAACCATGTCTCTAAAAAAGTGATATTGAACATCAATGTGCTTTTTCTTTGAATGATAACCAGGGTTCTTAGCCAAGAAAACTGCACTTTGGCTATCACAGTCTATCCTTATATCTTGTTGCACCAACCCCATACTTGAACACAATATCTGCAACCAAACTGCTTCCTTGCTTGCATGAGTGGCTGCCATGTATTCTGCCTCTATAGTTGAAAGAGCCACTACAGACTGTCTTTTACTCATCCAACTGACTGTGCCTCCAAATAGGCTAAACACATACCCACTTGTAGATCTTCTTTGGTCCATATCTCCATCCAGTCTGCATAAAAAAAACCACAAATTTCTAACATTCTTTCCAATCCTTGTCTTCCCTGCTAGCAAAATCCATAATCACTAGTGCCACGTAAATATATGAAAACCCGCTTCACTGTTATCCAATGCTCCTTTCCTGGGTTTGACATAAACCTACTCAATACTCCCACTGAATGTGCAATGTCTGCTCTATTACATACCATTGCATACATCAGGCTACCCACTGCACTTGCATATGGAACATGGGACATATCCTCCTCTTCTTCTTGTGTCTTGGGACACTGTTCAGCAGACAGATTTACACCTACAGGAATAGGAAGATTCACCAGTCTACTATCTTGCATATTGAACCTCTACAATATAGTCTCGACATACTTCCTATGGTTTAACCAGAGCTTCCTCTTTTCCCGATCTCTCTTAATTTCCATGCCCAAAATATAGTTTGCAGCACTAAGATCCTTCATGTCGAATTTGGAGAACAGTTGGGTCTTCAAATCTTGGATAATTTCTTTGTCATTTCCAATAAAAAACATATCATCCACATACAAGACCAAATAAATAACACGATCACCAATTAATTTAAAATAAACACAGTGATCCTCCTTGCTTCTGGTGAAGCCAAGTCCCCGTATATAGGTATCAAATTTCCGATACCACATCCTTGGTGACTGTTTTAACCCATACAGAGACTTCTTCAACCTGCATACCAGTTCTTTCTTACCCTTCACCATAAAGCCTTCAGGTTGCTTCATGTAGATCTCCTCTTCTAGATCCTCGTGAGGAAAAGTTGTCTTCACATCCATCTATAAATGATAAAATATAAGAGTATTATGGAATTATATGTAAACAGATTAAACATATAATAAAGAAGAGGATTTTATGTACCTTGGGATAAAGTAAATGAAACTGATGATGGAATCCTTTTTAAACATGGTTATAAAAGGTAAGGTGGTGTCAAAATATATAGTAAAAATGATACATAGTGAGTCCTAACAGCCACTGGGAATGCCCTTTTGCTACCGACCGAGCTTTGTATTTCTCCACCTTGCCTTCTACATTCATATTCTTCTTAAACACCCATTTGCTCCTGATGGGCTTCCTTCCAGTCGGCAACTCCACCAGATCCCATGCCTCATTTTTGTGCAAGGATGCCATTTCATCAACCATGGCCTCCTTCCAGAGTTTTCCATCCTCTGAATCTACTGCCTCCCTGACATTTCTGGGATCATCATCAGTTATAGTTAAGGCAAAACCTGAACAGAAAGCAGATGGACTATACCTTTCTGGTTGCCTTCTTTCCCGAACTGATCTTCTCAAAGCTGGAGTTTGTGGCTCTTCCTCTTCTGAATCTTCTTCTGTTGTAGAGTCTGATTCATACTCCTTTAGCTCAAACTCTATCTTCTTAGGTTCCTTTGGTATGACTTCATGTTTAACAACATCTTTCACCTCTCTAAACACCACATCTCGGCTGTACACAACCTTCCTTGTTTCCGGGTTCCAAAGCTTGTAACCTTTTAAATCATCCTTATACCCAATAAAGATGCACCTTTCAGATTTATTATCCAACTTGGTCCTTTTCTCCTTTGGAACATGTACATATGCATCACATCCAAATACCCTTAGATTTGAAAGAGAGGGTTTCTTACCAGTCCATACCTCATGTGGGGTCTTATCCTCCAACGCTGACGAAGGTGATCTGTTAACTAAGTAACATGCAGTCTCCACTGCCTCTGCCCAGAATTCTTGTCCTAAACCGGTACCACTGAGCATGCTTCTTGCCTTTTCCATCAGTGTTCTGTTCATTCTTTCTGCAACTCCATTTTGCTGAGGTGTGTATGGAGTAGTTTTCTGCCGTGCTATACCACACTTCTTACAGAACTCTTCAAATTCCTTCTTGCAGAACTCCCCACCATTATCTGTCCTCAATGCCTTTATCTTCTTCTCTGTCTGGTTTTCCACCAGAGCCTTAAATTCTTTAAATTTGTCAAAGACTTTAGATTTCTTCCTCAAAAAATATATCCATGTATTCCTTGAGAAGTCATCTATGAATGAAACATAGTACACAGACTTTCCCAGTGATGGAACTGACACAGGTCCAAACACATCACTGTGCACAAGTTCTAATATCTTATTCACCCTCTTAGCACCAGAAGGAAAACTCACCCGATTCTGCGTCCCATATACACAATGTTCACAGAAATTGAAATCCAGCGAGAAATTAGACATACCTTCTACCATACCATTTCTATGTAGTATCTGAAGGCCCTTCTCTCCAATATGTCCAAGCCTTTGATGCCATAGCATGGTCTTTTCTCCAGACACAGCTAGGCTTTCCGTCCCACTTTCAGGAACCACAGAACTGTTACACCCATCAATAACTGTGCTACCTTGTAGCTTGTACAGAGTTCCAGTCCGAACTCCCCGCATTAATACCAGTGCTCCCCGAACCATCTTGCAGGCATCTTTCTTGAACACTATTTTTACACCTGCATCATCCATCTTGCTTACAGAAATCAGATTTCTGGCCAATGCAGGAATATGCAGAACACCAGGAAGTGTTCTAATCCTTCCACCTTGCAGCTTCAGCTTGACTTTTCCCCGTCCGACGATTCTGGCCTTCCTATCATCCCCTAGGAAGACATCACCACCATCATATTTCTCATACTCGCAAAACCACTCCCTATGGGGAGTGAAGTGAAAAGATGCACCTGAGTCAATCAACCATGACTCATGATCTACATGTGTATTTGAAGAAGAAGCCAAATACACATCCCCACCTTCATCCAAGGTGGTTTTTGCCTCTGCAGAAGGAGCATCATCAGATCCCTTTCCTTTCTCGGGAGCTTTAGATCTACAGTCCTTTTTGTAGTGCCCTTCCTTTCCGCATTTCCAGCACACCTTTACAAAATTTCCAGGAGATTTAGATCTCCCTCTAGATTTGGATCTCCCACTCAAAACCTTATTCTTGTTTTTGTTTTGGGACCTTCCTCGTACAGATAAGGCATCTCCATTCTGGCCCTCCATATTTCTCCGTCTCATTTCCTCCGACAGCAAGGCTGAGACAATGTCATCAAAATTCAAGGTAGTTGTATTGCTACCTATTGCAATAACCAGACTGTCCCACGAGTCTGGTAGAGAACACAATAAAATGATGCACTTATCTTTATCTGAGATTTTAATATCAACAGATGACAACTGAATTACCACAGTATTGAAGGCATTCAGATGCTCTGTCACCAAGTCTTCATCCTTCATCCTCAGGTTATATAACTTTTTCCGTAGGAACAACTTATTCACCAGAGACCTAGATTGGTAAAAAGTCCCAAAATTTTCCCACAAATTATCCACCGTAGCTTCCCCAGATACATTCAACAATACTGAATCCAAGACACACAACCGTATTTTGCTCTTAGCCTTCCGATCTAGTTTCTTCCAGTCTTCATCTAACATTTTCGTTGGTTTAGTACCTAGATATACCATGATCCACTGATATTTATCCACTAGCAGATCCTCCATCTTGAGCTTCCACAACTCAAAAATCTGACCATTAAATTTCTCGATCTCTATCTTTCCACCGCTCACCATCTTCTTTCACCGCAAGAATCAATCCCGCATATCTCCCACTGAACAGGGTGTACCTCAGGCCTAAGAAAAAAACCCTCAACAGCAAAGGCATCCCCTTGAAGCCGAAACAACTATGATACCATTTGTTAGAAATTTACCAGAGAAATAATAAATTTACCGAGAGGAACAAAAAACCATAAAATAGCTAGCAACAAATCATAAACATAAATAAAGATGTTTATCCGGAAAAACCACCAAATCTCAGGAAAAACCCAGCTAATGAAATTTCATTAAGCATTGGCCAAAACCCTGGCCAATTTAGCCAAGTGAGCCTTCACCCCTCACCTCCAGGCCTACATTAATATGAAGTCCTCTGAGCCTTTTATAGGCTCAATTACATGCAATACCATGAGCTGAAAACCATGGGTGCACAATACCATGTGCCCCAAAACCATCACTGGTCAAACTTGACTATAATCGCAAGTCAATTTACATAACAATGAGAAGGTGAGAAAGGAACATTATAATGTTGGAGAGAAAATACAACCATTTTTATGTTTTCAGTATGGAGAAACACATCTAAAGAAATATATCCCTGACAAACATCGAAAGACGAAGAACAGTTCATGTGAATCCTAGGCACATGACACAATATTCTATAATAAAAAAAGGGATGAGGAAGATCCCACCAAGCTCTCTAAAACACAAAAAAAATCCTTCTTGGACTATTTAGAGCGATTTTGGAATTATGAGGCTAATATAAACCTTGGAAATGAATCCAGAAATTTTTTGTGAATTATTGTTAATGGACAAAATCAACACCAAAAGTCAAGGAACTAAGTTGTAATGGACTAATGGATGAGATGTAGAGTGAATGTTTTACATTTTTCTGTTGTTATTATTAGTTGCAAGTTTCTTATTGTTTTTGTTTCTTTGGATTGAACATGGCCATGCTACCTTGCATTGTTGTCTTATATTGTTGTTTTGTTATTTTCAATATTTTTTTCTTTATTATTTCGTTTGGTGGTTTTGTATTGGTGGTTTGTTTAGTGTGGTAAAGGAAAGGAAAAGAACTATTGGAGAAGTGCTAAGTAAAATACTCCCAAAATTCAAGACCATGATTAAACCCTATGCATAATATAAATGAAAATAGAACGTAGAATAGGATGAATCGACATCTAGGTGGTCCTTGTTGTGTGCATATGAAAAAAATAAGCCATGACATGAAAATTATGAGAATAACGTAAGAAGGGAGCTTCATTGTTTCAAATTTTTGCATGGCTAATATAATTGTTTATTTTATTTTCTATGAATATAAGGAAGATAAGAATGTGAAATAAAGGTATAAGGATGTGAATTGGTCTAAAAGTTCATGAGTTGAGAGCCACCATAGTAGTAATATAAGTGATTAATCTTTAAAAATATGATCACTATGTGAATGGTATGAAAATATAATTTGTACTTACCATGCTTTGAGTAACATACAAGGTTACTTAATCAATTTCCCATTGGTCATGTGTGTAGGAATGAACTATTGCTAATAATTACAATTACTGATATGTTATGTTTATGGTCTTGAACCTTTTTTTGAGAATGACTGAAAATGATAAAGGATGGGAATTGACATCTTATTCTTAGCTTGGATGAGGACATGATGAAAGGTTATGCAAATGAATATACCCTTATGAGGTTTTAATTTAAATTTATGAATGGTGGAGTTGATAAATTTATGACTAATGTGTGAGGCTATGATCATTTCAGGAAAAACTAAGTATTACAATGGAAGGAACGTTATCAACTGGATAGACACTTCAAATGGCCTCAACTCAAAGTGCTCATAGTTACAACCAAGAAAATGAGGAAGTAGTAAGCCAAGGAGAAAATGAGTAAAGGAAAGGAATTGGGTTAGAATTCCATTATCTAAATTTGAATATTATTGCTTGAAATAAATGTATGCTTTCCATCAATATAAAGAAGTGGTATTGTGAAGGTAGGAATCCTTTGGTATGAAACCTTGCAATAACTTGTGTGATTCTTGCTAAGAGGAATTAAGAACTAAAACACTATTAAATTTAGAGATATTCATTTGTCATTTTTGACTCATTGGTTTGCCAAAATAATGTTTGTTTTGCATTATGAATGCTCAAAATAAATATGATGCACATGTACACTGCAATGATAGTGTCATTTCAATTCATTTGAATTTTGTTCGAGTAATAGAATTATTATGGGTGTAAAAATTATGAACTCGCATCAGGTATAAAACATTGATGTCCATGGTTACAATGTTCCTAAGGACATACTAAGGACAATGTTCCTCAAAGGGGGTGTGTTCTATGAAAACCATTTTTTCTACCCATCTTATTAAATTCAGCAAGAATTGTACTTCATGAAGATAGTATGTAAATGTAAAAAAAATGATTGGGTTGAGAGGAGTAGAAATAGATTCAAATGTTTGAGGAGGATTTTCTTGGGAAGTGATTAAAGTTGAAGGGCTCTATTTAATACGCCACAACTTCTTCGACTAAAATTAATGGCATGCACAATAGGAATGGAGGTGGAGTATGGGTTCCCTAAGTAAATAATGAACCCCATACCACCACTTTCCTCATGGGGTGTACTAGTGTGTTCAACAAGCAAGACACATACAAGGAGTTGGAAACCAAAGAGGCTGACAAGAATAAAGCTGGGATGACTTAGCTAGACTATGAATGTAGACATGGAATGTGTGTTGTGTATGAAGAGTATGCTACAGTAGGAATATGGGAGTTGTGAGTGCACTTTCAGAAATATAATTCAAGGGGGAAACATAACCATAAGAGTGAAATTCATTCACAGGGAGTATGTAAGGATAGGGATACAATATTTGTGAACTGAACTTGTAGAAGGAAGGACAACATCGAAGGTTCAAGAAGACAAGTAAATTTCACTCAGAGGGAGAATGTAGTGATAGGCATAAAATATTGTGAAGTGGACTCACAGAAGGAAGGAGCTAAAGGAACAAGACAATAAAAAGAGAAGATTATATAGGTGGATACACAGAGGACATGGTTTTTTATACCAATCAGAAGGTAGAGTCAATGTAGGATCTAGATTCCCTATAAGTACGCGAGAAAAATTTGAACTCTGGATTCGTAGGTGAACTTGTTGATTGGCATCGATGTGAATTCCCTTGAGCACTTAATTCCTCATACACTAAATCTAGCTTGGGGGTGGTTAGCTGCAAGAAATATTACAGTTAGTTGGCTTATGGTTGAATAGAGAGTTGAAGTACCTTCCTTACTTTCCAGTTATTCAAGTTAATCACATAAGTAAACTTACTTGTACCTATATTTTACTATGAATGGTGAATGATATTTTTATGTGTTATCAAAAAGTATGTATCAATATTAAAAGGGGTGTGTTATTCCTATTTTTCTATAATGAGATTATTTTGACAATGAATCTCATGATTATGAGGGCCTTGCAGATCCCTGTGGATGTTGGCATGGTCGTAAGTTAAAGAGATATTTACTTGGTATTGTGTGAATGCTTCATGTGATTTGATACCTTGTTATTGTGTATAATTTCCACTTTTTGACATGCTATGGATTTCATAGATCTTTGACTACTTAAGCTATTGAATGTTTTTCTTAGTAAAGGACTCATGATGTATAAATGCATGATGTATTAGTGGGCCTGATAACATTAATAAGATCCCTTTCATGGATGGATATGATGCCATTGTATATGAATTTACAGTGTAATTTAATACATAACTCGATTTCTTTTAGTGTCTATTAGTGGGCATCTCAATAGCTCCTTTGAGGGAATTATTTTCTACATATATGTTTTCATTTCTAGGGTTGGAATTAGGGTTTCATTCCTATAAAATTTAGTGTTCTGGGAAACATTGGGCTTTAAGGAAATATTTTGCAGAGCTCCCAAAAAGTCTTAGAAGCTTCTATGTATTATAGAAGATCAGACTTGTACCTTAGGATGGATGAGCTACTAGTGAGATATTTTAATCCAATATGGATGCATTGTAGGCCTTGAAGTTGTTTCTAGGAGTATAAAAATTACAGTAGTTTGCATTTGTGAATCTTATGAAATGCACCAAATATTAAATAACCAGGATATTTTGTTAGGAATGAGAGAAGAGTTGAAATCCATTGTGGGGCTTTCTTGGGGTGGAGCTAGATGAAATGTTGTATGGTGGATGTATCCAAGAGTCTATGCATTCAGTCGGTTTGTAGTTGTGTACCTTGAAATGTACTCAGATTTCATATAGGTCCAGGTACATTTATGCACATGGGTAATCAAGGAATTCATGCACATTAGGAAAGCGTTAAGGGGTAAGATAAGGATCAAGTTGGATTTCATAACATGTTCAAAGGATATGGGGTGGGTTCCAATGCTCTAAATTAATGTATAAGAGCGGAATATGTTGGCTCATGGAAGTATCGAGAAATCCGAGAAAAATGGCTTGGCACAATTCTAGAAAATCCAAAATGGTGGTCCATGCCCAAATATATCTATGAGATGTGATGATATGGGGGTGTCAGGAATTTTCCACAATGCAAAATGCACGCACACCTGAAAATCCCCTAAATATGGATAGAAATGGAAATTGATGAATTGTGCTAAGGGGGTTAGGTCCAATGGGTTTTGCGATCTGGACTAAAGTGGTAAATTCCATGAAGTTATGGTAAGGGTGTGTGGATTCCATGTGAGGAATACAAGGGAAGTTTATTGAATGGTGTGGCAAGAATCATGATATGGAACACTATGAGTGTGACACGTGACATGAGGGAATGTCATTTTCTAATGGCCAGGTGACCAATATTTGGATGACACATGGCACTATCATAGGATGTTGCATGGTAGGGTGATGAAGGGTTTAACCATTTGCCAAGAAGGTGCCACATGGCATCACTTGATTGGTTAAACTTTGAAGGGGCACATCTCTCAAACTAGAGGTTGGATTGAGACAAAAATTATATCGTCGAAAAGCTCTTGATGAGTATGAAGCAATAGTGTTATTCAAAGTTAATTCCATCAACTTTGGGAAAGAAGACATTTTGTAACCACATTTTTTTAATTAGACTATCACGGTTAGGTTAGTTAAAAACAACTTCCATTAGCCTAGAAAATTCCAAGGGGGTAAGAGGGAGTATTAAATAGCCAAAGTAAAAAAAGGTAACTTCTCTCATTGTTTCGGGAGTCTCTATCCTTCTTACCTCTTCAAGAGACAAAACATTGAAAATAATTAGGAAAGTAGCTAAAGGATTCTATTCAACAACATATGCCCATGTTCCTAGTGATTTGAATCAGGAAACTCAATAATATCCTAATGAAAGGTGTAAATTAAGATTGTCATATTTTAAAATCAATAATGTGTTCTATTTCTTAGAGATAAACAATTGCCATTACAAGCCTCTCATTATGAATCAATTATTGTATAAGATAAAATGTTTTTTGGGGTCAATTTAATTCGTTATATATGTACAAAACTTATTTCTTTTTTGTTATCTAGTGGAAAAATATAAAGTTTTGCTAAATAAAATAGCTCACAATTGTTTTTGTAATATATAACTATGTGCTACCTAATATATATTTTCTTTGATCCACTAACATATTTAAATATAAAATTATAATGTTTTATAATTATAATTATATTAAAATTATTTTAGTAATGAGTGTAAAATTTGTAAAATTATGTTAAAAACAAGACTTTATTTTGACGAATTGAATATATATAGAGTCTCATTTTTAACATAATTTAACCAATTTTACACTCACTAAATCATTGTATATATAATTTTCAAACATTAATATTTTAATCAAATATTTAATTCCACATTAAAATTTATATATTTTAAATAAACTTATTAAATATACTGATAAAAAAATTGATAAAAACCTAAAAATAAATATATCAGAAACATCTTTGTAATAAAAGCCTTCTTGAACTTCAAGAAAATAAGCGTACTTAACACATCTGTTAAAAATATTAAAATTAAATACTAAAAAATTGTTTTCATACGAGCTCATGAATCCTATGGCTCTATAACTTGTTGTGAGGTTAAGGAAAAATATTAAATTCATCTGGATATACTCTGATGATTTTATCGTAGTTTGAAACCGTTTCTTACTTTCATCAAAATTAAAATACAAACCCTAATTTAAATGAGGCTATGGCTCTCTCATCAAAATTTAAAATTCAATGATGGCTCTCATATATCAGAGTTTTGCTGAAAACATATTCAAAGATTTGGCACTTACCGATTGCCAAGGAGATGTTGCATCCGGATTATAAGATCCACTTCTTCAGGCGAAATGTTTCCACGCTTGATGTGTGGACGAAGATAATTCACCAACGTAATCTACAGCTCTTCCCAGAGCGCTCCAAACCTGCAATTAACTTCTTGGACATAATTAAAGTGACCTTATCCAGGGTACATATGCATTTAACAGGACACTTTGTATACCAATTAATCATGTATCTGTGACTACCGTGGATTAATTTTTAACCTAAAATATATGGTGACAGAACACTCACGTTTAGGTTACTTGGGAAAATTCATTGAATTTAACATTGGCTCTATGAATATTATATATGGGACGATAAAGTTGGATTTGTATGTCAGAACCCTAGCGAGCTTGAAAAGATATTGCTTAGTGAAATAGTTCTAATACCGCTATATCAATTGGATTTTTAAGCATGGCTCTTAGATCCATAGATTCATGTTTATGTAGACAACTCTCTGTTTAAAATGTAATATTTTTGATGATATGACTGCTTAAGCAATCGTACATTGTTATAGATGGACATGTTCTTGTTTTTTGTCCACGTCCCAAGATCGGATTTGATCTCCCTACAGGATACTCAGAAAGTTTTTGTAAATTTTTCAAAAAGTTTATGTTTGGGGGATATAGTTGCTTTTGGTACATAATATATAACTCGAGTATTTTTCATGTTGAAAAAGATCCATTTTAAGTACGGGTGATCTAACATGAGCCCCGAAAAGGGATCAAATTTCTTCACGTCTAATAGGATCAAATAAACTTTTTAACTTTTTAACTATAAGAACATAAACTTCTTACTCATACAATTTTTTTACTTTTACTTTACAACATATTGTTTTATTTATTTATTTATTATAATTGATCTTATTATTCTATTTAGAACACAATTTTAGTTTCAAATAAATGTTTTAACTATAAGAACATAAACTTCTTACTCATATAACTTTTTTACTTGTAATTACTTTACAACATTTTTTTTGTTTTTATTATATTATTCTATTCAGAACACAACTTTTATTTTTTATTTTTATATATGGACAAACTCATACTATGGTGTAGAATGAGCCTCTAGGCTCAATAATTATTAAATGTATAGTAGGGATTTAACCTAATATTAAACCTTAATATTAATTTAACTTCACTTTTGTAAAAAAATTATTAAAATTATTGAACCAACCACAACACCAATAATTACTTTTGGCATCAAAATAGCATAGTGTTTCTGCATAATAATAACTTATAAAAAAAAACCTCAATCCCTAACATATACATGATTTCTCATATTTGAAGTAACAACTAATTCTAATATAAATCTAAAAAAGTATATAATATACTTTAATAACACTAATATCAAAATTCCCTGTTGTGTGTGTCCAATGAATAAGACAGGTGGGTAGCGAACAGTTATGGTCGGACCAGCCCCAAGCCACACACCCGCCAACTCATTAACCTCCCACGCTCGAGAGGTAATGATTCTCGGGGCAGGAGCACGTACGACAGAAAAGGTACCTCATAAATACGCATTGGACGAGAGGCAGCTCATTCGGCATTCACAGGCGATGGTGAAGGTTGATGATTTGGTCTTCGTAGATGAGCAGAAGCTCGCTCTCGAGGCTTGGCTTGAGCTTCGCCGGTAGGAGACAAGGTGGGTGCAAGTGGAGACAGGCAGCTATGGCTGGCATCTGAATTCCTGGAGAAATAGTACGCTACACCAGGGGATGGGCGAAGGTGGTGAGGGTGATTTCTGAGCGAAGGGAGTGCCTGTTGACGGGTGGTTCTCGTGCTCCGCTCGGGTGAGAGAAGCAAGTTAGTGGTTTGGGTAGGAAGGGTCCTACCCCAGTGAGGCCACAGGGTGGTTTTAGCTTGGGCTCATTCAACACTTCGACTCTCCTACTATTAGCATTTGTGGAAGGTGGAGAATTCACACCTAATCTGAGGGTGGTGTTGCAGCTAGTGGCGGTATAGTGAATCTCATCCACGACGCTCGAGAGGTGTTCAACGATCAACTTGGCCGAGGTTGGAGGGACAGTACAATGGTTTTAGGGGATTTTGGGCCCTCGGTGCCTCCTCGCTGCAGCCCAGCAGAGGGTGTGGGGGTGTTAGACGAGTGCATGCCGAAAGAGAGAAGTTGTGCTGAACGTGATGGTCTAGGGCACGACATGGTGAATTGCCAGGTATCTGGGGACTCGAGACACTCAAAAATCCACCGAGAGTCAACATTTGGTGGTAGCCATGGCAGTATCTCTGACTCAGTCACTGGGACAAGTTGAGGCTCCAACCACCCTTGAATCAATTTCTTCCCAATTCCAGGATATCTAACTCAACCTGGACACTTTGCACCAACAAATGTATTAAGATCGTAATAAATTCATGGCCTACATTAATTCGATTCAACACCTGCAGAATGAGACCCTTGGAGCTCTGGAGATTTTGCGTCGTCTTATGCGGCGCTCTCATGGCCACCTCCAAGCTTTAGAGCCCCAAGTGGACCATATTGACGACCATATGGACAACTAGCGACACATCTTCGTGGCTCCTCCTTTAGGTCCTCTTCACCCTCCTCCGTGATGATAATGTTGTTTTCGTTGTTTTGTAATTTTGTATGGAAAATAACCAAGAGCATTGTATGCCTTTGCAAGCACCCAAGTCTTTCTAGGCACTTCATGCCTTCTAGGTTGCCTAAATGTAACATAGCTATGTTTTTCTCTAGCATAAATTTTGATATGATAATATAAACTAGACTTTGACTGACACAAAAAACACTAATATCAAAATAAATATATATAGTATACCTTCTATATATATATGCTGGAGGAGCATTCTTGAAGGTTTATAAGACCTAGGATTCTTATCACACATTTACTTAAGGGAATGGGTTCTCTTAATTATTTTGTTTATTTTCCCAAGGTTTTTTTTAGTTCTAAAGATATTTAAATGTAATTTGATTAATGAAGAATATCTCGTGAATTGTAGAGATCTTGGGGATGAGTGAGTAATCCTAGGAAGAGCAAGGATTTTCTAGATCTAATATATCTTAGGAGTTGTTAATCAGGGTTTTGTGGATCTGAAACAAAATCTGGTATCAAAATCCTTTTCTTTAAAAATGTAATTTGGTGAGAAATGAAGGTTGTATTGTGTGAGTGTGAGAGTGAGAAGAATGTAATGATTATCGAGCCATCAAGGGTCAGAGGGAAAAAGACAAAAACTCTATTTTTATTTTAGCAATTTTAATTCAAGAATGATTGTTTTTAGAAAAATATGTTAATCAATTACTTCGGGAATTCATCCTTCAACATCTGTTGGTTGCGGGATTCCTTATATAGAGACGTTGTTAAGATTAAGAGACCCAGCTGTTGTGAAATTGTTGTCCATAACTCTCTTTCCTATTTGAGAGCCAATCTATTATTCACAGTTAGGCCGAATTCATTTCATATTCTCAAAACCGTAGAGTAATATATTTTATGAAATCTTTCAAAAATATAGGTGAATAATTTAAAAAAAAAAACTATTTACTACAAATTTTGTTAGGCATTTGGTAACCAAATATTTGATTCTAGAAATGCTGGAATTGTTCTTCCTTTAACTACTATCAAAGGAAACCGATTTTGAGATCTGATGGACTAAGGATTTGATCATCTCTACAGGAGAAATTAATCAAATCAAGTGATGTTATGGTGTAGATTTGGAAGGATATTCTAAAAAAATTCATAGATCACGGTAGGGAGAAAACACAGAGTCAAGTAACGCACATGGAATAAATGATCTATCTCTTGCATGGTTAAACAAGGAATCTCAAGGCCATTTCCAGATTTCAAGTTTCTCATCTGGTGAAAAACCTAAATTTCTTGAAATTAGCTATGCATATGCTATGCACAACCTTGAGACGCTACCCTTTCGCTGAAGACACTACCCTTTTGCTGAAGACTATACACATTTCGTTGTGCAAGTGCTACAAATACTATGGAAATGATGCGTATAGACCTAAGGTGTTGCACATATAGTTATGACGCTACTCTACCTTAACACTACGTTTTCACCAACAATAGTTCTAACTTTGCATTTTCACCTGCAAGCTCAGTGAATGATCAATGTAAGCTCTATCAGATTTGTAAAGGTGGATAGAGGTAAGGATAATATATTGAAGGTTTCATGATGTATGAACTAGGTTCGCTTCAGATCTGTGTAAGGAATTGCAGGGAGGCTTTGTGTGAAGTGTGATTATTTTATTTTTCTGTGAAACAAGTGTGCTGGTATCTAGCAAACAAACAAACCACAGTGGGGATTTTGTCTTTTGGGTGGTTGAGGATCGTTGAGACTAAATGATGAGGAAATTTAATGTTGGCATAATCCCATCAGATGGAGTTTTCAAAACTCAATTCGGGGTATAAATTGTGTAGTTTTTATTGTTGTAGGTAGAGAAGAATTGACGAGAATGCTGACTCCCAAGAATTGATTTTTTTTTGTATACAACTAAAGTTTCATAAGTATTCTATCAGTGCATCATTTAGTATCAGAGAAAGACTAGTGCTCTTTGGAGTTTTTTGTTCAGAGACTTAATTTTATTCTCAGTATGTGTGGAATTTGCATTAGCAATAGATCGAATTACAGAGGGTTATGATATGAAAGGAATTGGTCATTGGGAGATGAGAACAAGAAATATTTTATGTAGAAAAGAAATCTGAATTGTAGACAAAGCAAGATATTTACATGTGTAAAGAAGATAAGAATCCCGAAATACTGCAGGAAATGAAGACTTCGGTCATTTCATTCAAGGCAGAATGTGGAAAAATGTTTGAGGAAGACAAGATTAGGCAAGGATGTTGTAAGTTTTAAAAAAATTAATGATATATGTAGGTGAATGCAAATAGCAACAAGAAATTGAAGTGAGGTAGATGTGACAAAGGACAAGGGAGTAAGTGAAGAAATTGTTGCAAGAGATGTTGTAAGGTAATGAAGAGAACATGGATGTTCTCAGAAGAAAAAGAAAAATATTTGGAAGAAGAATTGAATTGCAGACACTAAAAACTAAAGCAACATGTTTATTGTCCAAGGCAACAAAAGCTTAAGGGGATAATATCATTGGAATATCTCTCAGGTATGAGTTATATTTTGATATTTGGTATAATTTGAATTATTTTCATAGTGAAGAGAGTGATAGCAGCCAACACACAGCAGCAAACTGTGTAAATGGAAGAGAAGTTGTGTTAGTGGCAAAACTTAGCAAAGAAGATTATTGTAGAAAATAAGAGAATAACGGAGTTTTGAAAACATAGGGAGAGGAAGGTGAACAATTTTTACAAAATCCTAACAACATTGGAAGCTAAGGAGCAAGAGCGATAAAAAGAGGTTTTGTTGCAGAAACCCAAGGAAATATACCAAGATGATGACTTGGTGTAGGTGACAAGGTAAGACTTGATACAAAAAAATGAGAGAGGATTATTGTAAGCTTGCATCGGGCAAAGGAAGTCCACATAAAGAAGCCAAGATGACTATTAGGGGTCATGAGAGAAGCCACAACAGAAGAAGGAAATATTCCAAGTAAAACGGCAAAGGAGAGAAGATGAGTCAAGAAGTACTTGACAAGGACACTGTTGTATTGAAAGAAAGTATTGGTGCAATAATAATGCTACTAGAAGATTGTGAAAGGGACCAAAGGTATAGTTGGACTATGAAAGGAAAGAAGATAAAATGGAAGTTTCTGGAGAAACAGATAAAGAGGAGAATGTACATCGGGTTAACAGAGGAATTCAGAGTAGCTGAGTTAAAGGTGAAGGATGGCTATTTTAGACCTGAGCAAGAGGTTTACCTTAATCATGAAGGAATTATTTATCATGTTTTGAACTATTGGACAAGTTCGGATCAATAGGGAGATGTGATGATTAAGACATCAAAGGAAGAGGATCCTTTTATTTTTGAAACTAATTCTTTGTGTATTCATGCAGGTCAATGAAGAAATGAAACATTTACAAGAGATGGTTGTAATAGAACAATTCTTAATTGAACATGTGTTCAAAGACACCGACGATGGACAATTTTTGAAGACAACTATGGAAGTTCAAGATGATGAATCTAGTAAGACATGGAAAAAATATTGCAGACAGTCTCAAGACAAAATGAGATCGCAGATTGCAAAAGAAGAAGTAGAAAAGAGGTATGAAGATGGAATTATGACAAGATCAAACAAGAGTATATGTACAGTGAAAATACTTGAGTTAATGGGATTATCTCTTCAATTTTTATTCAAAAATTATGAACCTATATTGATAATTAATGGGAAAGAAATTGTCTTGAAAGGACATAATGGAGCATTAATGGAAATCGCTCTTACTAAATATTTCACTATGGAAGATGGTAGAACAGAAACTTATAAGGAGAATTCAGTCGAAGTCGGTACATCTAGTCTGGTACATCTAGTCTAGTAAAGGCTATGAAGAGGAACGGAAAGGAGGACAATCAACAACTTAAGAATAAGTTGGAAGAGGCTGATGCACATTGGAAAATTGAAGACAATGTTATTTCTCCAATTGCAAAAAGAGTAAATATGAATGTAATTAGGAAACTGAAAAGAGATAGGCAATCTCAGAGGATGAAGGCAAGGATGCTTTTGTGAAGTATGCATTTCCAGTGAGCAGCAAAGGGGTTCAATGGAATGTGATAGTCATGGTGTTAACAGTAATTTTTACTGTTGTAAAAGGGACTTTACAATGGAATGAAAAAATTGTTGTATATAGTGATTTTATTTCCTATAGAGAAACAAAGAGAAATTTAACTTCTAAAATTAGAAATTGGTAGGTTTTAATTGAAAAGAAAGAGGAATGGATAAAGAAACTTAGTGGCTTACAGATTTGTAAGGAAGAAAAGGGAAGAATGAAAAGAAATATGAAAGGAAGGAAGGCCAAAGAGAAGACAAAGAATGGAATTCAGAAATTAGATAGCATTCAGAACAAAGTGAAGACAAAGAAGACTTTTAGAAGACAAGATAACATGAAGGAAGATATGAGAAGTTTGATATGTCATATACACATCAAGAGTATGACAAACTAGAGAAAACTTGAAGCAACACTAATGAGGAAAGAGATGGAAAATGTAATATGTGTTCTGATTTTGAATTATTAACTGTTAAATGTGTTTTTCAGGATGAAAGACAAATTATTCTTGGAGATATATTTGTTTGTGAAAATATAAAGGAGTATGTAAGTTCTATAAATGTAGAAAATAATTTTTCCTTATGGAAACAAGAAGATGGGAGAAAGCAATGACTTGGTTCAGAAGCTTGGAATGGAGGAAGAAGAGTTGACATAACTCTTATACAAGTCATTGCAGAAGAGAAAGAAGATTGCAGAGGATGTGAAATTAGAGTCCATGAACAAATTTTGTTTTTGATCCAAAGAATATTTGAATGTCGAGTTTATCTTGAGTTTGCAATTGAAAAATTGGGTGAATAGTTTAGTTAAATTTAATACGAATATGGAGAGAATTGAACAAGGTTCAATAACTAAAATTTTTGCAGCTGATAGATAGTATGTAGCTAAAAAGTAATATGTTCTTGTATCAGGAAAGGAACAATATTATTTTGAAATTAAGAGGACTCCACTCAAGATATTTCATAAGTGGCTGATGAAAACAACAAAGGTGATAGGTATGAGAATTTTTCAAAGTCGACAAGTCAAGAAGAGATGGAAGGATATTGAGGGAAATATAAAGAAAATGGTTTGGAAACATAAGAGGATGCTGAGGATAGGATCAGAAATTGAAATATGCAGTCTGGTACAAGTCAATGGAACTAGTGGAGAATACATGAAGTTGAAGTTCAATTTTGTTGAGATGATGACAAGTCAGCAACACACAGAGGTACAAAAAATTATGTTGCTTGACAAGATGACTATGTTGGAAATCAGTATCAAAAAAATATGTAGTGGATATGCTCATGAAAACAGAGAAAAAGGACATCCATAATATAGGGTTTGGTATCTAGGAGAAGAAGAGAATGCAGCAAATACACCTACAATTGGAAAAGGCCAGACATCCAGTTGGAAGATGAAATCTAATGAAGTTTACAACAGAGGAAATTGGAAGAATCATGAACAGGATTCCATGAATTATTTCAACCTGGGGAGTCTGATGCAGGAGAATTCTTCAAGGTTTATAAGACCTAGGATTCTTATCACACATTTACTAAAGGGAGTGGGTTCCCTTAATTTTTTTTTTTATTTACCTAAGTTTATTTTGATTTCTAAAGAGATTTAAATGTAATTTTATGAATGAATAATATCTTGTGAGTTGTAGAGATCTTGAGGATGAGCGAGTATTCCTAGGAAGAATTAGGATTTTGTAGATATAGAATATCTTATAAGTTGTTAATGAGGGTTTTGTGGACCTGAAACATAATCTGGTATCATAATCCTTTTCTTTAAAAATGTAATTTGGTGAGAAATGAAGGTTGGATTGCATGAGTGTGAGAGTGAGAGGAATGTAATGATTATAGAACCATAAAGGGCGAGAAGGAAAAATAAAAACTCTGTTTTTATTTTATCAATTTAAATTCAAGAAGGATTGTTTTTAGATAAATCTGTTAATCAATTCCTTCGAATATTCGTCCTTCAACGTCTGTTGGTTGTGGGATTCCTTATATACACATGTTGTTAAGGTTAATAGACCCATCCATCCTAAAATTGTTGTCCATAACACTCTTTCCTATTTGAGGGTCGATCTAATATTCATGGTTACGCTGAATTCATTTCATATTCTCAAAAACAAAGAGTAATAAATTTTATGAAATCTTTCAAAAAGATAGGTTAAGAATTTAAAAAAATAAGCTATTTACTACCAATTTTGTTGTGCATTTGGTAACCAAATATTTGATTCTCGCAAAGCTGGAATTGTTCTTCCTTTACTTCCTATCAAAGGAAACCGATTCCGGGATCCGATGGACCAAGGATTCGATCATCTCTGTAGGAGAAATTGATCAAATCAAGTGCTACTATGGTGTAGCTTTGGAGGATATTCTGAAAAAAATCATAGATCCACGGAGGGTGAAAACACAGAGTCAAGGAATGCACATGGACTCAATGACCTGTCTCTTCTAAGGTTAAAAAATGAATCTGAAGGCCATTTCCAGATTTCAAGCTTCTCATCTGACAAAAAACACTAATTTCTTAAAATTCCTACGCATTCACTCTGTAGGCACCATGCATTCGTTGCGCATATGCTATGCACAACCTTGAGACTCTACCCTTTCGTTGAAGATGTTACCCTTTCGCTGAAGACACTACGAATTTCGCTGCTTGCGTATACACCTAAAGTACTACGCATACAATTGATGATGCTACGCTACCTTAACGCTATTTCTTCACCAACAGTAGTTTTAACATTGTGTTAGTTGGAAATGATTAATATTATTTCTATATAAATGGATAAATGGTTACATTGTTGTAACGTAGCTCCTTAAGTTAGGATTAGTTCCTAGGATATAGGAGTTTGTTTACAAATTCCTACTTCTTTGTGATGTACTTATAGTTGTATCATTTGATTAATGAATGTAGAGTGTACTCTCCATTTGTGTGTAGTCTCCAGGTGCAGTACTCACATGTGAGCTACAATTTCTATTCAATCTAGTTTTTATCTTGGTATCAGAGCTCAGACTAGGTGAGCCTAATTTGTTTGAGATCCTTAGTGGCTAGCCTTAGTGGCTACAGAGCCTTCGTGGCTATAAAGCCTTAGTGGCGACGGTGCACACAGGAGCTTAGTGCTCACAGGAGCAACTGGTCTGCAACAAACACCTAACTCACAGGTCTCAGATGATTTTTTGGAATCTCTAAGCACAAGAGGGTTGGTGCGGTTTTTCTGCTAACAGTCACGCTGAAAAGTGCAATTGGCACGACTGCCAGGGCCATACCCACGCTAATCTTGTTTAATTACACAGATTTTTAATTTGGCACAGATATTTGCCTCAGAAAAGTGCCAATCTCTCTCTTTGGCAGTTCTACACATGGGATTTCCCTGGTGGTGGTAGATTTGAGTTGCAGATGTTATTGTTGGTTCTGCACATGGGATTTGTCCGGTGGTGGTAGATCTGAGTTGTAGACACATTTGTTGGTGGTTCTGCACATGGGATTTTCTCGGTGGTGGTAGATCTGAGTCGCAGATACATTGGTTGGCGGTTCTGCAAAGGGAATTTGACCGTTGGTGGTAGATTCAAGTCGTAGATACAGTAATCATCAGATCAGTGGAGGATCTGAGTTACAATCATAAGATCGGGCCAGATTGGAGGTAGATCAGTGATCAGGATCTGGTATGTATTGAATTTTTGTTAGTGTAGCTTGTAATTATTCTACTGGTTAGAATCATCGAAGGGTCTGGAATCAGATCAGTTCGGTATGAATAATACCATAGAAACATATCTCAACGATTCTAGCAAACTTGAAGGGTCCAATTTCACTGATTGGAAATTCAAGCTACAGACATTGCTTGAGGGAGCAAATGCGTGGTCGATTGTCATAGGCGAGGAGCATAAACCAAATATTTTAATAGGAACAACCTCACTTATACAAGACTGGGATAAAAGAGAGAACAAAGTAAAATTCATACTAAATATTTCCATTAAGGATAATATTATCCCACACATTAGAGATGGAAAATCATCCACTGAGATCTGGACGACGCTGAAGAATTTATACCAGACACAAAATACAAATCACATCTTGTCACTCAAAGGAAAGTTGTTTGCGATGAGGATGGAGGAAAATGAATCCGTTGCTGGATTCATGGCAAGGGTTAAAGACCTGAAGGACAGATTGGGAGACATCAGAGAAAAGGTGTTTGATTCCAATCTAGTAACAATTACATTTAATGGAATGAAGGATGAATATCAGATGTGAATCATAGGATTGGCAGCGAGGGATAAAGCCCCTGCATTTGAAGAATTGACAGGAATTTTGCTACAAGAAGAAGAGCATTGGCAGAACTTAAGACCGCAGAGTGATGATCTTTCTCTGATGGCGAAGAGGCAATAGTTTAGAGGGAAGCATCCACAGCAATAATAGAGAGGAGGTAGCACGTTTCAAAAGAGACCATTTAAAGATATGTCTGCAAACAAATTTTCAAACAAGAAATGTTTTTATAGTGGGAAAGTTGGCCACAAAATTAGGGATTGTTTTAATAGGCAGATAGATGAAGCAAAGAATAATCAGAGTAGGCAGAAAGGATATTTTGTTAATGAAGATGAAGACTATAGTCATGAAACTCCACTATTTGTAGCTGATTGTGTGCTTTCATCTTCTAAAGAAGATGAAAATGACATATGGTATGTCGATTTTGGTGCATCCTCACATATGACAGGTAATAAAGAATGGTTTGAATTTCTTGAATAAACTTCATGTGGATCTAAAATTTTTTTAGGAGATGACAGAGGATATGAGATAAAAGGGTATGGTCATATTCCAGTAATATTTCCTAATGGTGACATTAGACATATTAAGAATGTACTGTATGTGCCCGGGATTAGGAAAAACTTGATCTCTGTATCAATGATGACAAATCAGGATTTCCTAGTTGAATTCTTCAAGACAAGTTGTCTCATAAAGGATAGCAAGATGGAAAAAATTGCATTAGGAGTGCATGTGGGGAGCTTGTACAGACTAAATGTCAAAAGCATACCACAACAAGCCATTGTCATAACAACATTGATAGCTGAAAACCTCTGGCACCAGAGATTCAGTCACCTTAATTTACAAGACCTCAATTTACTTCAAAGAAAAGGTATGGTCGATGGACTCGCTATTTTCCATAGTGTTCAGTTGGATTGTGATGGATGTGCATTAGGGAAAATGCATAGAGAGGAATTTCCTTTACATATTGATAGAAAGAGAAGAGATATTCTAGAGCTGGTGCATACAGACATATGTGGACTTATGAAAACTAGGTCGCTAGGTGGTGCATATTATTTTATTCTATTTACTGATGATTGCACTAGATTCTCTTGGACATATTTTTTGAGTAAAAAAAGTCATACCTTTCAGTGTTTTAAAGAATTTAAAACTTTGGTAGAAAAGCAGACAGGAAGATGCATAAAAATTCTCTGCTCAGATCAAGGGGGAGAATACAGGTCTGGTGAGTTCATGAATTTTTGCACAAATCATGGGATTTTTCAACAGTTTACAGTGCCTCATACACCACAGCAAAATGGAGTGGTAGAACGAAAGAGCAGAACTCTTGTGGAATGCTCAAGGAGCATGCTTCAAGGTAAGGGTCTATCAAATGGTTTCTCGGCTGAAGCCATCAACACTGCTATTTATTTAAAGAATAGAAGTCCTACTAAATGTCTTGGCTTCAAAACTCCCTTTGAAGCATTATATGGATTCAAAACAGCAGTGAGTCATTTAAGAGTATTTGGGTCAAAATCCTTTTCCCATATACCCAAGGCGGATAGAAATAAGTTAGATCCTAAAGCCATGAAATGTATCTTTGTAGGATATGGCACTCAATTTAAAGCATAAAAGTTATTTAATCCCGTGACCCATAAAATATTTGCAAGCCGAGATGTGATATTTCATGAACAGTTTGAGGAAGGAAAGGATGACAGTAATAATGAATGGCACATTCCATTATTGTTGGAAGAAAACAATGGGGATAATCAGGAGCAGGAGCATGAAGAAGAAGAAACAGGTGATGTGGTCAATAAGGCAAGCCCGTACAAGTCTGAAGCAGACAGATTTGAGGTAAGTCCCCTACCAAGGAGATTAGGTAGGCAGACACAATTACCAGCTAGATTGAAAGACTATGCTTTAATGACAAGTATTTTAAACATTGTATAACTCGCAAACTATAAAGAAGCAAGTCAATATGATGAATGGAGGGCTACGATGAATGAAGAAATTGAATCAATTACTAAAAACCATACTTGGGATCTAGTTGAACTGCCTGAAGGAAAAACACCTATAGGTTGTAAGTGGTTGTACAAACCTAAAGTGAATGCAGATGGGTTTAAAGCTAGACTAGTAGCAAAGGGTTATTCACAACTAGAGGGAATAGATTTTGATGAAACCTTTGCCCCTGTAGCAAAATTAAATACCATTAGAATGCTAATTTCTTTAGCAACAAAATATAAGTGGAAGCTACACCAGTTAGATGTTAATTCTGCATTTTTGAATG
Source organism: Pinus albicaulis (assembly GCA_034641835.2). NCBI lineage: Eukaryota > Viridiplantae > Streptophyta > Pinopsida > Pinales > Pinaceae > Pinus > Pinus albicaulis. The sequence goes on from CM076582.1 coordinate 105,742,615, forward strand.
GTGAATTGAAAAAAGAGATTTATTTAGTTCATCCTGAAGGGTTTGTTAAAAAGGGGCAGGAACATCTAGTCTGTAGATTAAACAAGGAATTATATGGTTTAAAACAAGCACCCAGGTCATGGTATGAGAAGATCGATTCATTCTTCTTACAACATGGTTTTCATAGAAGTATGAATGATCCAAATATGTATACCAAGTATAATAAACATAGGAAAATTATTTTTATTTCTTTGTATGTGGATGATATGATTATAACATGTAATGCAGATACTTTGATCAAAGAAATCAAACAGCAGATGTCGCAAGTATTTGAAATGAAAGATCTCAGAAATCTCCATTATTGTTTGGGTCTGGAAGTTTGGAGAGATTCTGGACAGACTTGTCTTACTCAAGGGAAGTATGCTAGAAGTTTTCTAGAAAGATTCCGGATGGAGCAGTGTATGTCAGCAGCAACACCATTGTAGCAGAATCTGAAGTTGTGCAGTGACGATGGCACTAAGGAGGTGGATGCCACTATGTATAGACAACTAGTTGGGAGTCTGATATATCTTACTACAAGTAGACTAGATTTGGCATACTATGTTAGTGTGCTGAGCTAGTTCATGTCTAAACCTCTCGAAAGCCATTGGGTTCTAGCAAAGAGTGTGCTGAAGTACCTTTGTGGTACTAGTGATTATGGTATTTTATACACTGACACACATGATGTTACTCTAGTAGATTTTTTAGATTCCGATTGGGCAGCCAACCTGGATTATCGCAAATCTATTATAGGTTATGCATTTAGTATTGGATCTGGGGTCATAGCATTGAGCAACAAAAAGCAAAGTACTGTAACTTTATCTTCAGCTGAAGCTGAGTAACAAGCATTGTGTGCAGCCACATGTTGAGCTATCTGGTTGAGAAGACTCTTCAATGATGCAGGAAAATAACAGAAAGAAGAAACTACCATTAAAATTGACAACCAGAGTACCATCAAGCTAGCATACAATTCAATATTTCACAAAAACAACAAACACGTCGATACTCAATTCCATTTTGTTCGAGAAAAACTTTAGTCAAAGGAAATATTTGTTGAATATTGTAAATCTTGTGACAACATGGCAGACATTTTTACTAAGCATCTTGGGAGAATAAAGTTTGAATTGTTTAGAGGGATGTTAAGAATTTAGAGTAATCATTTCTCCATTAAGGGGGAGAGTTGGAAATAATTAATATTATTTGTATATTAATGGAGAAATGGTTACATTGTTGTAACGTAGCTCCTTAAGTTAGGATTAGTTCCTAGGATATAGGAGTTTGTTTACAACTTACTACTTCTTTGTGATGTACTTATACTTGTATCATTTGATTAATGAATGTAGAGTGTACTCTCCATTTGTGTGCAGTCTCCAGGTGCAGTACCCACTTGTGAGCTGCAGTTTCTATTCAATCCAGTTTTTATCTGTGTTTTCACATGCACTTTAAGTGAATGATCAATCCAAAATCTAATAGATTTGGAATGGTGGAAAGAGGTAAGGAGTAATTTACTGAAGGTTGCATGCTGTATGAATTGGATGTGCCTCAGATCTGTGTAAGGAATTGTAGGGAGGCCTAGTGTGAAGTGTGATTATTATTTTTTATTTGTGAAACAAGTGTGCTGTCAGGTAAACAACGAATCTGCAATGGGGATTTTTTGTGTTGGGTGGTTGAGGATGATTGAATGTAAATGGTGAGAAAATTGAATGGTGGCATTATACCATCAGATAGAGTTTTCATAACTCAATTGGGGACATAAATTGCAAATTTTTTATTGTTGCAGGTATAGAACGCTGAGGAAAATGCCAAGTCCCAAGAATTCATTTTTTTTAATAGAAGTAATTTTTTTTTATAGAACTAAAGTTTGACAAGTATTTTACCAGTGCATCAAATTTTATATATATATATATATATATATATATATATATATATATATATATATTTCCGAATTAAATCACTGAATCGTCTTATTCACCAGTAAAGTTTTGAACGCCTCCCTCCACCATTGGAGGAGTTGTGCATTTTCTGATTATGGAACTTGATTCCATGGTAAGGTTTGCATTATAAGTAGTTTTTGCATCAATCTTCCATGTATAGAAGCGCTGAGGAAAATGCTGACTCCCAGCAATTCATTTTTTTTATAGAACTAAAATTTCTATATATATATATATATATTTTATTCCGAATTAAATCACTGAAGCATCTTATGCCCCAGTAGAGTTTTGAACGCCTCCCTCCACCATTGGAAGAGTTGTGCATTTGTGCATTTTTCTGTTTATGGAATTTGATTCCATGGTAAGGTTTGCATTATAAGTAGTTTTTGCATCAATCTTCCACTTGTCACATTCATGATGGATTCAATCCATGGCATGGATTCCTTATTATAATTTTTTTTGCTTCAACAGGCTGCTGGTGACATCGATGACGGATTTGTTTTGCTTTCCTTATCATTAATTCCTTTGCATTAACTGTGCGCTGGTCAAATCGAAGATGGATTCCTTCTTGAAGCGTGGTGTGTTTGAAGCAATGGAGATAATAAAATAGTAGGGCATCGAATCTCGAGCAGACGAAGCACAATGAAAAATAACAAAAGTGCACAAAATCCAAAAGGTCATTATTTAGAGCAGATTAAAATACAAAGACCATAATTTTATATTTATATTTCTTCATTATCACATTTGATATCTAATACAATTAACAAAATCCCTTCATTTTAAAATTTAATATAATACAAACTCTCGAGTATATAACGTTGACTTATTATAATAAACCCAGTTCTGGACGAAGATGCTGACGGAGTTGATCGATAGGAAGAGATGCAAGGACTGTACGAAATGCAAAGTATAATTTACAAGCAAAGACATGGAGTACGAAATCCTCGTCGTACTTGTAATTTTGATTTATGGCTATAGCTGTGGGCATATGATTAGCAGCATATATTCATTTTGATTTGAGATATTAATTTTGATTTGGATTTATTAAGAATTGAGATAGATTAATTTTTAGATATACAAACTTTTATTTTATTTAATTGAATGTAATAAGAAAAATTTATATTTCAAAACATTTAAGTACTTTAACACTGAATAGATGGAGTATTGAAAATGAATTCATTATTATACTAAAATACTAAATCCATATTAGTTTGTTGTTAAAACACTCTCAATTCCATTCAGGTTAAATGTAATACCCAACACCCAAAATGGTTGTCTCTGTCTCCTATTAAAGTAACCATTACTATACTAAAACACTAGGTCCATGTTAAATTGTGAATGAAACACTACAAACCCCATTCATGTGTAACGGAATACCCAAATAGTTGTCTCCACTACTATTTCTACACAAATAGGGCTCAGATATAAGTTATAACAGCCAAAATCGTGGTTAATTATCCCAGTTATTTGAAATAAGTTTTTTTATGTTGAAAAAGTAATCTCATGTTTTTAATGTTGGAAAATTAATCCTAATTATTTCTTAAATAAATTGATAACAATCATATTTTTGTTACACTTATAAATCAATTAAGTAGATTTTTATTGCAAGTTGAGGATTTTGTTTGCATGGTGAAAGACATAAAATAAATGAAACTTTGAGGAGTATGGATTCCTCATTACTCAACACATAAGTAATTAAGAACAAATAGACATTTAATGCAAGGTTTCTAAAAAGGTATAAACATATTTCCATTTTGTATTCCCAAAATGTATAAGGACCCATGACCTGTCACTAATTAATGTATGTTTCAATATGCAAGTGAGTAGAAAACCTTTTGCTTAGTGCAAGATTTTCTTAGTGGAGGATGTAAGTCTCAGAGGTCAAGGTCACACAATTTCAGAAAATTGTATAGTATTTTTTTTTTTGGAACGGGTTACTGGGTTTTACATTAGTTACTGCATAACTAATAGTGAAGTGTAAATTTCCATAAAAACACTGTGTTGCATAAGTAATAGTGAAGTGTATATTTCCATAAAAACTCAGTGTTTTATTTGGTGAAGGAGATGGAGCTTCCTTGTATTTTCTTGATTAGTTTGTTGCTGTATGTTACTCTATTTTTTCTCTACTCTTATTGTAGGTAAGTAAGCTTGAGCTCTTAACTTTTTCTTGTAGTGAAAGTCTAGTTGTGTAACACCCTATTTTTATTTAATCATTGGTTAACAAAATTGTTATGAAACATTGGAAAATGCAATGAATAAGGACATTCCTTAACTTTTATGCATAATATTTTGTCTTTTCAATAAAGGAAAATTGGATTTATAGATTACGTTGGGTAAAAGAAGGAAGTAACTGATTGGTAAATAATTCCAAGAACCACGGCAAAGAGGAGGGAGACAGTTTTTACAGGAAAATCCTAAGGAGGAAGGGGGTTCTGTGTAGATGGAGCTGAGAAGTGCAGAGCTAGAAGGAAAAACCAGTGGAGCTCAAGGAATTCCCAAGTGAAGTGGATATTGGGTCTCAATCATGAGGTCTCACTTCCTGTCTCAATAAACTCCGAGCCTGGTGCAGAGCCAGGGGGAGCAGAGGATGTAATTTCCTCGCTCAAGGTTGGGAGGGTATCGTGAGAATTCTTTTGGAAATAGGTATTTATACCTGTTGATTCCTATGAATGTAACCAGAATTTTCCTACTGCATTATCTTTATGATTAAGTATTATTAGAAGGAATCTACATGCATTATCTTTATGTCATCTGTTATTAGAAGAAATTCTACTTGAATAACATTTCTAAATATTAAATCTGTGTAAGAATATATGGAGCAGGATACTGTAAGTTTAGAGATGTAAAAATTAGAATTTTGAAATTAATAGAAATGAAAATTTCTATTTAAATACTAGTTTTCTATTTGAAAGAAAATGCAATACTAAATCCTCCAAATAGATGATTATGTAGCTTGCAGAAAAAAAGAAAAACTCCAACTAGGGATAAGTGGTGGTTTTACCATGTGGGAGAAAGAGTAAAACAATTGATAGTAGATTCTTAATAGGAAAAACTCTAAAAATAAGATATAAGAATTTAAATTAAGCCAAGAAGGTTTCAACCGCGGGTTTAGAGCCTGAACCCTGAGAAAACAGGGTCTGAGCTAATGGTCCCATGAGCTGTACTGAAGGCCATCAAGGCTTAGCAAGTAAATACAGAATACTAACATTGTATGAAAATATATTTTCAAATTGTAAAGGAAACAAGAAAATATGCCAGATTCATTAACCATTTTTCGCGGAACAATGAGGGCCAAAAGAGTATATACATATGTAAACCAAAAAATTATGCACAGTAGCAAAAATTAATTTGATAATTGAGGAAAGTCATCTCAGGCTTGACTGTTTATTTTAAATAAAACAACCTGGAGACATTATGCCGACGACATAGCTATCAGAAGTATTTAGACAGTAGTGTAATAACCAAAACCCATTCATTAACTTGGGAAGAAAATATCGTAAACCAAAGGTCATATATTGCATTCATTAAATGAGGAACTATTTATTCTTCCTATCATTAGATCCAAATCAAAACATGCTAAGGGATTGAGGGCCACGCCTTGAAACAAAACCCTGATCATTCCTTTCCTTGAAAAAATGACACAAATGAGGTTGAACGGCACCATGCAATAAAACCCTTATCCCTACAGGTGAAAAAAGGGTGGCGACAACCATTACCCATAGTGAACCAACTATAAAATTCTACAACAGTTGCCGGATACTATGAAAATAAACTTACCTATAGAGGAGGGTTGTCGGGGTTCAGGTGGTTGTTGTGCGAACGAATACCCAGTTCTGCAATGCCTGATAACCTGGAGAAGAAGACTATGAAGTAGTTAAACAAGATTGTAATAATTAAAATATCAAACAAAAATCAATGGTGTAAAATTCTAGCTCGCCAAACCATCGAAATAAAACTATGCTTGTGTGGAAAAATTGATGCTCCGAACCGACCTTCACGACCAACATTCTTGCTAAATGAAAGCCTCGAAATTGTTCCTGTGAGGGTTGGGGAAATTTTGGTCAAAGCATATCATATTAAACAAAAATAATAACTCAACAAATGTAAAGCCAACCTCAGTCCAGAGGTTACCTGTAACGGTAGTGGTGAATATGTTCCGATTTGGAGGATTTTATGTCATCGGCAGATACAGAAGTAGATCACCAGGAGAAAATCCCAAGAAGAACTTGCATTAAGGCAAGACCAGTCCAATCACGGAGTCGAGCCGCAGAGCGGAGAGGACCAAAAACAATGAGACATGATCAAGATGATAGGGAAGGTTGTTACCCTAACAACCCCTCCCTTTCTCTCTGCCAAAGATCATAACCTGGAAAACATCAACGGATGAGATGGTGCCAAGTAAAACTAGGAGGAAATTCGACAGTTGTGTGAAAGGATAGGTGGAGGACCTTAGAGCAGTATGGCAGGTGGCCAATAAATTCATTCACCGAGATTGTAATGTCAGGCGGGCTTATGCAAGAACAAAATTTAATAGCCCAGTACAAAACTAATTAATTACCGTGTGAATAATATGAAAAATATTTTTTTTTACCAACAACATTATGAATGATTAAACATATATGAATGTGATATTAATTCACCATAACTCTTTTCGCAACCTTGGATGCATAGAATAAAAGGGTTACAATGTCTGTGAGGGGACTGTGTAAAGTTATGGTGATGTAATTAAATAATGAGCTCATGGTTGACAAAAGGGAATCTAACCCCTTTATATAATTTCTAATGTGAACCAAAAAGGAAAACATGGTAGTATTATTATGTTAAGAAAAGGTCAAGGTAAGAATCTATGTAGTTGTAGTTAGCATAAGTATTGACTATAGTAAAAAATTTAAAAAAATAATTATAGTAGGTTGAATGGATTTTGCAAGTGGTATCAGAGCGTGGTTACACGTTGGGGCCAGTTTGGGCCAACCTCATATCATAATAAAGGTTATTTTGAATATTTTTTTTATTTTTTATTTATTTATTTATTTTTATTTTTTTTGTATATAAAGTTTAATGCTGGAATGGTGAATAGTACAAGAAAATATCAACACTAATTTGTCATGAGGATAGGATCTAACCAACAGACACCCATAAACACTGGGGAGACTCATCTTATGACCAACCCTGAGGTTAGTCCGGAAATGTGGGTGCAGTTAATTGTAGACCAATAATAGCAAATGAGAAGAATGTTAGAAGAAAAACAATGACAGACACATAGACTGTTGGACACTATGCAACATCTACATACATAGATGCTCAAAGTATGTAGCGAAAATGAAAGGTTGATGAGAGAGCAGTAAAAGATATTAAAAATTCTATCTAATAGACAACATCAACCTAGTGGGCAACCTATCCCTGATAGGAATACTCAGGAAGGTGGAGAACAACACCAAAAAATGCATGATAATGTTGAAGGTAGTTGAACACCAAGAAGTAATCAAATTCGAACATACAATGAAGTTGAATCAGGAAATGTTCTAGAACTACAAGAGTTGAAGAAATAGAAAGTGGAATTTCAAGGTGAATTCCAGATGATTAAGCCACCCATCGTTGATGGAGAGGTGGAAGAAATGGTAGAATCCTGGATAATAAACATGAATAAGTACTTCCAGGTGTATGAGTATGATAGTAAGTTGAAAGTGCGTTTGGCCATTTACCAATTGTGGGAGAAGGAAACACTGTGGTGGGAGGAGGTGAAGAATGTGCATGGAGTGGAAGATCAAAATTTAACTTGGGATTAACTTCAGCAGTATTTCAAAGATAAGTATCTGACTCAACGTTTCTACAATGAAAAATCCCGAGAGTTTCATGACTTAAAACTGGGGAAAATGTCTATGGATGAATTTGTTACGAAATTTACTTCATTATTATGATACGTGCCTGATCTTCGCGATGAGAAGGAAAAATTGTAGCGGTTTCTGAGCAGTTTTCCATTTCATATGAAGGAAATGATTGAGTTCGTGAACCTGAAAATTATGGATGAAGCGATAAGGAAATCACATATTTTCTATCAGCAATCCAAAGCTAAAGGTGAAATTGGGAAAATTTGGTTGCCCCGAAAGGGACAAAAGAGTTTTACGAGTAGCAGAAATAAGAGACCCGAAAACTACAAGAATTCAACAAGGAATCCATCGAATAAACATAATGGGAAGAGCCAAACAAAAACCAGGTGGACTGGTGAGGAACAACATACTGAGGCCTCTAGCAGACCTGACAATGGAAAGCCCCAAAAACCTCCGTTGCAATGTTGGGGTTCTTGTGAGGCACACTATTTCAAAAAATTCCTTCACCGAGGAAGGAATGAGGTGGTAGGAAATCTGAAAGAGGCATCGACTGTGTGGAACATAGCTCGTAATATATCTAGAATTAATGCAGCTGTGGAAGATTACCAAGAAGACTACCAGCCAACCATGATTGAGTTCGAAGGTATGCTACAAACCCAATTTGTTTCTATTTTAGTTGACCTCGGGGCTAGCTGGAGCTACGTACATCCCCATGTAGTTGAAAAATGTAAATTACAAAATCATAAATTTAAAAAGCCATGGTTATTTCAGCTGGATATAGGGGCAAGAAGGTGGGTTAATGCCAAGGTACCAAGCTGTGAATTGAATATTGGGGACGAGCGCATAACTGTAGAACTCAATTTCCTACGCCTGGGATCATATGATATTTTACTGGGGATGGAATGGCTATAGAAACACTCGTCATTAGTAGACTACAAAGATAAGATAATTTATTTTAAATCAAATGAAGGAACTCGTCAAGAACTATAGGGTATTAAAAATCCCTTAAAGTTACGACCTATAATAGCATCTCAGCTAAGCAAATGCATAAGGAAAGGATGTTATCTCTAGGAAATTTAGGTGGGATTCACCAAATCCAAAGACAAGAATCTTATGTTGGGGGGTATCCCTATTTTGAAAGAATTCCAAGATGTATTTCCTGAGGAAATTCCCGGACTGCCACCAAAGAGGGACATCGATTTTACAATAGAACTAATGCCAGAGGTAGAACCTGTATCCCAAGCTCCTTACAAGATGAGTGTACCTAAATTAATAGAGTTGAAGATCCAGCTGCAGGAGTTTATGGATAAAGGTTACATTCGTCCTAGTGTGTCGCCGTGGGGAGCACTTGTGCTGTTTATGAAAAAGAAATATGGCACTATGCGCATGTGTATGGATTATCAACAACTCAAAAATTTGACTGTCAAAATAAATACCCACTACCACACATAGATGACTTGTTCGACCAAGTCAAAGGGGTGAAATGTTTTTCCAAAATTGACTTAAGATCAGGTTACCACTAGATCCGGATTAAGGATGAAGATATAAGTAAAACATCTTTCTGTACCCGGTACAGACATTACGAATGTGTGGTATTACCCTTTTGGTTAACAAATGCCCCAGAAACCTTTATGAGCCTAATGCATGGATATTTCCACCCATAATTAGATAAATTCGTTTTTATTTTTGTTGATGATATACTAATTTACTCCAGAAATATGGAAGAGCATAAGGAGCATCTGTGTATTGTGTTGTGTTGGATTTAAGAAAATTTGTCCGGCCAACAGTAGGGGATCTCCCCGGTAGAAAGTCCCAATTAGACCTTGAACCGTTTGGAGTAGGGATCCCGTCCGGGGTGTGGGTCCGGCTACCACTTAAGATGACTTCCTTTTGGTCTCAAAAGAACAAGTTTGAACCTGCAGACATGCACTTATTCACACGATACAGAATACAAGACTGATATGTTAAACACAGATCAACACTATGCGTAGCAAGATTATAGATAAAACACGTACACCTCAATAGATGTCATTAGCAACACATCTTATGTAAGGTAGTGCTTCGTAAGGTAATCTGATCACAAAAGAAACAGTTCTTTATGATAAGACACCTCTTAACTTCCTGAAAGATAAAACGAAATGCTAACAAAACAGTTCATTAACATTCATTAATAGCACAGATGATAAAGTGAACATCATTGATACAGCACGGATAGCCATGACGCATAAACAATGACTTGAATAATACAGCTTCATTAATCATAGGATGTTCTGAAACTGCTCAAAAGAATACACAAAGTGTTTACACAGCAAAACACATCATAACCACAGGGTGTTTAAACAAGATTCTATATTTATATGCTCAAGTGTCAGATCTTTCAACACAATGCCTATAGCTCCTGAGTTTCCACAAAAGAAAAGCCCTTTCTATGAGCTCCCGTAGGAGTATTTATAATGCTAAAACTGCCCGTTGGGCTTCCTTGACTGTTCAGCTTCTTGACCGTTGGGTTGCCTTGCGACTCATTCCTTTTGCGACCTGCGACCTGGCTGCTGTTGCGACTTGCGACCTGGCTACTCCTTTTGCAATCTGCGACCTGCCTGGGTCGCGGGGTCGCAAGTTGCCAGAAAGTGAGAGATATGCGACCTTGCGACCTTGCGACTAGGTCGCTGGGTCGCGGGGTCGCAAAATGCGGAAAACTCAGAGATATGCGACCTCGCGACCTTGCGACTAGGTCGCTGGGTCGCAGGGTCGCAAAATGCGGAAAACTCAGAGATATGCGACCTTGCGACCTTGCGACTAGGTCGCTGGGTCGCAGGGTCGCAAAAGGTGAAGAACCGACGAAATGCGACCTCGCGACCTTGCGACTAGGTCGCTGGGTCGCTGGGTCGCGAAAGGTGGAAAATCGAAGAGATGCGACCTTGCGACCTTGCGACTAGGTCGCTGGGTCGCAAGGTCGCAAAAGACGGGAAACCAAAGAAGTGCGACCTCGCGACCTCACCGGATCTGCGAGTTATTTGGGGTTTTCGCCAGCATCTTCTCGTTCTGAAAATGTCTCCTTGTTGGTTGGGGAAAACCCTGGCTCTGGTGCAAACAGAAGGTTCTTTCTGCAATACAATAACATAGGTCACATGTCTATAGGACTGAGCAATAATAATAATAAAGCTAAGATCATTTTAATCAATTATAAGAATGAAAACCATAACTAAGACCCCTGGTGGTCAACTACTGAATATTTTGGAGAGAAGGGCTAGGGATAGTTTTCTCTGTGCCCTTTCTCTGTTGGGATTATCATCCTTCCCACATACCAGGTCCTCCTCAAGTATCGGATTAAACTACTTGATAGGCATAAGTTTCTTTATTCACGTTCTTAGTGTTTGCCACAGGTTTTCATGCTCATCGATTACTTATCCATCAGAGGAGCAGTACTTGTCACCTTCTATTGGAGAATCTCGGGTATCTGAACTGAGAAGAACTGGTCAGGTACAGCAATCTAGGCAGGCTTATAACAGCCTTATACACTGGAGGCTGGTCAGTTAGGTCCATTAAATCATAGCCAGCCTAACTAACAACTTTCCTTCGCGCGGCTGCAGAGCCACCATAATAAGATCTGATCTCTGGGCCAGCTATTATATTACATCCATTAATAACCCTGCAGAACGACCTCACCTGCATGATTACTTTCGTTTTATGATGCTCCCATTCGCTGCAGGGACCAAGCGACAAACTGATAGCAGCCCTGCTCCAATTCTAGATTAGTAACGAGGTAGGAAACCATCTCTTCTTTCGAAAAACTCCACGACAGCATTGTTCTAGATGTAGCACTAACTACCAAATGCGCTCTTCCAAGCCCCGATGGCGGGCTACCTTTGCAGGTGACAACACCTCGACAACGCAGCTTTCCTCCAAGAATAAAACAGCTCTCTATACAGAGTTTTCGCCATTCAGCCTCTACTGTTAGGTAAACCAGTTGTATAAAACATCTAGCGTTGAAGGCTTCTGCTGCGGTCATGGTTCTCATGGGCCTGCAATTGAACACGCTGCAACAATCTCAAATCGACCTATGTGGAATGTGAGATAGCAATAGCAAGAGCCCTAGGCATCATCGAGGATTGAGCTCTGTGAATACAGCTCAACGTAGTCAGTGATGGCAGTCTCGGGAATTCAGCCTCCAACGAGTCTGTAGCGATAGCATTTTTCTAAATATGGTGAACACAACAGATCCGAAGAGTGATTCCCTCCTGGAATATCGCCGTCGAGGCTGCAGAAGTCAGCACAAATCATTCATATTCTATTTCTGCGCGATATCCTGCTGTACTTACCCTAAACGCACAGTCGTGTTTATGACGGTTGCCATGCAACTTGCAGATGGACGCGTCGACAATCACACCATGCAGTTTTGACTGATTCATGTATTATAATAATCGCTGCCACGTCTCGAACACACCTTTGCGCCAACTGTATTTGTGAAACATTATAACGTTGAAAGGTTTCAGTTTTAACCGCCATGTAACGTATACACATTTCCGTAGGGCTTCATGCAACGCAAACTTCGCACATCCTGGTCCGCCATATTAATCATAGAATTGACCACCTTATAACGTGTTTCAAACGTATAAATCGGAGCATGCCATAATATGATTGACTCCATGCAATGTAGAGAGTGAACGAAAATGCCTTTCGGCCCAATACCTCCGTGTTCAACCATACGTTTGACCGTTGCGTTATGCATATGGCTCGAAACACCTATCGTAATATGAAAACTGGAAACGTGCAACCCTTTTTACGTCGATTGTTCTACATTTTTGGACTAATCATCGTAAACGCTACCTTCGACCATAAAAAATATATATGCCACAAGCTTTTGAGTGTAGGTCGAAACTTGCCATAGAAAGTTTCCATATGGCCATGCTTTACTCGTAAGGTTGGGCTGCCACCTAATATGGTTTGGGAACTTTGTTGTTTTGCGCTATGCATTAATATACACAACAATCACCTTGGTCCATTTGCGCGCTTTACGATGTTATTACTTAGCTTTGCTCCACGATATACTATGGTTTTTCCGAACCATATGAGTTCTTACCCTTGTTTTCATCACATCATATTTAAACTATAACCTTCATCCACATAGTTGCGCCCATCTATAATGCACCGAAGTTATTATAACGCACTTCAGTAGGCTGGTCATACACTCTGACCGCATTTTAAACACGATCCTCATGGTTTGAAGAATATTTCACTCTGCACCACGAATCGGATGACCAACCGCATGTATTTGCTCGAAAACACCGAAGGTTTGCGCCCATGCAACGTGGGACCCCGTGCATGCGTGTCTTCCTGCAACGTGTGCTCATATAGTTGTGATTCGCAATCTTCAAACATAAGGTTGACCAACCCTTTTACATGCCATCGAATGACATCTTATATGTTTTGGAAAAGACATAGTGCGCTCTGATTTTATAACATTTATGACCTTGGTCCACCGGATGCGCACCTTATAGTTTTGCTTCATGCTTTAAAAATAACTTCGCAAACTCCATCATGAAAATATTTGTGTTCAATGCAACGGCCTTACAAAATATGTTGGTGCCTTGTATGGGATATATGGATGTGCGCCCCTTTTACAAAGTTCCCCCATAGCTTTGGTTCCACGATCTCTGGTGTTTTTTTTGAAACCCATGTTTTCGAGTCTGGTCTTAATTCGATCATTCACTTTACCTCATAATATAAAGGCTTCTTGTTTTGAAAGATCGTGAGTCAAAAAATGATACTCAAGCCACATTAATGGTCCTTCTAATATTGAGCCTTTCTGCTTGGTATTTATAGAGACTATTTGCATATGCATCAAGGTGCCAATATTCCAAAGGTGCATGCGTTTAATCATCACCTTTTAGGTTCAATTTGCAGTTCCCCATCCCTTATGGTTCCGCATAGATAAGCCTTATGGATATGAAAGAGCAAGGCGACTAGGGTTTTAATACCATTTCCTTGTTTCGCTTTGTACTCCTTGCAGCATCAATAATTTCACACTATGTAGCTAAGGATCCATAAATGCTGTTTCCAGAGATGTGCTCACATATTTGAAACTCTGTCGTTGGCTTGCCACACCAACACATATGCTTTCGCACTGCCACTTGGCACGATAAAGCCTTGAACGAGAATGTCACTCCTAGTGAGATCTCCTGATTTTGCTTTGTTCACCGGGCCATCATTAATGCTAGACTTGTCGGAATGGCGACAAATGTTCCTTTGTATACAGACATCGACACGGAGCTGGCATTGTGCAGGATCTCCATAATTCCGGTGTGCACTGATGAAGAACACCTTCTGTGTTGGTGACAAAAAAGGTTCTTTTTCTGATCGACACATATCACATTATTCTCCTTTTAATAGTACTGGTCACTTGCTCCTCCTCCTTCCCTGTTCCGCAACTTAGGCCTCGTTGTTGAGCTCAATTTCACTTCCCTCGATGTCGCGACACGACTGAGGAGTCTGTTACCCGTGGGGTCGACCTGTGTAGAGCATTATGACAATCATGATCATTCTTTGATAATGGTGCCCACAGATAAAACATATGAGATTAGCAAATGTAACAGAGGTATTCAAACCACATGCTTAATGCCCTACAGCGACATGGCCTTTAATCGTTAACAAACAAAAGTTTTCCCATTTAAAAGTATGTATGGCAAGCTCATTACACATGACGCGACTGTGATACGAGTGTTCGGTCGCATGTCGGATGATCCCTCCCACACATGGCGTGATTACAGCGACAGCATCAAGTCATGGTGACGAGACAACTCATGAGGGGTTGGGGATAGGTCGCTAAGATGGAGTTGATTCGTGGGGTCGGTGAAAGACCTTGACAACTAAGCGAGCATAGGGGGACCCAAAATTTGAAAATGTTAAGAGAACATCAACTCAATGCTAAATTTAGTAAATGTGACTTCTTTAAGGAACATATCCAATACCTAGGACGTGATTTTTGCTGAAGGGACTATTGTTGACCTAGAAAAAAAAAAACAATCATGGAATGGAGGGTCCCAACGAACGTGGCTGACATGCGTTCATTTATGGGTTTGGCAGGTTACTATAGGCAATTCATCAATGGATTTTCGAAGATTTCCTTTCCCATTACTTCCCTGCAGCAGAAAGAATGAGTCTTGAAATGAACTCAAGAATGTCAAGATAATTTAGAGTTATTAAAAGAGCTACTAACTACTACCCATGTTTTGATGGTAGCATATCCAAATAAAGAGTTTGAGGTTTGTACTGATACATGTAAGGAGGGTGTGGGAGCAGTTGTGACTCAAGAAGGGAGATTCATAGCATATGAATATAGAAAGATAAATGATCATGAGAAGAGGTATTCAGCCTATGATCTGGACTTAACGACAGTGGTGCATGCCTTACGGATATGGAGACACTACCTACTAGGTAAGATGTTTGTACTGAGAACCGATCACAATACCTTAACTAGATTTTTCAAAGAAGTCCAATCTGAATGCTCGCCAAGCTAAGTGGAATGCCTTCCAAAGCGAGTTTTATTTCAACATCCAACATTTGAAGGCTAAAGAAAACCAGGTGGCAAATGCGTTAATCCCAAAGCTGCATGGCATCTATGATCTTTACTTTAATCAAATTTAATTCAAATTTCAAGAATAGATTTTAGAAGCAACTAAGAAGGACTCTGTGTACCAGTTTTTATGGCAACAGGAAAAAGCAGATAAAGAGAAAGGAAAAGAGTCAGATTTTGAACTCAATAGTGGAAATTTCCTAATCTACAGGAAAAGGATATATATTCTAAATCAATACACTCTAAAAAGAATTATCCTCGATGAATATCATAGAAGTTCCTACGTGGGACATCTAGTATATCAAAAAATGTTAACTGTCATTAGGAAAGACTAATCATGGCCTGGAATGTGGAAAGAAATCATAGAGTATTTGACTAACCATTTGGAATGTTAGCAAATCAAGGTTCAACATCAACATCCCACAGGATTGCTTCAGCCCATTCCAGTGCCAGAATGGAAATGGGAATTCATTTCTCTCGACTTCATCACTGGGCTACCCAAAAATAGAAAACACAATGACTCAATTATGGTGGTAGTTGATAGACTCAGTAAGGTGGCAGATTTCATTCCCGTCTAGTCTACTTACAAAACAATGCAAATTGATGATATATTCATGAGAGAGATTTTTAGACTACATGGCATTCCTCAAATTTTTATCTAATATTGCGATGTGAAATTCGTTTCAGCATTATGGAAGACTCTATTTAGTGGCTTGGAGATTCAAATACAATTTAGTAATACTTATCATCCCCAAATGGACAGGAAGACAGAAAGGGTGAATGAGATTCTAGAAGACATGCTATGCATGTATGTAATGCAACAACCAAATAAATGGGAGGAATATTTACACTTGGTTGAGTTTTATTACAATAACGAGTATCAAGAATACCTCAAGATGAGCCCCTTTGAAGAATTGTACGGAAGACAATGCCAGAATCCTATAAACTAGAGTAGTCCAGAGAATAAGATGATGCTTGGGCCAGATACGCTGGATGAAATGGAACGATAAGTAAAGAAGATATGACAGAACTTGAAGGTAGAACAAGACCAGAAAAAGGTTTATGCTGATAAGAAAAGAACTTTTTGAGAGTTCGTAATACCAGACCATGTTTATGTGAGGATTAAACCAAAGATGAGCACATTAAGATGGAATGTTTGTCCCAAATTAGGTCCTAGGTATTGTAGAACATTCGAGATTTTGGAAAGGATAGGACCAGTGGCCTATCGTCTGGGTTTACCCAGCCATATATTAGAACATAACGTATTTCATGTGTCGCTACTAAAAAGTTATGTACATGTTCCAAAAAATGTAATACATTGGCAGGGTATACATATAAGTCAACAATGAATTGTGTCTTTAGCAACACTTGATTTCTGTTAAAATAAAGAGGATCATTGTTGGATGCAGGTAGAATCAGATGACGAGTTCCTGGTAGAACCACAACATATTCTAGATCAGAGATAAATAACGCTCCAGAGGTGAGTCATCCCCTAAGTTAAAGTGCAGTGGAAGCACTTTAGCCCAAAGGAGGCTACTTGGGAGGACGAACAGGTTATGCATAAGACCTATCCAGAATTGTTCTCCTAGAACAAATAACACCGATGACAATGTTTGCTTTAGCGGGGGAAGATGTAACACCCTATTTTTATTTAATGAGTCGTCAACAAACTTGTTATGAAACATTGGAAAATGCAACGAATAAGGATATTCGTTAACACTAATTTTATACATAATCTTTTGCCTTTTCAATAAAGGAAAATTGGATTAATAAATTAACTTGGGTAAAATAATAAAGTAATTGATTGGTAAATAATTCCAAGAACAAGGGGAAATACAAAGGAGATTGTTTTGACAATTACCTTCCAAAAATGATTTAGAGGAAAATCCTAAGGAGGAAGGGGGTTCTGTGCAGAGGGACCAGGGAAGTGCAAGAAATAGAGGTTTGTTGTGAGTTGTTAAGAGCTAGAAAGAAAAACCAGTGGAGCTCAAGGAATTCTCAAGTGAAGTGGAGACTGGATCTCAATCCCGAGGTCTAACTTCTTGTTGCAGTAAACTCCGAGCCTGGTGCGGAGTGAGGGGGAAGAAGAGGACGTAATTTCCTCGCTCAAGGATGGGAGGATATCAGTTACTGTGAGGATTCTTTTGGAAATAGGTATTTATATCTGTTGGTTCCTATGAATGCAAACAGGATTTTCCAACTGCATTATCTTTATGTTTAACTGTTATTAAAAGGAATTCTACATGCATTATCTTTATGTCAACCGTTATTAGAAGAAATCCTACTTGAATAACCTTTCTGAATATTAAATTTGTGTAAGAATATATGGAGCAGGATACTATAAGTTCATATATGTAACAATAGGAATTTTGTAGTTAATAGAAATGCATATTTCCATTTAAATACTAGTTTTCTAGTTGAAAGAAAATGCATTACTAAATCCTACAAATTGATGATTATGTAGCTTGTAGAAAAATTTAGAAAAACTCCAACTAGGGATAAGTGACGGGTTTACCATGTGGGAGAAACAGTAAAACCTTTGAGCCCAGATTTCGAACAAGAAAAAATCAGAAAATAAGATACACGAATTTAAATTGAGCCAAGAAGGTTTCAGCCACGGGTTTAGAGCCTGAACCCTGAGAAAATAGGGTCTGAGCTCATGGTACCATGAGATGAATTGAAGGTCGTCAACGCTTAGCAAGTAAATACAGAATATCAATGTTGTACGAAAATCAATTTTCAAATTGTAAAGGAAACAAGAAAATATGCCAGATTCATTAACCATTTTTCACGGAACCATGAGGGCCAAAAGAGTTTTACATATGTAAACCAAAACACTATGCACAATGGCAAAAATTAATTTGATAATCGAGGGAAGTCGTCTTAGGCTTGACCCTTTCTTTTAAATAAAACAACCTGGACACGTTATGCTGACGACATAGCTATCTATTTAAACAGTACAATAACAACCGAAACCCATTCATTAACTTGGGAAGCATCTGCCATAAACCAAAGGTCATATATTACATTCATTAAATGATTAATTGTTTATTCTTCCTATCATTCAAACCAAATCTACACAAGCTAAGGGATTGAGGGCCATGCCCTAAAACAAAACCCTAATCATTCCTTTCCTTGAAAAATTACCACAGATGAGGTTGAATAGCGCCATCCAATCAAACCCTTGTCCCTGTAGGCGGCAAAAGGGTGGCGACGACCATTACCCATAGTGAACAAACTATAAAATTCTACAGGGGTTGTCAAATACTATGAAAATAAACTTACCTATAGAGGAGGGCTGTCGAGGTTCGGGTGGTTGCTGAGTGAACGAATACCCAGTTCTGCAATGCAGGATAACCTGGATAAGAATACTATGAAGTATTTAAACACCATGGTAATAATGAAAATATCAAACAAAACTCAACGGTGTAAAATTGTAGCTCCCCAGACAATCAAAATAAAACTATACCTGTGTGGAAGAACCAGCGCTCCGAATCGACCTTCACAACCAACATTTTTGCCAAACGAAAGCCTCAAAATTGTTCCTGTGAGGGTCAGGGAAATTCTGGTCAAAGCATATCATATTAAACAAAAAAAAATAACTCGACAAATGTAATGCCAGTGGTGAAGATATTTCGATTTGGAGGATTACATGTTGTTAGAGGATATAGAAGTAGATCACCAAGAGAAACTCTCGAGAAGAACTTGCATCAAGGCAAGACCAGCCCAACCACAGAGCCGAGGCGCAAAGTGGAGAGGACCCAGAACAATGAGACACCGGCAAGACGATAGGGAGGGTTTTTACCCTAATGACCCCTCCTTTACTCTCCACCATATATTATAGTCTGGAAAACATCGATGGACGAGATGGCACCAAAGACAACTAGGAGGACAGTCGACAGTGGTGCAAAAGAACAGGTGGAGGGCCTCGGAGTAGTATGGTACGTGGCCAACAAATTCATTCACCGAGATTGTAATGTGAGGCGGACTTATCCAATAACAAAATTTAATAGCCCAATACTAAACTAATCCATTACTGTGCGAATCATATGACAAATATTCATATGTACCAACAACATTATGAATGATTAAACATATATTAATGTGATATTAATTCACCATAACTCTTTTCTAAACCTTGGATGCATAGACTAAAAAGGTTACAATCGCTGTAAGGGGATTATGTAAAAATCTAGTGATGTAATTAAATAATGAGCTCATGGTTGACAGAAGGAAATCTAACCCCTTTATATAATTGCACCACACATTAAACCATGAACATGATTTTTATAATGTGAACAAAACAGGGAAACATGGCAGTATTATCATGTTAAGAAAAGGT